>CM049607.1:0-225000 GCA_026979955.1 Megalurothrips usitatus
AAATGCAGTCGTGAATGCAGTTGGTGTTGCAGCACTGAATGCAGTTCGTTCTGAATGCAATCTGAATTATCTTGTAAAAACGAAGGATCAGTTGGTAAAAATGTTTCCGGAGGACTTCAGGAATTCCCAATATATTTTTAACAGTGTTGATGAATCTCAGTATCCGTAACGCCACTGTTTAGGCAAACTTTTTCTGTGTGCCCTGCAGCCGCGTGCGTTTCAGCCGGTTTGAGCTCTTAAAGATCCAACGGCAAGATTGGGTGGTCAAGGGGTTCGGCCCAAATATGACGAATCACCCCTGGGTACCCCTAACGACGTCCAAAAATTTTAATTTCACATTTTTTTGAACATGCCTGTCGCCTGTGGCTGGCCCGCGGGCCCACCATAAAGGGTACCAGGGGACAACCAGAGAACCTACTCACCGAGTTTGGCCCGTCTCCGAGCGCGGGGGCCGCTGGGAGGGACGCATGTGCGGGGCGCGCCAAACGCACCCGCCCGGATCGCGGTTAATTTTTTGTTGTGCTCACCTGGTTGTTTGATTGCGTTCTAATTTCGTTACCAGAGATCCACGTGGTGCGGGTCTGCACGGGTCTGAAGCTTAGAATAACGCATAATAGTGCAGTGTTATACAAATAACTTCATCAGCGATGTTTTGGTGCTATTTTGGTGTTTGGTATTCCGAACAAAAATGGAAGAAGAATAAATGTGTGCGAATGTGTGTGTCTTACCGTCCCTCAGCGTGTCTTGCCATTGACTGGAGGCTCGAGGGCCGAGCAGTCGCCGCAAATACCTGGGGGCCGTCAGTCTCGGCCGGTCGCGCGGTTTGTGCCGCAGCCACGACCAGGCAGATTACGATCCGGGCAGCGAAGCGCGGGGCCTCTGAGCCGCGGAGCGTTGCGACAGTTAGGCTGCACCTGTGCGACCAGTGACCGGCGATGATTTTGATAGCGTCTATATCTATCTAGACCGGCTGGTATTTTTTTTCGGACTGTTTCTACTTGTTTACTGTGTGTAGTTAATAATTACTGTGTATCGTTCTTCTTCAGCCATATGATTGTCGTGGCGCATGTTAGATATTTTTTGCAGTATTATCACAGAACGCATGCAATTCACAGAGCAGCTTACGCTCACGAACGAGTCTTCAGGCATAAGCAATCAATGTTCTAGTAGCTTTTCATTTCCGACCCTAAGTGTCCCATATCAAAGTACTCCGCTAGATGCCCTCCAAACGCCACTCAAATAGCGAAGGTTCGTAAAAAAACAAAACAAAAAAAACACCTTTTACAAACCTGCCGCTATTAGTAGCTGCTCGAGTAGCTGTATCATCGCTCGAATCGTCGTCGTGTCCCGATCAGATTGCGACTGAAGCTCAGACCGGGGAGAAAGGCCGCGAAGTTCCGCACACTAATGACCGATGCCTGACTCCCAACCGCAGCGGAAGCAGCGGTCACTCTGGAGCGTCCACCCCACTCGCTCGGCACCCGGGGTGGGGTAAGCATATCACAACGGGGCGAGTGCAAGTTCTCTGTCTCCGTGACGCAGGCACCCACGGGCAGTGCTGCTCTCCTATTGCATCGTCTCGTCAATCTCTCATATTATCATTCACAGTAACGTATTTTTTTGTACGTAATTATGGATAAACATGTTTGTACACGAGCCATTATGTGCAAATTAGTGCACAATCACGTACAATTCCTTACATGATTATGTACAAATCCTGCTTGTGTACAATTTTGTACATAATTACCTCTAAATTCGCACGTTTGCTATGTGCGTTTTTACACATCTATAATTATGTACAAAAACATTTTGTCCACTCTTGCGTACAAATTCATACATAATTATGGACAATTTATACATAATTATGGATGAATTCGTATTACGGATGCTTAAAAACGTACGTAATTATGTACGAAATTGTACACAGTAATTTAGTGTGTTAGTAGAATGGTGATCTAAACAAGTGCATTGTATAAGTTGTTCATCCATCGCCAAACTCTTCTTAATTTTAGTGGCGAACACTTGGCTCACGCGACCTATGCATGGGTCTAGAAAGCTGCTCCCATACGGTTTGTTGTTTTTTAACATGCAGATTCGGAAACGATGCGTTGGCTCAGCTGGTTCCTCTTCGCCATAGGATCTGTGGTGAGTAGGCCTGAGATCTTGTCTCCGTGGCGGCGAGTTTCGTACATAATTATGAAGAAATTCGGCTAGTGTACAATTTTGTACATAATTACGTATGAATTCGTACGTGTACTATGTACGTATTTACACATCCATAATTATGTCCAAAAACTATTCGTACACCCTTGCGTACAAATTCATGTATAATTATGGACGAACTCGTGTATAATAATGGATGCTTAAAACCGTACATGATTATGTACAAAATTGTACGCATTAATTAGTGTGAACATGTAATCTTATGAACACCAACCTGGTAATCATGGCGTAATCAGTGGTGACTGCCGCTATAATCGCCCAGTCGGGCCGCCCACATTTGCTATTACGCGTAATAGTAATAAAGTTTGTCCGATTTAGCTCTGAAATCACACCAAACATCGATATTTTGTGGCGTAATAGCAGCTAGCGTAACAACACGAAATGGGGAGTAGTCGGGTCACAGTTTTCAAGACTGGGTGCCCCTCGCAACAAATTGCTTTTATTTTATAATCATTATCTTTTTTATATATTTATTTGGGTCCGTTTACCTCTGTCAGTTCCACACATAATTGGACATTTTGGCTTGTGCACACGCAGGCGGCGTCCTCCGTGGGACCCCAGGAGCAGCGGCGCCGCGCGGCCGCCGCCCCTCCGCCAGCCCCGCTGCTGCCCGCCGTCAGCCCGCTGGCCGGGAGGCTCCTGGACGCAGATGACGCCGGCGGTGAGGGCCAGTGCGCGCGGGACACGGCCGTCATGGAGCAGGCCGCGGGCAGCCGCGCGCTGTGGGCCGTCCGAAGTGAGTAGCGTGGCGTAGCGTGCATTCGCAGGAGAGATGGAGACCAGCCTGGCGTCATGGGAGAAATAGTTACACTTTGCCAATAATTTGTGGACAGATAGCGCACCCGCATACACACTAAATTACTGTGTACAATTTGGTATATAATTAAGTACGTTTTTAAGCATCCATAATAATGTACGAATTCATCCAGAATTATGTATGAATTTGTACGGAAGGGTGTACGAAATGTTTTTGTAATTGTGCACTAATTTGTACATATTGGCTTGTGTACAAACATGTTTATCCACAACTACGCACATAAAAAATGTACACCACACGTTACTGTGTACGGGAATATTTTTTATCGACGACCTACATTCGATAAACTGGATGCTTGAATCAAGCATGATGCTTGATCTAGTGCGTTATTTTTACGCTTAAACAGAAATTTGTCTGCTAAACATAATATAATATTCCCCCATAAATATGCTTGAATCTAGATCCATGTTTGACTAGATATCTCGATTCAAGTATCGTCGATGTTGTTGCCAACATTTTAATGGCTCTTAAGAACAAAGTCCGATCTCCATTTTGTGACGTCACATCTGGCGTTCGCGCCTTCGAGTCAGGCGGTCCACTACTCGTGCGCGTGCAGTGGGCTGCCTACCTTACCGGCGCGGTCGCCGCCGGAGCGCCTCGAATGCTCAGCAGACGGCACCATGTACCATGTGCCCACGGCCATTTGGTTGGGTCAGGCCACACTCACTAAATGCTTATGTTCTATTTTTTACATAACTATGTACAGATATAATTTAAATTTGAGTGTGAAGGCAGTAATTGCCAAGTATCTGAAACCGGAATGCAACTGTTGTTGGCAGTGCTGGACGCGAGCGCGCGCGAGGCGAGCGGCCTGCTGCACGGCGTGCGCTACCACCTGGGCAGCTTCGACGCCTGCATCTCGGCGGCGGAGATGTCCCCCGTGGGGACCCGTTACTGCTTGGTGGGCGTCAGCTACCGCGGCCACCAGGGATCCACTCCCGGCACCAAGTCCTGGGAGATGGTCTCCGAGCTGTCCCCGCACCAGAACGCCTCTGACATCCTAAACGTGAGTGCCCCCAAGAACACGATCACGAAAAGCGAAACTTTCTGGGCGATGTCAATATTGGTTTCATGTCGATAGTTCGAAATCCTTTAGGGCCCGTCATAATTTATGTACAATTTTGGACATAGGTATGTTCAAATTTGTACAGCAGATGTACATTTTTTTACATAATGATGCACAATTTTGTCCATAAATTATGTTTGCGTAATTCTGTACATAATTCTGTACAAATTTGTACATTTACATTTAGTGTGTTCGAAGGGACCATCGAGATTCTCTGGTTGTAATATCGCTTTGATGACGAATTTTACCTCAATTTCAGAACCGGAAACATGGCGACTATTGTACCGAAATACTATTGCACCGAAATCGATTTAGAAATGAACCATCGCTCAGGATTTAATAGATTTATGCGTACCGTAACACACAAGGCACACGTCGCAGTACGCAACAAATGAAGTCTTCACAGGCTGCGAAGAAATCCATCGTAGGCCACTATTGGTTCCGTACGTGCTCACTGCGTCAGGAGCGCCCCAGCGTTAGGTCACACTAGGGTCAGGCGGGTAAAAACTGCACGGAACAAGCAATATCACATTTTCTGCATCATTTGAGTCTTAGGGGCAGGCAGAGTGACTTTGCTTGGCTCGGTAAATAAAATTGGCATTATTTAAAACCGTCTGCGACTTTGAAAACCTGCTGGATATTTATAAATTAATTAAAAACTGCCGTTCACTTTTTAACCGCCAATCGGGTGAGAACTGCACACATGCCGAGCAAAACCTGCACAGTTGCGGGTAAAAACTGCTCAGGTTGGGTGGACTGGTAGCGCCCACAGAGGTGTGCATCTCACACACTTAATGTCAATGTACAGATCTGAGCACATATTATAATGTACAATATTGTACATTAAAATGTAAAAATTTGTACGTTGTAATGCATATGATTTTCAAATTTTGCATTTTAGTGCACCATAAACGTACGGTAAAGGAAATGCATAATTATTGTGCATTGTAATGGACAACTGTGTATTGAAATTTACAATATTGTACATTATAACGTATGCTCACACTGCAAAATCCAAATGCATGACTTCACGCATTACCTACTGTATGGTCTCAGACCATGCATTTCCTAGTGCATGGTTTCCCACCACGCTTTACGAAATGTGTGGTAGCAGGACCATGAATTAGGAAATGTGTGGTAGCAGGACCATGCATTAGGAAATGTGTGGTTGCAGCACCACGCATTAGCTAATGTGTGGTGTCAGACCATGCATTAGGAAATGTTTGGTGTTCACCCCCACAACACCACACATTAGATACAGCCAGGTAGGGACCACACATTGGCTAATGCATGGTATGCGACCACGCATTAGTTACAGCGTGGTCTACAACCGTGCATAAGCTAATGTGTGGTCCCAGACCACGCTGTAAGTAATGCGTAAAGTCATGCATTTGGATTTGTAGTGCAGATCTGTACATTACAATGTACAAAAAAAAAGTACATTAACATTTAGTGGCCGTAACTCACCTTCTCCCGGGCCGCAGGGTGCCGGCATGGCGCCGGGGCTGCTGCCGCTCGGGGACGCGCGGCTGGCGCTGTGCGTGCCGAGGTCGTGCGGGGCCTCGGAGCTGCAGCGCGCCCTGCAGGCCGGCCTGGGCGAGGCCGCGGACGCCGTGCGTGTGACGGTGCTCCCCGAGTACTGCCAGGAGCACGCCGTCGTCACCCGGCCGCTGTCCACGCGCGCCAAGCTCTTCTGGTAGGTGCCAGAATTGTGTGGCTTCATTTTTAAACATACGAGTTAAAACGAACTGAATAATGAATTTTGTGCGCATGTGTGAATAAAAACGTACGTTCATACGCGAGGGGTGGTTTGCAGCTCAAGTACCGTGTTCTGCCCGGTAGTACTTTGTAATACTTCTGTAATATCTTCACGCAGTGATAGAACTCATCACTTTTTGGACCTTGAACAATTACAAGTGGCCTAAACCGAATTGCAACTCTCAAAAACTGCTAAATAATCGAAAGTATCCGCTTTAGTTACCAGTGATTCTCTAATACCCTCTACAGCTGTAGTACCCTGAGTGAATAGCCCCTTCACAATAAAATGTCGTCTGCTGTTGCTGCGTCGTCTTGCTAGTTGTGCTGGGTTCACCCACACAATAAATGCTGCTGTACGATTTTGTGTTAAACTGCGTATGATTTTACACATATATAGCTCACGTACGAACTAGTACGTTAATTATGTACAATAATGAATATTTGTACACAATAGCGTAAATGTTGTACACACAGTAAAATGTCTACGAAGAAAATAAGGTCTTCGTAGAATCCTTCGTATTACGAAGGATTTCTTCGTAGGCCACGAAGGAATGCCTCGTAGGCTACGAAGGAATGCTTCGTAGGCCACGAAGGAATGCTTCGTAGGCTACGAAGGAATGCATCGTAATACGAAGAATCCTACGGAGACCTCATTTTCTTCGTACCCTACGAAGACTGTCTTCGTAATACGGAGCCAGGTCATCGTGTTGCGTATGCGTATGTGTTTATATGAATAATAGTACCTCTTTTGAGGAAGTCACTCGCCCCTACACGCCGTGTTCCATCTTTATCGCACCTGCCTGACTTAGCATTGTCTGCTCCGCAGGATCCTGATGGCCACACTAACCGCCACAACCATCGCTGCGCCTGCACTAGGTACGTCTAGAGAGACTCAGAGGGACTCAGGGGTCCGCGTGAATTAACGAATCACAGCGCTCGCTCGGAGTCGCGCTCTTGGCGCCTCTCTCCCTCTGAGTCTATCTAGGTACGTCAGAAGAACGTGAGAGGAAGGTCGGGATTCGGGAATATGGACCCATGTGAGCGGCTGCGGAAGTGAGAAATCGCGCGGCGACGAAAGTCCGGTCCCCCCGGTGACGAATTTCAAGTCCCATACAACCACCTCCTTCATGAATAACAGGCACAAGGGCGAAAATGAAGCGTCCGAAACGTAGGGTTCAAAATTCTTTACGAGAGAATACAAAACTAGGGCCCCCCCGTACAATTTTACTGTGAATTTAGTCATTCTTTGGAGCCCAAACGGCATGTCGTAGGGACTGTGTTGTTTATTTCTCTGTTTCTTACAGTGCTGGTCCTTGCCCCCCCCCCCCTCCCTTCTTTCCGAAAATGTTTCAACTAATCTTTAACGATGGTCAAAGTCTTCCAACCCTCAAAATTTGTTTAGATTAGGAGAGTTACACTTGTCAACATCTCCTTGTAACAGCCACCTACACTGCTGCACGTTTCATATTGCGGAGACAACTATTGCCGTGTCGTTTCTCATACAACCCCCATCCGCTTTTCACTCACAATAGAAGCACAATCTTCGGATGAATTTTTAGGCTTAATCAGCAATTTGGCCGCCAAACATAATGTGCTTATAACAAGAATCTTTGCCTGAAATATTGCACCATGAATATTGATGCTTGAATTCAGCACGTGGATGCTAGACCCAAGCATCGATATTCGACTAAATATCTTGATTCAAGTACTGTCGATAGTCTTGCCAACATCTTGATGCAAAGCTTTCGTTGCTTAATTGAACCATCTCCGCCAAGCATCCCCATTTAACTTCATTTTTGCGCTGTTTAAAGTATTCCTTTTTAAGGTGCAGAGCTGTTTCGGTTCTCCCGCTGACGTTCTCGAGTCCCAAATGCCTGTCCCCCCTCTGCAGGGTGGAAGTCGTGGGACTGGCGCAGGCACCTGCGCACGCTGCGAGTGCCGGACCCCGCCGTCTGCGGCCTGGACCTGAGCGCGCTGTCCGGCATCCGCACCGTCAACGCCATGCTCCTCCTGGGCATGCACCACTGCGTGCTCATGCCACGGACCGCCATCACCAACTACGACTTGTTCACGAACCAGGTCAGGCGCACGTTACCTTAAAACAAAAAAAAAAAAGGATTCACTGTAAATCCTGGAGCGGCAGAAGTTGCTCTTAGAAGGTCGATATTTTGTCCTCCCTCAATTGCGTCGCCCTACAGACAGCGACGCTTTAAAGTGTCGCCCTCCAGAGAGCGTGGCTTTAAAGTGTAGCCCTCCAGAGAGCGACGCTTAACATGGACGCTAAAACATGTCACCCTTTAAGAGAAACAATCTAAAACAAGTATGCTCGATTCAAACTAATGTCTACGGTAGCGCGCTATTCTTGGAAGAGTTTCTTGAGTGAAGAACGCTACAAGCATATGGTGCTTTGCAGCAAGCATATGATATACCAGAACGCCCACACTCAAGCACAATATTCTTGAATCGCTTGGAAGAATATCATGCCTGGCGGATCCACTTGTGGTTCAGGCCCTAAAAATTGCTTTGGACCAAGAATATTATGCTTGGTTTAGGACGACTGTTCATAAATATCGCCCCACTGTAGCATCGCATTTTAGAGTCGCTCAAATTGGGTAAAGATGGTTCCTCCATAGATTTTCAGTGCTTAATTTAAAATTACTCCTTTTTCCAAACGGCTTAAAGTCATTTCAGAACACCTTACCCCTCGACACACTGAATGTAAATGTACTTTTTTTGTACATTGCAATGTACAAAATTGTACATTGTAACGATAAATCTCAGGCGTGGGATGACGAAGCTACCGCTATCCGCTTCCGCCCACGGACCATTCTCGTCTTCCCGTTCCACTTCTGTTCTGAAACCTTTGCCGGAAATGCCGTGCTCCTGTGCTGAGACGCTGGATTTCACTGATTCAACCTGATGTCGCGGTCTGTGCTGCAGGCGCGGACGGACCACCCGTTGGCGTACCGGAGCGTGCTGTTCGTCGACACGTTCTACTTCCTGGCCGGCCTTCTGCTTGGCTTGACCTCGCTGAACAAGAAGGAGCCCTTCTGGAAGCTGCTCGCCAACAGGCTGCTTAGGTGAGCATCAAGGAGAATGGATCAGCTGTGGTAGTTCACAATTAGCTATTTTAGCTAACGTATCAGCTAATTGTGTTATGTAAAATTTTGTATTTAAATACAAATACAAAAGAATTTGCACGTAAACTACATGCATTTTTGTGCACTCATAATTAAGTAGAAAGTGAATTGTTCATATGTTATTGTAGAAATGTAACATAAGTGTATAAATATTCTTACATAACATGTAAGAAATCGTTCATAAGCTATGACTGCACAGAGTTTCATGTAGTTATATACAAAATTATCCACAGCCAATCAGTGCGTGATAGATCCTAAAACCGACAGGGTGGTTCCGGTGTACGCGGCGGTGCTGCTGTGGTATTGCATCGCCATGCCCGAGACGAGTTCGGGACCGCTGTGGGCCGAATTCGTGAAAGCCTTCAGCGACCCCTGTAAGCGCTGGTGGTGGACCAACCTCCTCTTCGTCAACAACTACGTCAACGGCGGCTTGGGAGAGCCCATGGTACGATTCAAACTCCCTACGCCGCGAAAGTGTTCAGCGAAAAAGTTATTCGCCTTCGCGACACGGAGGCAGATGCATGTGTCACACTGTAAGAAACTTCTTTGGAAATTTCAAGAAAAAGATTGAGATAGAAATTTTCCTAAGGATAATTTGGAATTTTCCAAAACAGTTGCGTACAGTGTACGTGCTCACAGAGGCTGTTGCGGGGGTGGGGTCTCCGCGCCAACATTGAAAGCGGTAATGCGTTGTCCTTAGCTCACTACAAATGGCTATGTCTCCACCGCTAGGAGAAGTCCGAAAATTCCGAAAGAAAAAAAAATGGCCGCGTAGGAAGGCTTTTCTGATATGTCAGGGCTGTTCTGATATGTGGTTACACGTCTTACGAGCCTTATGTTTTTGTGAATTGCTGCGCAGTGCATGGAGCACTCGTGGTCGCTGCCCGTGGACATGCAGATGTTCGTGGTGGGCAGCCTGGTGTCGGCGCTGGTGCCGGGCGGCGTGCCGGGGCTGCGCACGCTGGGGGTGTTGACGCTGCTCTCGACGCTGCCCCTGTCGCTGAGCGCGCTGTGGGGCCGCTGGCCGGGCCTCGTCCGCTTCACGCAGAGCACCCTGAGCCGCGGCCCGCAGGTCGAGCCGCTCTTCTTCCTGGCCTACATCCCCACGCACATGCGCGCCGCGCCCTACCTGGCCGGACTGCTCGCCGGCCGTGCGTTGCCGCTGCTAAAGGTAAGTAACGGGAGGTCGGGGTAAGAGGACCAGTGATGGCCACTGTACCAGTGATGGTCACTGTACCAGACATGGTCACTGTACCAGTGATGGCCACGGTACCAGTTTGGTACCTGGATTGTTTGATACACTATAAAAATATTTTTCGTCACAATCTACTCTTAAATTTTGTTTAAGATATTTTTCTTCACACATGTGATGAAAATTCGTCACAAAAAACATTTGTTTCTGGGAACGATAGAAAATCACTTTTTTGGAGCGTTAAACCCAGAAGTGACGAAAATTTTGTCACCAAAATAATTCGTCACGTGACGAGAAAATCGTAAAGTGACTAAAAATGTAAGTGACAAATATTCGTCATCAATATTTATTGTCACATGACAAAATATGTTTACACTGTACGAGGCCGGAATCGAATCTCCCCAACCCGAAACACCGCCGGCATGTCAAACTGGCCAAGTCCTTCCGGCAAACTGAGGGGCTAGCAGTATGGAATGCTGCGGAACGCGCGGCGATGCATGTATTTTTTCGGTGGCTCTTCTTTCTGAACACGGCTGTGCCTTGGCAGGAGCGGGGCTTCCACCCGGGCCACGCCTCGTCCCTGCTGGCGGTGCTGGGCAGCGTCTTGTGCCTCGGCGCCATCATATTCGCGACGGCGCCGTTGGACGACCTCCGCCGGCCGCACGACCCCATCGGCGCCGTGATGGTGGCCGGCCTCACGCCCCTCGCCTGGTCCGCCTCGCTGGCCGTGCTCGTGGGGAGCCTTGTCCTCGGAGAACAGAGCAAGTGCACTAGTTGCCTACACACTAAATGTCAAAGCACTCTTTTTGTACATTGTAATGTACAGATCAACATACTTTATAATGTACAATGTTGTACATTTCAATGCACAAAATAATACACTATAATTATGCATTTTCTTTACCGTACGTTTATTGTGCATTACAATGTACAATTTGAAAAATCTTATGTATTTCCATGCGCAAATTGATACATATTTTAATGTACGATATTGTACATTATAATGTATGCTCAGATCTGTACATTGCAATGCACAAAATTGTACATTGACATTCAATGTGCACAATTTAAATACTGAACTTAGTCTTCCTGTTCAGCCATCCGGCATGGTGTACTACAGATTCACCCCGATTCACCACACTTCCTAAGGGATCGTCCGCATAATCCGCAACGCTTTACCGTCACGCCGTCCTTGTCACACCAAAACGGAACGTGCCTGAGTGGGAGAGAGACAGACAGCGTTACGTAATAGGTGGATGGCTCCTAAGGGAACGCTTAGTTTGCCCGCGTGCAAGAGCGTTATCCGATCCGTTTGTAAAGCCCTTGAACAAACGATATTTGACCCAAATTTCCTCACCCTGGAAAAGGGAGGATTAAAATTATTACCGCTAACGGGTGACATCGAGCGACGATATTCTATGCGTTTCTTTCTTTAGGATAAGGGTCATTTCCCCAAAGTGGGCCATGTTTAATTTACGTCCTGTACAGCGATGATTTTCTCTGTTCCTCTTTCAGTGTTGGCCACCGTATGTAATATGAAGTTGACGATAATTTCGTCAATTTCCTTGGATTAGTCGATACGGCAGTTCAGGTCACTAATTCATTCCTAGTCGAATTGACAGCGCCCACAGCATAAGTGCCTTGCACGAAACGCAGAGAGTTGAGCATCTCTTAAGGAGTATGCACCGGTTTGTGACAGAATTGTCATGATGTTGTCTTGTCACCTGCAGCCGTGGTGCGGTCCTTCCTGGCGTGGCAGCCCCTGGTGACGCTAAGCCGCCTCACGTTCGCCATGTACCTCGTGTCATACCCGCTGCAGGCGGTGTTGAACGCCTCTATACGAAGCCCAATTCACTTAACAATTTCCTTCGTCGTACGTACAAACGAGAGGTGTACTGCCCTCCTAAACGAATACATCACATGCTGAATGTTAATGTACTTTTATGTGCGTTGCAATGTACGGATCTGAACACAATGTGCAATTTTGTACATTGCAAAGGATAAGATTATCCATTGGTATAAAGGATAATAGTACATTACGGCCACCGTACGATTATTGTGCAGTACACAGTGCAATCCTTAAAATTTTGTACATTACAATGTACAATCTTTAAAGTTTTGTACATTACAATGTACAACGTTCAAAATTGAACATTTTAATAAACGAAATTGCACGTTATAACGTACTGAATTGCACATACGTTGCAATCTGTTCAAAACTACACCAAATCGCTCATTAACATTTAGTGTGTACTGTATTAAAACGGATTTCGTTTGCATCAACATCAATAATGATGTTGGCGATTTGATTTAACTTCAGACACTGTACTGTACTAATATTTGCGTTATTACACACTAAACTCTTAAGAATTTTTGTGCATAAGTATGGACGTTTCTGTGCATACAGAAGGTGTGGATAATCTGTGCAGAGTTATGAATTGTATTGTGCAGAATTATGCATAGTTTGTTCATAATTATGCATTAAACTGCATAACCGCCAGTATGCACAGGAACGTCAATAACTTATGTAGAAATACTGCATAAGAATTTACTGTGACGTCAACTCAACCAGCCTCGCAACACTCGCATAATTCGCTTGCATTTTGTAGGTGATTGACTCTCTGAGTGAAGCAGTCATTTCCTTCGTCGTCAGCTGGTGGCTCTTCTTGGTCTTGGAAGCTCCGCTGCGGGCCGTGGGCAGGAAGTTCCTATTTCCCAGGAAAAGGTGGGTGCGTTCAGTCGGAATAGCGATCGCGCCAACCAGAATTGTATTGAGTGGGAAACTCGAAAAAGCTTGAAGTTTGTTCTTCAAAGCCCTCATACGCCCTATTGAATATTCCAAATTTATCAAAAGTATTTCATAGACGTTGTGAATGATTGGCTGAGTGATAGCGAAGCCGTGGACCGACTGGCTCAAAAATGTTTTGTCTGTCCGTGTGTGTGTCTGTCTGCGCGATTTCTTCAGAACGGTTCCACGTAGAAAGCTCAAATTTGGACCACAGCTCTCCCGCGCCATACCAGAGTCAACCACACCCCAGCAGCACCGCAGCTACAGCGGTGTCTTAGATAATTTTCACAAGTGGTCTACAATTTAAAATCTGCCGGTTGGATGACGTAGGTTTGCGCCAGGCGCGTATGTGGAGGGGTAAGCAGTGACTCGAGTTGGTTACGCCAGGGTAGGTTATTTGGAGCTGGGGTAGATGAGGCTCAGCGTCGGTTAGGACTGGTTAAACGGCACTGAAGGCGGAAGGATAATGTAAGATACGTTCGGCCGCCAGTACATGACCATAGTCACGAACGTGCGCTATGAGCGACGCCCGCGGGGCGTCGTACTGTTTGAATGGCCCCGCAAGCCGCTGGGTCCTACTCGTCAGGTGACAGCCGCCGGCAGACCAAGGTGGGCGTGCGCCTAGCGTGGAGTGGCGGAACAGTGATTCGCGATGGGCGGAACCTTTTCCGCCACGACGCTGTCAGGCCTACGCCCACCTTGTGTTATGTAGAACAATGTTTCCAGAAACGGCGATCGAACACGTGTAGGTAGACGTTTAATACAGCCGTCCTGGAGCTTGAGGCTTACTAGATACTCATTGTAGACCCTGTCCAGTGGCTGTCCTAGATTTCATTTCATTTCAACATATTTTCGAACCGTCAGTTCATAGCCGTTCCTCAATGCTTTCAAAATTTTATTTCGCTTTTCGAAAATACCGTGTAAGGGTAGCTCGAAATGTCGGATTGGATTAAATTTGTATTGAATTTCACATGTAAGAAACTTCAATCAGGGGTTTTTCGTTTCCACGATGTGAGGAGAACGCCAAGTTATCGTCGTTTCGTGTCTTGTTTCAGCGCTGCCGTCGAAAACGCCAACCAGAACTCACCAGCCAGTAAGGACTTAAAAGTCGACTGATCCCAGCACAAGTTCCAGTACGCCCTGATTACTACTTCACACAGAAATAGGGTATTTCACTGCATCCAAACCGGATCCAAAGAAGAGCATCATGACGCCGAGAACTGTATCCGATATGACAAATGGAGGCCGCAGCTCTTCGATGCTCCGGCATAAGTCCGCCATGTTGGATGCCCGATGTCATTACCGTCCATATACAAAGGGAAAGAATCGCGAGACATTACAAGTCTTCTGTCCAGACATGAACGTGCGTGTTAGCACCTACCGTTGCCTTCTTTCGATCTGCAGAATCTTAGACAGCCTTAGATGTTGCCCAGAAATCCAACCTATGGCAGTCAATGTTTGTCTGCACCCGTCGCGAATTTTCATACCGGATACAGATGTGGAAGTCGTCATCTTCTTCGATAGTTCCGGTAGACTTGTCGCGAACCACCCTATTCTTGTCTATCCGCAGCGCCCCGCAGAGCAAACGGATCCACACTGTGAACGTGATTTTCCTGTAATCCACACTAATGGCCTAATGCCATTGCCGATCAGCAAATCTTACGACAAAAGCCTTACATAGTTTGAAGATTTATAACCAAATGTTGTAGAGATTACTGAAGTACACTTTTGACTTGAACGAGTTGTTGTCCCTGGCCCCATAACAGAGTGGTAGATTGGTGCACTACACTCACTGGGAGGACTGCCGAACATCAATTTCGCGCCCCACTGGTCTACTGCTTAGCAGCCAAAGAGCCATGTTTGGTTTGTTGCTTCCCATCCCCTCTAAAGCGAACATTCTTCATGGATGACCCCTGTATGAACCATCTGACAATTGGCTGAGCGAAAGCGAAGCCCTCACAGCACTTGCTCAAAAATGCGTCGCATTTCTGTGTTAGTCGTGGAAAAAGTGGTGTCAAGTTGGAAACACATCCTTGCATAATACCGAAGTCGGCCTCACCTCAGGGGCACCGCCACACAAGTAGTTTCTCAGCATTTTGACAAGTGGTCCCTGAAATTGGACAGCCGCCGATCGGCCAAGGTAGGTGTATGCCAGGCGTGAACGGGCTGAGCGATTATTTTCCGAGAACGTAGCCGCACCCGCACTGCTTGCAAGTAGCACAACGCGGACTTGAGTGGGTTGGAGTAGGTAAGGGCAGCTCAGATGTAGGTTTAGCAGGCATTCCCAACGAGCCTCGAGACCGGAAGTTGAAGTGCAAGGCTAATTACAGCGAACCGGGTAAAACGGATCTCCACTACGGCCTTCATCAAATTCAATTCAAGTTTATAAAGTCTGATACAAGGACATATAAACAGTCGTATACCAACATGTATTGACTTGTATGTAATGTGTTACCCCATTATACGACAATGTAATGATATATACAAATATATCGAAGTGTACACAGTCATTTAGATAACCCTATAAAACCACGTGAGTACGTCATATACAGGCGTTCATTGAAATTAAAGGAGAGCACTACGCAACAATATACATTTTTATAAACACATCTAAGAGTGTTTATAAAGATATTTTAACAGTCATTAAAGTTTTATAAAGTATCCGTCTTACTTTGGAGACATTCTTCACCCAGCGATTTCTTTTGTCGCCATTTCCGCTCTGGAAGTTCCTGCTCAACAACTTCCGTTCTCGGGCCTCCTAATACCTCCGAAATACCTACTGAAAACCATCAGGCTGGAAGCAAAGCGAAGAAAGAGCTAGGCCTACTCTCACAGCACGTCGTGCTTGCCTCCGCAGGGCGCCACCCTTCATGCGACAGCCGCCGGCAGGCCAAGGTAGGTGAACGACAGGCGAGTAGTGGCGGAACAGTGACTCGTGATGAGCGAAGCCTCTTACGCCACAACGCGTTCTGGCGTACACCCACCTTGTTCCTTAAAAAATGCTTTTGAAAAAAAGACCGCCCGGACCAAACGAAGTTGTATACGTATGTATACGAATTTTATGCGATGGTGTACCTTGTTTGTTGGCTGAGCGATAGCGAAGCCCTGGACCGACTGGGTCAAAAATGTTTTGTCTGTCTGTCCGCGCGATATCTCGAGAACGGGTAGACGTAAAAAGCTTAAATTTGGACCACATCTTTCTTGCATCATAACGAAGTCAACCTCCCCTCGGGGGCACCGCAGCTCAAGCGGTTTCTAAGTTTCTTTATCCGGGCGGCATTTGGACATTGCCATCGACACAACGCATCGGTTGTCCGGGCCAGCAGGGCTGTGTGGAGCTACCTAGCATCTAGGGGGTCGTTACACGCGCTGCGTTCTTTCGTCAGAGCCACTAGAGGCAGAAGCTTGAGACCAAGCTTGAGGCTTATACTAGAGACTCGTTTTAGACCTTCTATCGAGTCGCTGTCCTAGACGTTCTGTGCGCCGCACTGTACGATCCGCTGCGATGTTTGCATGGTGTGCGTCTCAGAATAGTTGCGAACCATCAGTTTGTAACTGTTTGCCAATGCTTTCAAAATTGTACTTCGCCTTTCTGAGCTACCGTTTAAGGGCAGCTGCAGACATCGGCTCGGATACAAGGTCTGTCAGGCAGGTCTGTCCGTAAGGCACAGACAGGCAACCACACCCGACAGCGCAGCTTTGGCCCGGTCCAGCCAGTAGCGGATCCGGTAGGCACTCGAAGGGAGGGGGGCACCTTTTGCCTACTTTCCGGCGGCAAAGGCTTTGCTGCATACCTAGCAGGCGTCCACCGAGGCGTTTAGGGGCCCGCCCGGGTGAGAGGATCTACAGTCGAAACTACACCATGGAGCTAGTAAAACTGCAGGTTTTGGACAGAAAAGAGTAGTTTAAATGTATAAAAAGTAGTAGTTTTTTTGGACGCACTATTATTTTGGTGCAAAGTGCTCTGTGACTGTATCTAAACTGTCGTAAAACTTTTGCTTTTGTTTTGGGAACTGCAGTTTGGACAGTGCACTTAATAGTGTAGTTTTAACACAGATCCTTCCACGCGGGCGATCCAGACAGTAGCGGATCCAGGAGGGACTCGAAGGGGAAGGGGGGGGGGGTATTGTACCACTTTTTTGCCTACTTTCTGGCGGAAAAGGCTTGCTGCCTATCTGGCAGGCGTACCTATCGCTCCCCCCCCCCCCTGGATCCGCCGCCGCCGGCCGTGTCTCTCGGAGCCGACAGCTCGTCGTCGCGGGGTCTGCCTGGTGGTTCCCCGCGGGGCAACACTGGCCGTTATCCGCGGCGCGCGGCCGAGCAGTCCCGGCCTGAGTCAGCGCGGTGACGGCGGGGGGCCCGGCGTACAGCCGCGGACCCAATCCGACCACTGGCTTCTCGGACGTCTCTCCCTCTCTCGCTCTCTCTCTCTCTCTTGGGGGGAACGTCACAAGCGCGACAGAGACAGGGGGCCGCGGGCGCCAGCGCTCTCGGAATCAGCCGGCCGGGCCCCTCCGGCACATATAATCGGCGCGCGTGCCCGCCGCCCGGGAGAACACTCTGTGCCGCAGGAGAGCACGGGCTGTGCAGCGCCGACCGGCAGCCGGGGCAGTCAAGGTAAAGGAGATTGGGGGACTTGAGGGAAACGGTGTGAACACGGAGCGCGAGCCTCCGTGAGCCGCGCCGCCGCGTCGTGCGAGTGAACAAACCAGGATGCTTGTTCCAAGTATGTGTGTGTGCACTGTGTGCAAGTGCTTAGATTTGCTGTGACGCTTGACCTAAGACTCTCCACTCGCGCAAGAGCGGAGAAGCAGGCCGTAAACACACATTTCTTCTTCTTTATAGATTTACTTATTAATTAATTACTCATTGGCCGAGCGAAGCGAGGCTCTTACCTAACTCCACAAATGTTCTCTGTGTGTGTGTGTGTGTGTGGTCCGCGTTATTTCTGGAGAGTTGATCGCTGAAGGCTCGAATTTGGACCACGTCTTTCTTGCAACGTACCGGAGTCAACCTTAAACCACATGCGCCGCAGCTCAAATACAATAGTTTCTGAGATAATTTGCACATGTCCCGCCGCCGTCAGGCCAAGGTAGGCGCACGCCCGTCGTCAGGCGGCGGCGCCTGCAGGACATCGTACTGACCGACTGGCCGTGCAGGATCCCACTCGTCGAAGGGCAGCCGCCGTCATGCCTAGGTATGTGTACGCCCGATTGGTGGAACAATGATTCTCGATGAGCGAAGCTGTTTTCGCCACGACGCGGTCTGGCGTACGCATACCTTGTTTAAAGTGCGGTTGGCATTTCAGTCGCGTAGTCGAGCACGAAACCGGCACGCTCTCTTTCAGCCACGTTCGACACTCGGTGCTATCGCCTTTTTTGGTAAGCACAGACTAAACTGCAGTTGCGGACTAGAGCCGGTTCCAAGGGGAACAGAAAGACGGTCAGCGATCTTTCCACGTATGGCCGCCGCTTTCGCTCGATTAGAGTAACCACACCGTTAAACTGGGGTGACAAACTCCAGTGTAGCTTCTATTGGCGGAACAAGTCCTCTGAAACGACGTAATTTGCTGACAGTGACCGTGTCCGTGAAACAAGTGTACTTCTTTTAACTTATGTCAAACCTAAAGAGGAGACCGTCCTCCAAACGTTTTCTGTGGGTTTTCAAACACGTGTGCCCAACCCCAGCAGGTGCAGGCATCCCGAAGGGTGTTGTGTTGTGAGGCGTCGAGAAGTAGTGGGTCTAGGTTTTTACAATAATTTTGACAGTGTACTCAATTAGGACATATTGCAGGTGCCTCGGTAGGTATTATACCGTTTTATAAGGTGCTATAAGTAAAATTATATAAGGCAAATTTTAATATTGAGCAGAGGAAACACTCCGTAGTTTGGAAATATATTTTTAGTTTTAACTGTGGAAAGGTCGGTAGTTGAACCAAGGAGTAAGGTCTGGACGTAGTCCATCGTCTCGTGGACCAAAGCCCCATCTTACACACTAAATGCTTACGTACTATTTTTGTACATGATTATGTGGAAATGTATACCCGCATAGCTTATGTATAAATTTATACACACTTGCGTACTCTTCATACATAATTACGTACTATTTGTACAAAACTATGTACAATTTTGTGCATATTTATGTACGATTTTCTACATAGATCATGATGGTTTATATATATATATTCATAGTTACGTACAAAATAGTTCATAAGTATTTCGTGTGTAGGGAATTCCCCATCTTCTCGTCGCCCAGAGGGACAAAATCGCTATTATGAGTACTATATTACAAGTACCATTAAGTATTATAGGGTCGTGTGATGTGTTATACGAGTCGGTGGCCCCTAGGATCAAGCTTGTTCTGTGCTGGAAATACACGCCCCGATACATGCGAGATAGAAGAGCGGGTGGCACACCCTGACGGGCCCCGGGTCAGCGGCCGTTGATAAGGTAATGGTCGCATCGGCTGCCGCACGGCGCCGCCGATATACTCTCCGAGTCGGTCACACACGGAGCACATTCTGCTTCGAGCTGCTCTGCAGTCGGGACCGGCTCCGAGGCACCTAGCATGAGCCCTAAATAAATGAGTGCACTGTAAAAATTACAGTTGGTAATTGCGAAGGTTTGTGCTGCAAATTTTCCTACATTTTTCTCAAAAAATCCAAAGCATTGTCGGTATTTTTTCAACAAATTAAGATCGCGTTATTATGTGCAGTACGTTGTTGTCGAGTAAAGTAATTGCATTAAATTTCAGAAACAGGAGAATTTACGTTTTAAAAACTATCCCAAAATTTGTTAGAAAATTTCAAACAATATGTGCTGCAAACTTCCGTCCTTGTTGGATTCTAAAAGAATTTGATACAGTGTAACTGTTGGTGTAAAAACAAGCCGTGGTTTGTCACTCTGTGATCACAAAATAAAAGTTACAAATCCTGAAACGGGTCTTTTGATACTCTGCGTGCGCCGCCAAGGGCGCATTACATACCGCAACGCACGATGATATGCAAGTACGACGGAGTATGGTGGGGTGAGACTCAAAGTGTAGGGAACTCGGAGAAGCCGAGTCCGGAAGTGGAGAAGACGGGAAGAACCCATAGCGCTAACAGGAATACGTTTACGTATAGCAGAAAGTACACGGCAAAACTATTATTTGCGACAACGAATTCGTTCGTTGATTTTGCACTCGCTACCAAATTTAGTTGTAAGAACTGAGATTTAGCTGGACCAACAACAAGCCAGCTGCATTAGCAAAACGTTTCGACGTCCCCCCCCCCCCCCCCCATACCCCTTATGACAGGTTTTAAAAAAGATCACTGATTTCATTGACATTTTGTTGTTTCAACCAAATCTCACTCGGTTTTCCCCCAACAAATTATGCGGTGGGTGCAGAATTAAAGAAGAACTAATCATTTTTGTTTGCGTATCTCGTACGCAACGCGTCAAAGTTTGCCAGATACCCAGCGATCCTGACATAACATAGCCTCAAAGACGACCGACCAGGCTAACCAGTGGGTCACTGGGGAATAACATGTACCTGATTTGATTTGATTTGATTTATTTAAAGTTTCTCAGCAAAAAGGGCTACAACCTCCACTACAGTGAGAAACTCATCTCAATCTTAAAGGAAAAAAGTAGGAATACAATTCAGAAGCAACAGAAAGAGGAAACGGCAGGAAATACAAATGCAAGAATAGTGACAGTTACACATAATACCATGCAATATAATAAATAAATGCAGTACATGCAATACTCATCTTCAACTATTTTTAAGAATACAGGAAAATCTGCGTAGTTTCGTGGAACTCGCGCCTCGGACCAGCAGTGGGGCCGTAGAGCCAGGAAGCAACTAGTTTCAAAACAGAAGTGAAAGGGTATATTTCAAAATCAAATGAGTGTCCTCAGGGCCGCGCGTAGCGGCAATGCTACTCGAATTTCGATTTATTTTATTTTCTGAGTACGTCGCGAAAATATGTCCAGTGAATTCATTTCAGTACTGAAAGAAATTTGGATCTGGTCAGCTGAATAAAAACCCTTGTATAGTGATTTTATTTTCGAGCTACCCAAGTATAGTCAGAGTACTACGTTAACCGTTTTTCCATTGTACTGTAACGAGTCAATGAGACTTACACAGAAAGCAATTCATTTTGCATTTCTCTTGTTTCAGTCAGTATCTACGGCATTCCAAGCTAAAAGACGGCCGACCCCGTTCGCGTCTGCGACTATCTGCTCTCGCTGTGGACGCCAAGCCACCGACGACTTGAAACTCGGCCGTGTTCGGTTCAGTGGGCGACGAGCGCGCTCTCTAGCGGCCAACTATTCAACTACCCGTGCGGTGAATGCCTGTCTCCAACACCAGACCACCCGACATGTCGATGAAGTGTCCAGTCCGTGGTGGTTCCGTGCGTGATTGAAGAAGCTGCGCTGCCGTTGGTGCCGAATTGTAATTGTGAGCTGGTAACCAACATCAAGATTAGTGAACCTCAAGACCAGTCTACACCAGGCTTCTGCAAATCAACAACAGGTGTCTGCAAGTTAGGTTAAGATTCACCCGCAACATGAAGAAAAATCCAAGGTTGGGGGCTGGTCTGCTGTCTCATACAGTTTTTGCGTAAGTAAATGTTTCGTCTGTTTCTGACATTGATAGTTACAATGAACCCTGCCCTCTAAACGCATCGCGAGTGACGTACTTTATGTCCTGAACGTTTACGATAAGCTCCGCGTATTTACGCGCAAATTTTTCGGCTTTGCCGTACTTTTACGAAATGTTTCTTACGTTAGCCAAGAACTTCTTATCCAGTAGCCGTCCGAAACCTTGTTTTCTTTTCTACATCTCGAGATCAGCAAGGAAGTAGAACTAGCGGTCTTAAAATATTTGCCGATTTTCAGTTTTACGGCAGAAGTCGTCGGCCTTTCGTAACAAGCCGTGTCTGGCCGCAGAGCTCAGATGAAATGGTCTTGGTTAACGGTCCATTTGGCAATATTTTTTAGAAGTGCACGCTAGTGTACTTCTGCGTACCGCGTACTTCTTTCTTGTTTTCGAAGTACGTCTTTCCTGACGTCTTATCGTCTTATTAGAAATATGTTCGCTCAACATTGCGTTTCTATGTATCTCGTAGATGGTTTTGGCCTACATTTTGGAGAGGGGCCCGGAAACAGCTCGATATTGGAGACCTCAACGAACCCCTGAGCGCCGACCTTTCAGAACGAGTAGGAGACAGATTAGAACAGTATGTACCTAACCTTCTTTCCGTTTGCCTCTTCTTTGCCGTAATAATGATTTGCTAACAATTTCTGTCAAAGGGTGTGGCTACAGCTTTGCAATGAAGCGAAACAAAAAGGGACGGCGCCGAGTTTAATGAAAGCCCTTGCCAGAGTATTTGGATTGAAGTTGTTGGCAATCGGTTTGATGGAGGCATTCAACACAATAGGCCTGCGGTAAGCAAATTTTATTTATCAACAGTTCTTTCCCTATATCTTAAATGACAAAGTAACCCATCGCCAAAAAATGTTCAACGATATTTCTTGCCCGATTCGAGACGTTCATTGCGTCGCCGAACTTGAGTGGCCATGAAAACATCGCCCAATGGGGGTGAGCACCATGTCTATAATTGGGTGAGCATTATTGAACACCGCCAAATTTATTATCGCACCTTTAGCCATGTATAACGCGACAGTAATGCAACGAATGCGTTCCTCAAGTAGATTGAGGTCCCGAAACTTCGCTCTTCTTGTTCATAAAGTAAAAGAGCACTTCTAACTTTCATCTATTCGTTGTTCAGTATGCAGTATCTAGCCTAAAGTGCAGCAGAATTCCATACATGTTATAGAAAGGACTAGAACCCTATACACATGGCATAGGTGGGCATACGCATCAAAATTGGAACGTTTCTTCCGGTGTGATAGTTGTTTCTTCATCCTCTAACATGAGGAAATCCCTAAAATCCCGTCAGGCCGGAAGTGGACGTTTTCAACGAGGCTTCTCAACGGAAGTAAAGGAACAGGAATGGTTCCAGGGCGGAAATTTTATGGCGGTTGTGAGAAATGCGTGTAATAGGTTTTATCTTTGCTTAAAACTCACTTTAAGTTTCTCACGCCGCTCTCCGAGAGTTTCCGGTTTGGGAGTGGTCTTGTTCTTCAGCTTCCGTTTCCATGTGTTGTCGGAACTCTCATGTTGGAAACCTCTATTTGATTCCCGATAGGCTCCTGCAGACGCTGTTTCTGGGGTGGCTGCTTAAGTATTTCTCCCCCGGCTCAGCCATGGCGACGAACGACGCCTTCTACAGCGCAGGGGCGCTCGCCATGTGCACTCTCTGCTCGCTGATCACAACCAACCACTGTATTCACCGGCTGTGCCACCTCGGCATGCAAGTTCGTGTCGCCTGCTGTTCGCTCATTTTTAGAAAGGCAAGTGATGTTCTGTGTTTCTGGACACGCGTCACTCGGACGCCACTTTCCGAAGTGAACATGAACAGTGTAGTCACCGTGCTCTAACACAGAGATGGTGGATTACTACATTGTTCACGGAGAAGTACCCAAATCACTCTAATTTAAGACATCGCGTGGCGTCAGGATTTTTTAAAAATGGGACCTGACCCCAGCTATTTCATCCGTAGACGAAGTCAACAAGTCTCAATATTGAAATCCTGGTCGGTGCAAGTGATGCACCGAATCCAAAATCGGATAAATGGTCCACCTTTATTCATATCTTACTGATCACGCTAAACAACTGTATAAATATGTACAAAATAATGGACGCTTTTTACCCTAAACAAGTTTCCGAACTTTCAACTAAAATGTTATTTCGATCCCCCCAGGCTACAAGGCTGAGCCGTTCCGCCCTGGGCGAGACCGCTTCCGGCCAGATGGTGAACCTGCTGAGCAACGACGTGAGCCGCTTCGACAACGTCACCTTCTACCTCAACCACCTCTGGATCGCCCCCGTGTTCAGCACCATCGTCGCCTGCCTGCTGTACGGCCACGTGGGCTGGGCGGGGCTCGTCGGCATCGGCATCGTCTTCATGGTCGTCGTGCTGCAGGGTGAGTCTTCGCACCTCTTTTGGATACCAAACTTCTTCACCCTAGCATTTGAAGCACAAAATGTTCGTTGTTCTTTTTTTTTTTAGAAAAGGGGTAAATTTTCCAAAATTGAAATCCTAACATTGTGTGATAGTGTCATACTAAAATATACGTTCTGCACATTAAACCCTAATTTTAATGTGTCGGAAAACGCCGGCCATGAAAAAAAAAATAGGAAACTTTAAAGTACAAAGTGTTTGGAAATTTCTAGCGATATTTTTCAGTGTTAGTAGTCTTGAGAATCACACGCGGAAAGGAAAGCGTGCAGGCATTCCCCCTTCTGCATAAGGGACTTTTAGCCCTTGCAAGGCTTTGTGCACACTCTAAAGGCAGTTAGACAGATTTTCCCTTAGCTGTGCACATCTATAATGAATATCTGCTGATCATATTTAGGCTACCAGTCTTTTGTGTTTTGTTTTTGTATTTTTTCAATTGATTTTAAGACACCATTCAAATCACGTACCTTTAGTTCTTTTCGTGTTTTTGCGAGAATAGGAGGGGAGGTAGACACAGAAGAAAGTAGTGCCCGCATAGGAGGGAAAATACGCCGATGGGCCTGGCCGTCACTGTTAATGACATGTTTGATTTCGATCGATAAATCAGAGTGACATGCCAAATGTTACGTACACATAATTCTGAACAGAATAGAACCCACGTAGCCTGCGGGTTTGTCCATAATAATGTAGAAATCGTACATAAGAATCTACTATGTTTCACGCATCCCATGTTTGTTCATAGCTGTGCATTGGAAAAACTCTTCTGTGCTTTGTACCATGTTAATGTAGTATGTACCGGTCTAACAACCTTTTGGGGTTCTTTCAGCGTACAATGGCCGTCTCACAGTCGCGTTTCGTCATAAAATTGCGGTGAAGACGGACAGCAGGCTTCGTTTGATGGACGAAATTGTAAACGGCATTCTCGTCATTAAAATGTACGCCTGGGAGAAGTTGTTCATGAGAGGCGTTTCAGACGCTCGGCGGTAAGTGTCCAGATCTTTTGTGTTAGTATTTAACGTCCGGACGAAGTGGTTTGAGCATAACGTATTCTGAATGAGCTCTGTTAATGCCTGAATTGGGCGTGGTCTATGTGTTAGACCTCTAGGGTCTTCGCTTAGGGCTAACATAAGCATGTAAGCACTGCGCCTTAGTTTTACAGTGGTGTTCAGTTTGATTCGGCTAACTGTTTGAGAGTACTCAATTTACTCAATCCTTACCTCGCACATTTCCCTCGTGTTGCAGTGAGGAGATGAGGGAGGTCCTCCGTATGAATCTCGTCCGAGGTGTTTTCATGACGTTCAAGATGTTCACCACGCGTGTCGCGCTCTTTGCGACTCTCGTGACGTACGCGCTGTCCGGCCACCCTCTCGAAGCCTCGTTCGTGAGTATAAGCTGTTCTGTGCATTGCATGCGTTCTGTGACAACACTGCAAAAATATTTGTCATCGCCAAGGCAAGCCTATGGCTGAAGAACGATAGCTCGTCACAGACCAAGTGACGATTTGGTCGTCCCCTGCACTTGTTTTGCTCCGGTAGATAAAAATTGTCTCCTCTTTAACTTTAACGATATGTGACGGTTCGTCCGTCATACGAGTATGTCGTCACGTGACGAATGGATGTCGTCGTAAACGGTGCATATGAAACCACAGCGTTCGATCATTCGGGAACTATAGCTGGCAGGATTAACTCGGATAATTACAGATAACTTTTAAAATAAAACGTTTTTTTTTTAAATCTGGAATATTTCCCGCACAAGTCGATCTCGTCGGGTTTACGGGAGTGCTAATGCTGCCACCGGCTGGTAGGGTGTCCTGCTCGGGAGCGGAGGACAGATCTGGCGTACGGCACAGCCTGGCGCCTGTAGGGTAGGCCACGGTGGTCTGTGCTAAGCACGCCTGTTCTGCGGGCTGGCCTACCGTCTTCTTCGCAGGCGCTTAGCCGTCCGTCGGTGACGCTACAGAACTTAGGACGGGTTTGGAGATATGGCAGCGGAAGCCGTGAACATTGGCGGCGCTGTTATCCCAGGTGTGGTGTACATCGCACTCCAGCTGTGATAAAATCCTATGTCAGCTGCAGCTTTAGTATTTTTCAAATATCACAGTTAACTGTGATGTTTAGTACAATACCTTGCGCTTGGGATTACACTTGCAGTTTACAAAATGCGTACAGTGTATACAGTAAACTAACGTCACCGCTTCCGTCCGGCGCGCTAAGAAGTATGCGATGCGCTAAATGCATAAACGCTTGATCACGCTGAATGTGAATGTACAAATTTGTACATAATTATGTGCAGAATTACGCATCAATAGTTTATGTGTAAAGTGGTGCATCATTTTGGACATAAATGTACAAATTTGTACATGTATAATGATTTACAAATTTGTACGTTTACATTTGGTGTGAAGAATCTCCCCATCTCCGTTTGCGCTCGTTGCAGGTGTTCGTGATCCAGTCCTACTACAGCATGCTGTCCGCGTCGGTGGGGACCAGCTTCATCAGGGGCATGACGGAGACGGCTGAATGCGCGGTCGCCATCAGCCGCTTGCAGGTAAATAAGACCGGCGCCGACCGCAGCTGTCCGCCTGATAATACGTGAATATTACATGGTAGTAAATGAAATGCACAGTAGTGAAAATTCGGCGTAATATTTATCGCAGTCGTTCTAAAACATAGGCGTCTCACTATTTGAGAAATTTAGTAGTGGGCTGAAGAACCCCTATTTTGGAAGAGATATTTTTCACACATTTCCGTGTCTCCCAACCAAAAAAGCATAAATAAAAGCAATAAAAGCATGTGCGTGTCAAATTCGAAGAAACGCGGCTTTATTCCTGGTGCAACACACTGGTTTATCATATCACGCGAAATTACTGTGTAAAATTTAGAACATAATTATGTACGTGTTTAGCACCCATAATTGCGCACGAATCCACACATCACTATGTATGAATTCGTGCACATAGTGTACAATTTTGTGCCCAAGGGTGTACGAATATGTTTGGTACATAATTATGAATGTTTGAAAACGTACGTAGTAAAAGTTCGAAATTGTTCGTAATCATGTTTCAATTTGTACATTGTGGCTTTTGTACAAATATGTTTATCTACAATTAAGTAGAAAAAAGTTATACACAACTGTACTGTGTATACTTCAACCGGTTCAACCAAGGTGCTCTTCTTATAACCGTGTTCTTCGCCCCAGAACTTCATGGAGTACGAGGAGCATGCCACCCAGACTCCTTCCGCACGAACCAAGAAGAACTCGGAGTCGTCCCGCTCGCTGGGGAACCCAACGCTGACGGAAGACGGGAAACAAGATTGCGGCGCCCATCCTCTGGCCGCTACTGTTCCTCGGTAAGCCAGACGAGAAAACGAAACCCTCGCAACATTTCGTCTCAATCCAAATTGTTTACAATATTGGAGGCTTCTGTGTATCTTTTTACTGCCTATTCGGGAGGGAAATATTAACTGAATCAAATCGTATCACTATGTTTGCAAAAATCATGGGTTGTCTTCGTATTTCGACCGTCGGCGACAGCTGAAAAGTTGTGCATAATCTCACTTGTACCACCTCTTTGTTACTAATGTTTTACTTCTATCGTGTTTTGTTCCTAATGAACTATGCAAACATGCCATTGAGTGCGATTAGATCCACCCCTCTCCTGTACTGTGCAATGTGGTCATAATGGCGTCATTGGGCTGGGCACCACACTGTAGTAATTACGGCACAGGCACAACCACAACGGAGGAAAAATGCCGTATTCGCCGTCACACGCCGCAGAGTGCCAGTGAACCATGACACAATTTTGTTTACAGTGACGACGCCCTTCTCCAGTTCACAAGGACGTGCGCCAAGTGGGACCCTCAGGAGCCCGAGGACACACTGAAGGATGTGGACCTGACCGTAGGCCGGGGAGAGCTCGTGGCCGTCATCGGACCCGTGGGCTCGGGCAAGGTTCGTAGGCAACGAGTAGGCTCAAGGGTTGTCGGTCTAACTCACTAATTGTAAATGATGAAATTTGTACATTATTATACACAGAACTGTGCATACATATAGGGATAGGTAGTGTAAACTATGGCAAGAATCTACTGTTAAACTGTAGTCAACTGTAGTCAACTGTAGTCAACTGTAGTCAACTGTAGTCAACTGTAGTTTTTGTGCAGTGAAGAAGATTAAGCGGAGAAAAATGGTGCACTATTTCCAGACACAGCGGTTAAACTACAGTTCAAACTGCAATAAAACTGCAGAGAACTACAGTCAAAGCACTATAATTTTAATTGCAGTTTTTCCGAACATCGTTCCACCCGACATTGTGAATTGTGTGCGGACAGGTTTCGCTCACTCGGTCACCCTCTGGTTTTCAGTCTTCGCTGCTAGAGGCCGTGCTGGGCGAGCTGCCGACCAGCGGGGGCGCGCTGGACGTGCGGGGCTCGGTGTCGTACGCCGGCCAGGAGCCGTGGCTCGTGGCCGCCTCCGTCCGCCACAACATCACGTTCGGGTCCGCCTTCGAGCCGCGCCGCTACCAGCGCGTGCTGCGGGCGTGCGCCCTGCACGACGACCTGGCACGGCTCCCGCTCGGGGACATGACCCCCGTCGGGGAGAGGGGCTCCCGACTGTCGGGCGGGCAGCGGGCGCGCGTCAACCTCGCCAGGTGAGTGCCGCCCGGGAGGAGACTACAATCTCAGCTACAGCGCCTTGGCCTTGGTTGTGCACTTACTGAGGAGCAAAGTTCTTTAACGGACAATTTCAAATCGACTATGAGTCCGAGGGCGAAAGCTCTCGTGTTCATGTTACTCTCATGTGGTGCGGTGCATTAAAAATAAATCATGTCGTTTTGACAGCCACGTTTTACCAACACTGTTAGAAAAGAAGTCAATAATTAGCAGCAAGTTCTTGGTTAGTTGTTTTAAAATGATAAAAACAATTTCGGAATGGTTAAAATCAGCCAAAAAGTCATTTCAAAATGGTTTTGTCATTTCAGAATTGTGAATAATCGATGATCTTGCCATTTAAAAACAGTATATCGTGTTGTTCCCAAATAGCCTGAACAATTTCAAGAGCAGCCATTTTAAAATAACATTTTTTTAACAGTGAACCTTTCTGCTAACTTGCTTCCATTTTTTTTTTTTGCGGAAAAATACGATCTTCAGCCCATAGATCGATTAATACGCAACGTCCACTGCTTCTGGGTTGTGTGTCGACCTGGTACTCCGAAGCAGTGAACACCCTCCTTGTGTTGTTGCAGGGCGGTGTACCGCGATGCTGACATCTACCTGCTGGACGACCCCCTGTCGGCCGTGGACGCCCACGTGGGCAAGCACCTGTTCCAGGAGTGCGTACTCAAGTTTTTGGCCGGCAAAACGCGGATCCTGGTCACGCACCAGGTGCAGTACCTCGGGGAGGTGTCGCGCATCGCCGTGCTGGACGATGTGAGTTGCATGCGCTGTGAGAAACTATTTTGCCATTTTCCAGGAGGTTTGCGGCGTAAAATTCCTTAACCATCCTTCAGGATATTCTGTGAAAAAAAGTCTTTGAAATGTCTTATGTATTGGGAAGTTAGTCAAACCAGAGAGTAATGGCAGCAAACGCAGTAAAAAATTGGCTTCGGATATTTAAAACTAGTTTGAGACTTTCAGTTAGTAACACAAAATTTTCTGGAAAATGCCCATAGTTTTTCTTACAGTGTGGATACGTCCGTGGGTGAGCCGAGCCCTCTTACAACATCTTCAATTCTTACGACGACGATCTAAACCAGTGATATACTCACCTGGACAAATATTTTAGGGTAACGCACTTAAGGTTTAGTACTGACGCGTTCGTTTGGGCCTCTTTTGCTTTCATGAAGGGCGAAATCAAGATGCAAGGAACAATGCAGGAGCTGCTGGACAGCAATGTGGACTTCGTCCAGTTTCTGCTCATGCCCGGTGTCATCGATGGTGTGGACGACGGCATGAAATCCAAGGTGAGGATTGGAAAAATATGAGTTGTATGTTGGCAGATAATTTTCTCCTGCCGCCTAGAAATGGGGCCGAACCGTCAGCAAGAGTTGCGCCTCGCAAATATTTGAAGTCGGCTCCTTGCTGACCCCCTGTACTGCACTGTTACTGTTGTAAAAGCACAGAAAGTCCTCGATGAATATTTTTACCGGGGGTCACTGTTAAACCACAGCGGCGCTTTTTTCGGTGTTCTCACAAGAGTTTTCCCATAAGTCTGAAAAGTGCAGGACTTTGGCTGTGATTTAACAGGAATACCCGTTCAGTAACGAGAGAAGTCGTTAAAAACTTCTATCTGTATTTTACGGCAGAGTTTTTACTGTGCACTCCCCTGTCCTAAATGCATTGGAATGTTAGGTCACCCCCGTAACAGTAGGGACGGGTTTGGGGAGAGGGGGGGGGGGGAATTGGCCCTGTAAGCGTGACGTCATAATTTATGAACAACCCGTCACTGCGCCTCCCACGCCTACAAGCTCGCGGCCTTCCTGTTGGCAGCAGCGGCGGCTGACCCTCCGGCAGGTGTCGCGCACGTCGTCCATCCGCGACGACTGGAGCGACATCGGCGACGACGAGGCCGACGAGGAGTCGGCGGCCGGGGCCGACGGCATCGAGGCCTCCACCAAGGGCAAGGTGAAAGGGTCGCTGCTGGCGCGGTACGTCTGCTCCGGGACCAACGTGCTGGGCGCCTTGGGCGTCGTCTTGCTCTTCGCCGCCGCGCAGTCGGCGGGCAGCGCGGCCGACTACTTCGTCGGCTTCTGGTAAGGCCAAGAGGAACGGGCAAGGGGTGGGTCGTGGGTCGCGGTTCGTGTAAACGGTTAAAAAAATGTCTGGGAAATCACGAAGGATCAGTTCGTAATTTTATTTCCGCCAGTCCTTTGTGAATTTCCAGAGAACCTTCACCGAATAAAATCACTTGTCACTAGGTCTGATATTGTAGCTATTGAGGAAGACAATGTTTCCTCTACGAAATCTACTGTAGAATTTTGCTGTCAGCAGAGTGAATCTCAATATGTCTTATGTTGGGAAAAAACAAAGGATCAGTAGGTAAAAAAAGTTCTGAAGGACTTTGGGAATTCCCAATATATTTTTAACAGTGTACGCAGTTGCACACTTCTCAGAATTCGAATGCCGCGCTCCTTTCCGCAGTCCCTGGAAAGTAATCGGTCCCGTGGGGCACGACACAGCCTCGCCATGCGCCTGACTGTTCCTGACCGCCCTCGAGCATTTCCGCGTCCGGCCGGCCGGCCGGCGGCAGAAATCCTTATTCCTCCGTTTCGGAGCCTGGGCGGAAATGCCTATTTATGTCGTTGCCTTTTCCTCCGTTTTATGACTGATGCCTCCGACTGTTGGAGTAGGGAAAGTGATTCGCGATCTGCAAATGTGTAAAGGGGGGAATCACCCAACCAAAACGTGTCCGCAGATTTCAGAGGATTTCTCAGGACAGCGACACATATTTGTATGATTTTTGAACTTTTCTGGTCGTGTTTGGCCGAGTGGCAGCCTGCCGATGCCCAATCTGACCTCGTAGACTAGTCAGAACGAAGAACAAGGCTTGTTTTGTAGACTTCGTTGATAGGATTTCACAAAATGTATGCACGCAGGATTTCAGTTGTGGTGTCCCCCTCGATAAAAAAAATTAGCCAGTCTCACGAATAGTATTCGAGCGAGCGAGTTTCAAATCGCTCATAAACGTGTCTGAAGAGGCCCCTCGGAACGCATGGCCTCGCCAGGAGTTTGACCTTTTCGAGCGTCGTGTTGCAGGACTCGGCAGGAGGAGATGCGGGCCCATCTGCTGAGGGCCGGTGAAGACGCGGGCAGTCCGTTGCTGCGGACGGACGGCTTCGTGTTCGTGTACACCGGCATCATCCTGAGCCTGCTGACGCTGGGCCTGGCGCGCGTCTGCGTCTACTACTGGGTGTGCGGCCGCGGGGCTCAGGCCCTGCACGACCTCATGTTCACCAACCTCATGAGGACCACCATGACGTTCTTCAATGTGAATCCATCCGGTGAGTGAAAGTGTGTCAGGTTCCTTTCTTTAAAGACGGATCTTTCTGAAGGGCATCCATCAGTAAACTTTTTTACATCTGATATGTTTTTATAAACATTTATAAATATAAGCATATGTACATATATAGTGTGTGAGGACGGTCTCATTAAATCATGCATAATTTTTATGGAATGTGCTACCCTCATATGCAACAGTATAAAGATGTATATAATTATACACAATTGTATACAGGTCCTGACAACCATACACAACCACTAGTTTGAAATCATATAGAGGCGTTTGCAAAGCCATATACGTGTTTACAAACTAATATCGGTCTGATAGACTTATATCTTAATAAATGTTTATGAGGACATTTATAAATTTATATAAAAGTTTTATAAAGATCCGTTTTACTTGGGGGGGGGGGGGCAGCATTGCTATGATTTAAGTCTCAGTAATTTCACAGGTCTAGGAAATGTAAGATTCACTACTGTTTCTGAGACCATCCGATCCGGATTTTTTATTGTACTTTCTGTGTTTTTTTTAGGAAGAATATTGAACAGGTTCTCGAAAGACCTTGGCACAATCGACGAGCTCGTCCCCAAGAGCATTTTAAACGCTGGACAGGTGTGTTATTGCGCTTATCTACCTTACGTTGCTCTGCTCCTCTTGTAAGGATTCTGTGTCATCCTACCATACCTTGGCATTGCGGCGAGCTACCAATGTTCTCAACTTTAACATCTAATTACTGCACTCTTAAAAGCTTGCATATCACGCCAAAGGAATTCTTGAATAAGAATTGAAGTTGGGTTCAATTTAAGAAGTTTCCAACATAGTGGAAAAAAATAAGAAAAAATACCCAACGCTTTGAATTTCCGGGCAAATTTAAACTCAAATGTTGATGCATATGTGACTGTGTAATGCTTTTCACTAATTTTACAGTACGCCTTACACTGTTTTGCTAAGAATGCGCCGAACTTTGCCTTGCCTAGTTCCTCCTGGACATCCTCGGCAGCGTCGTGGTCACCGTCGCCATCAACTGGATTTTCCTGATCCCGATCGTTGGCCTCATGTCATTTTTCTTTGCTCTGCGGGTCATCTACCTCAGGTCGGCGAGGAACATTAAACGTCTTGAAGGAATGAGTAAGTGGGTTGCAAAGGGGAGGACTGCCGAGGGAATCACACGATACGGCAAAGAAGCTGCTGATTCGGCAAGGGTTCTTTGACTTTTTTTTTCTTGTAATGCTGCGCCATGGTAGTGAAATGCTCATGCGCAAGAAAGTAAAATGGCTTTTCGCCACCGAGTGTTTTGTCCATTTGCCTGTAGAAAAACAAATTGGTTCGTATTCCTGCAGCTAGGAGTCCGGTGTTCACCCATTTAAATGCCACAATGCAGGGCCTGTCTACCATCAGGGCATTCGGTGCTGAGGGTCTGGTGACGGCCGAGTTCGACAACCACCAGGTATAGACTCTGCTGAGTGAATGTGCTCGCTCTGAAGCACATGCACACCAACACGGTGCTGAAAGTGCTGCGGAACTCTGACGATTAGTCTTGTGTGTCTGTTCAAGAACCTGCACTCGGCCGCGTGCTCCATGTTCATCTCTGCCACCTGCTCCTTCGGGACTATCTTGGACTTGCTCAGCCTATCTTTCACTCTGTTTGTGGTCTTCAGCTTTTTGCTGGTAGAAAAAGGTTTGTTACGAATGCGAATATTTGGTCTTACGTCAAACGAGGGACGAGGATGGGTGTATCCTCGGGAGCAACGGACTGTATTATTTTAGCACAGCAGGCCGTTGTTTGCAAACTTGCGCGATTTTCGATGTCACCCGTTCGCCGTCGAAAATTTCGTCCTTTGTTAGCTCCGCGTTTCCATAATTTTCTGGTAATTTTTTGGTGCGTACCAGCCGCGGACGGCGCGGACGTGGGTCTGGCCATCACGCAGACCATGGCCATGACCGCCTGGGTGCAGTACGCCGTGCGGCAGACGGCCGAGGCTGCCACCAATCTGCTGAGCGTCGAGAGGGTGCTGGACTACGCCCAGCTCCCGGCAGAGGACGACACCAAGGGTACGTGTTTGTTCGCACTAAATGTAAAAGGAAAAAAAGATTGTACATGATTATGTACAGAATTACATCAACATAATTTATGTACGAAATTATGCATCATTATGTACAAATATGTACATCTGCTGTACATCTGCAGTACAAATTTGTACATACCTATGTACCTATGTGCGCTAAATCCTAGGGCGCGCCTTTTTTTAAGAGTCTGAGCTGTCTCTGACTATTTCGGACGTAACTGGCCGTAACTGTGCAAAAATTCGCGTTTTGGTATTAAAGGATGTTTTCGGGAACAGTTAAGACTTGTCATCTCCCAAACGTTAAGACATATCTTAAAATGTTCAAATTTTCGAGGCGGCGTGATCACTAAATGTTGTGTTGTGTTCAGTTTTTTATCTATCGCCCCTGGGAAGAGTATATAAACCGGGCATGTTTACTCCCTGGTTCTGCGAACGCATGCACTGCTGGAAGGTAATGGCCAATCTTTTCCTAGGCACGATGCCGCATGACGAGTGGCCTACAGCGGGCCTCCTGGAGCTCCGGAGCGTGTCGGTGCGCTACGATCCGAACCCGCCCGTCATCAACGATCTCAACTTGACCATCAGGCCGATGGAGAAGGTGAGAAGTTCACACTAAATGTAAATGTACAGATTTGTACATAATTATGTACAGAATTAGGCATACATAATTTATGTACAAAATTGTGCATTATTATGTGCAGTACATCTGCTGTACAAATTTGTACATGCCTATGTACAAAATAGTACATAAATTATGTATGCGCAATTCTGTACATAATTATGTACAAATTTGTGCATTTACTTTTAGTGTGTTGGCACATGCAGCCGGGAGTGTCCTATGGGACAGTATACCGGTCTGACTTAGCAACCGTCAAAACACGCATTCCCGAGCACACACGATTATCAAGTGGTAGTGATTACTGGTGATTGCTGACGATTACTGTGACTATTCTTTACCTTGATTGCCAGCAATATCAACGGATATCGCTGATCACTAGTGATCACCACTGATTACCCACCGATTACGACCGATTACCACCCAAATCTTGGCCAAAATCGACAATGACTCTGGGTGATTACCGGTGATTACCACTGATTACGGCATGATTACCAAGGTGGTGTGCACGCGATTACTGGAGTTGTCAACCCTCCGGCATTCCCGACGAGGCTTCGGAGGCGGAAGGATAAGAACACTTCCTGAGCGGGAATGGAATACTGTTCGTGTATCCCTGTACTTCCACTTCCGTTCTCTCGCCTTGTTGGAAGCGCAAACGTGCATTTGCAACGAAGCACCGAGAAACATGAAAGCGTTCGGAACGTCAGAAGGCAGTATGAGAAATCGAACCGCGAATGGTATCTCCACCGCGGGGCGCACTGCGATTTCCCATACTGAACTGCTTCTGCTCGCTTCCACCCTGGAAGTGTTCTTCTTCCGTTCTCGAGCCTCGCTTGAAATGCCTATTTTACATGTACACGGCCGAGAAAACCTTGCGATCGTTGTCGTGCTTTCTCCCTCTACTCCAATTTACTGACCAGGGCACGACGGACGACAAGACGCTCGAACTGAGCAGAACCTAGTCTCACTCCCAGCAACCTTTAGGTTGTGACTGTTCATGCGGCTCCGTCGTCATCCCGGGGCAGCAATCCGTTGCCAACCTACGCGTGCTGTATTGATGCGCAACTGCATTGGCCATGTTTCCTTGGGCGGACAACGAATACTAACAAACAACGCAATTGGTTACACATGTTTTGTTTGACGTTTGTGTTGAGTCCGGGATTGAATGTGTGTAGGTTGGCATCGTGGGTCGGACGGGGGCGGGTAAGTCGTCGCTTGTCTCGGCCCTGTTCCGGCTGTCGAACGTTGAGGGCCTCATCTTGCTGGACGGCGTGGACACGGCCTACGTCCCGCTGCAGCACCTCCGGTCCCGGATCTCCATCATCCCCCAGAACCCTGTCCTCTTCTCCGGCACGCTCCGCTCCAACCTGGACCCCTTCGACGAGTACGCCGACCACCAGCTGTGGGCTGCCCTTCAGAGTGTAGGTGTTGACGCTACCGTGTTGTGTGCCATTCTCCCTGTACCTATACACTAGATATCGTAGAGCCAGTAATCGCTCTTGGGAGAGCGATCTTTATGAAGAGCGAGGTTTCAGGACTCAACTAGGGACACGCGCCCGATGCATGACTCATTTACAGTGATCTTGCTTACTCTGGTTTCGAAATGTTCACTCTATTCGAGTCATGGTGATCACTCAAATGAGGTGATTTTCTTAGGCACGCTCAGTTACAGCAATGCAGATCTATATGGGCGCTATTGAGTAGGGAATGTCGCTGTACGTTTCCGGGTGATGAATATGGTGAAAGACATGCCTACGTAAGCTTTATGTTCAAAACATATGCAGAATCACGTTCAATATTTTCCACAATTGTGTGCAAAACCGGCTCTTGCGTACAATTTTGTGTACCTCTTTTACGTACGTCCGTAATTATGCTCTAAAATGTTACATATGTACTCGTGACGCGCAATTATACTGTGCACTACATGTGGAAAATGGTGCATAATTATGAAATTACAGAGGAATTTGTGCGCTATTATGGATGCTTATATACGCCCATAATGCACAGAGGTATTTTGTGTGACGCCCTTGCACGGTTTTGCGAATAAGCCTTACAATGCTCGCAACATTTGATCTGTCCTCTAGAACTGAATACCAAAGTGGCCGAAAAACTTTACGAGCGGCTGTGCATGTGGCGAAGAAATTGTAGCAGCTATAATAATTGCTGTATTTAAGTGTAAATTCTTGATGGATTCTGTTGATGCTGGTTCAGGTTGAGCTGCGGGACGTGCAGACGCTGGAGACGCGCGTCGCTGACGCGGGCGCCAACATCTCGGTGGGCCAGCGGCAGCTCATCTGCCTGGCGCGAGCTGTCCTGCGCGGGAACAAGATCCTAGTCCTCGACGAGGCCACCGCCAACGTGGACCCCCAGTGAGTGCACGTTCCAAACATACGGCTGGGTGAACGACTCCGACGTTGTTTTTCAAGTGTTGGTTTCGAATGTTAGGTTTTGTTTCATTTTACCGATACAACTTTTCACAATCATGTATATTGTCTGCGTGATAAAGATACGCCCTCGAATATCAAGGAGCAACCTAGTACAGTAAGCTCCGGTGTTCAGGCACATCTAAATCTTGAGACTAAATGTATCCACAAAGAGGCTTCGGAAACGGAAGCAGAAGATCAAAGAGAAAACGGGAAGTACGAGAAAGCGCTGATGCTCGGTACAGATACTCGCCTTGTTTTCCTCTCTGCCTGTTTCCGCCCTGGAAGTATTTCTCTCCTTCAACTTGACTTCCGTTCTCGGGACCCGTTGGAAAAGCCTATTGTCACTATTCTGTATCTAAAGGGTACACGCCTGCCAGCAAAATTGTGCTCAAGTGTGGATGGGCTAAAAACCGTTTGCCAGACCAGGGGCAAAATGGGCTCTCGATCTTTTATCAGTAGCTCCGGTTGATGTAGGCGTGTCTCGGTTAAAACTCGTGAAAAAGAGAACTGCGAGATACACGAACGAGCAATCAGCACATTAACCAGCATTCAACACTTGTTCTCAGGACCGACGCCCTGATCCAGAAAACGATCCGCTCCAACTTCAGGCACTGCACGGTGCTGACAGTGGCGCACCGGCTGCACACCATCGTGGACTCCGACAGAGTCTTGGTCATGGACGGCGGCCGGGCAGCGGTACGTAGGGGCCGTCTACAAAACACTTACGGGGGGCTGCTGTATGGTTGGTGTCCTAATATGGGGATGGCTGGAAAACGCAACGCAAAATCAAGGGTCGTTCAACTTCGAGACCGCATTTTTAAAGAGCACTTTCGTGCCGTGAAGTTTTAGGCCTCTCGGCACGCAAAATACCTCTTTGGCGATTTGATTTGTATGATGGCGAAAATTAATTTCTGTAAATTAATACAATTTGTGTAACCACGCACCTTGCTGAGTGAAATTACCCAGAGGACACACCTGGATATTATGCAGTTCCATTTCATGCTACATATGTTCCTTGCCTTTAAAATAAACGTCTGCCGCAGGAGTTCGATCACCCGCATGTGCTAATTGAGAACCGAGGGCTCTTCCACTCCCTCGTACAGGAGAGTGGACGTGGAATGGCTGAGCACTTGAAAAGAATAGCCAAAGATGTGAGTACAACCAAATGTGTTCAGATCTGTATCCATCGAGAACGGGCGTGTCCTGTACATTTGTAGTAATTGCTTCTGTTTTCGATCCGCAGAATTATGACCGGAGGACGTCATAATCTCTTCAGGAGGAAGCAACTTGATACTTGTAAATACCTGTAAAGTTTTTAAATTATTTAATGTAATAAATAAGAGTTATTATTGTTACACCAGTCTTTTAAGCAGAAGTTAGCTTTAGAATTCGGATTTTTCTAAAAATCCGTAATCTTTCCCTTTCCCCTTTCTCTCGCTGCTGGTGCTGCCTGATAGATACTGGAACGCAAGGACTGGGGGCAGTAAGGAGGAGGTGCTTTAATGTGCATCGATGACATTATGACATTATCTAGTCTCGCGCCTCAATGTTGGTGATGGTCTCGATGAACTCCAAGTGGGAGGCGACGCGGGTGAACGCGACAGGCAAGCCTTTGGCGCAGCCGTCAGCAGCGCCAAAGGACGTCAAACCGATCTCCGTCCATTTGCCGTCTTCCTCCTGGATGACGAGTGGCCCACCGGAGTCCCCCTGCCAAACGAACACAAGCTCTTGAACACCACGGAACGTGAACTACTGTAGTTTGTAGAACTAATGTGTTAGTTCGTTGCCAGAACGTTGGCGGAAATAGAAATTCATTATACACCCACTATACATTACTACTCATCATCCCATTCACAAATATTTTTTCCGATTTTTCCGACTACATTTGGGGGGTCGCGCAACACGCTTAAAAGGGGCGTAAATGACCCTAAATAGCAGTCCAAGTCATTGTGTTTAATGAATTCCTAAGGGTAGTGGGGCCAAAGTCCCAAAGGGGCGCAAAAGTTCGAGATAAACGCTGTTTCTCGTGCGGGCTTGCGACCCCTAAACGTGTTCCGAAAAATCGGAAAAATGTTTTTTTTTTGTGAATGGGATGATGGGTATAACAAATTTCAACTCCCCCCCCCCCCCCCCCAAAAAAAAAAAAAAAAAAAACACACTTGGAACTTTCATCCTGGTGGGACAACTGAACGGTTCTTGATACTGACGTTGGGAAAACCAAGAGATTCTTCTGATTTTTGACAAAATTCACATCGGAAGTACATGACTCCATATGGCTCGTGCGGTGTCGGTGCCACGAACGCACAGTAAACGGTAAACAACACCTTTACGTTCAGCTTTAGTCTTCACCCACACTAACCATCCTGTCGCGAGTAAAGGGCGAGGAGGGTCCGCTGAGAGATCGCAAATCTTAGCAGCCCTGACTTGTTCTTTGGAAGCGGACCGGAGCCGGACTTAGTCTGATGCCGACCTTAATCGTTCGTTGTGATGTCTGTTCGGTGTCTTGTCGTCTACACAGGAACATCAAATATGGAAGATGGACGCCTCTTTTAGGACGTAGATAAACGCAAGGCGGTAGCGATTCACAAATTTTGGTGCGTTTCTGTTTTAGGGTATATTTTTTTGGTTTTTGATTTGTAAAATTAAAGTTGGCCACTTCAGGTGTTCTGCCTGCAAATGCGCACTTGACCCGGGAGACGGGTGCGCCCGACAACTCTCGTGAGCTGTGTTCGGGGTAGTATTATAGGTACTATACAGTATTATAAAAGGAATTTGTAGTACGCAGGACAGAGTCCGGCTTCTTTGGAACGCGGCGCGCCTCGTCGGACTTCGTTCTTACGGCCTATCGAGTTGGGTTTTAAACACGCAATAAATTTTAGTTGTCATTAATTTTTCGAGGAAAGGGAACTAAAGTTTCGTTGGGGGACGTAAATGGCTGGTTTGCATTAAGGCATTTTTAGTTCCCCCAACAGTACATGTAGTAGCACACTTCATGAAATTTCTGATTTGTTTTGATGCAATTCTCTCGCTGCTTGCGTAATAACGTTATTAAACAAGAAGCACTATGCTATTGTGCGGGCCAATAACGTCACCCTTGGCGATGGGTGGCCGCGTCTCTGCATCGTACGCTTGAGATCAAGTTTACCTGGCAAGTGCTTTTTTGATCCTTGCTCGTATCGAAGCAGATCTTGGTCGGGATCCACACGTTGCCATAAAGATTGTAGCACGCGCTGCCGTCGTTGATGACCATTTCAGCGAACAAAAGATTCCTGGGCTGTTGCGGCAGGAAGCCTGAACAGAACAAAAGGCAAAGTACACGCACTGTTTTAAATGCTCCCTGACGAAGACGTTGTCTTATAGATTGGCCAAGTATTTTGAAAGTAAATAAACCCTTACATTCAGGTAAAAAAATTAATCAAAATTAAAACGAACTCTGCGCAATTGTGTGCTTCTCATCTATTCAATATATACATGGATACTGTCTGCTGCAGTTCCACCATACTGGATCCGCTTCTATGTGATCCTCGAATTCATGCATAATTATGAATAATTCGTACATAATTATGGATAAATTCGTGGATAGTTATGGATGCTTAAAAACGTACACAATTATGTACAAAATTGTACACAGTGATTAAGTGAGTGCGCTTGTACAGGCCATACTTACTGTCGTCCGTTACCCCCCAACCGCTAATCGTCGCTGTCTTGCCAGTCATCATGTCTTCTCCCATGGCATATGATGGAAGTCTTATCGGTGTGACATCTGGAAGTAACAGTTTGCACGTTAATCCTAGGCACCTCACTACTCATTTTCATCAAATCGCAATGCAGTGCACGAATTGCAAAGAAATAATCATAAACAGTGACACACGAAATTGATTAAATGGATCCCTTGTTGCTGTACGTTCGTTTGTACTGCAAATAGTGTGTGATTCCGAGTATCCCTATAAGATTTGCAGCTGGCCCAGCTGGGTTTGGGGTTGCCGCGTGAGGCTTGACGCTGATACCCATTCTGCCCTGGATTCTTGTACCTTTTCAACTAATCGAACCGTAAATATAACGATCTATGGGGTCTACGGCTCCAGCGTCATGCGTCAACTATAAATAGGGTGTTTCACTGCAAGCCTTCCGGAACCAACGAAGACAAGGACTTCCATATCTGTATCCGGTATGAAAAATCACGGCGGGTGCAGACACACAGTGACCGGGAACGTGCGCAATGTTGGATTTGCATGTGGATACAGGTTTTGGAGGCATGATGTTCTTTGAATCCGGCTTGGATACAGTGAAAAACCCTATTGACCTTCGGGTACGCCTTCCAAATCCAGCTTGAAAACGTCTTGTGTCTGTCCGTCCTTGTGTCTGCGCGGCCAGTCGTAAAAGGCTCAAATTTGGACCACATCTTTCTTGCATCATGCCGGAGTCAACCCTCACCTCCGGGGCACCCTAGCTCAAGCGGTTTCTTAGATAATTTTCACGAGTGGTCTAAACTTTTGAAATCCGTCGGTTGGGCGAGGTTGGTGTACGCCAGGCGTGGAGGGGCGGATCGGTGACTCGAGTGGGCTAGGTTATAGGTTGGGGTAGGATAGGTTAGTGTGAGCTGGGATGGATACGGTTAAGCGGCATTGAAAACGGTAAACGTGAGGTTTATTCAGCCGTAAGGCCACGAGCGTGGTCGCGCCCGTGCCGAAGGAAGGACGCCCTCAGGGCATTCTTCTGACTTGCCAGGTGACAGACGCCGGCAGGCCAAGGTAGGCGTGCGCCAGGCGTGGAGTGGCGGAGCACTGGTTCGCGTTAAGGTAAGCCTGTTACGCCACGATACGGTCTGGCGTACGCCTACCTTGTTTTCGTATTGAACAGTGTGTTTATTTCTCGGCCAGCGAAACCCAGACACGACGTTATCTCCGAGATCGAAATCAGTCTTTTAATCTGGACTAATACCGGTTAATGCTGCACTGGCTCACCGATTGCATCAAGATGACATGGATTCTTTGGGGATCTGCAGTATATCCGAGTACATCACGATAACAGTGCAGAACTCGTGCCCGATTTAGGCAAAGTAAAGCACTTTTTGCGTGTAAAGCAAGACATTGCCACGACAGCTATACATTTTGTGACTCGTCTACATCAAATAACATACATACTCACTTTACGTATGTACACCATCAAATACGCTAGTTAATTCATTTTATTTTTAAATTCTAAAAGGAAAAAAACAGTACAACACGTACTGTAACGTGTTGTGTACAATTTTTTGTGCGTGATTATGGATGAACATGTTTGTACACAAGCCATCATGTACAAATTAGTGCATCATTACGTATAATTTCGTACATAACTATGTACAAATTCTGCTTGTGTACAATTTTGTACATAATTACGTATAAAGTCGTACGTTTACTATGTGCGTTTTTGCACATCCATAATTATGTACAAAAACAGTTCGTACACCCTTGCCTACAAATTCATACATAATTATGGTTGAAGTCGTACATAATTATGTACAAAATTGTACACAGTCACTTAGTGTGAATCCTTAACTTACTGTCGTTCCATGTAAAGGCCGTAGATGGTTGAATAATGCCGATATCGTTGTCCACGAACATGGGGTTGTAGTCTGGATGCCTGAAGTACTTGGTGGCCGTCACAATCTGCTTCGTGGTCTCTTGGCCATACTGGTACGACAGCGAGCCGGCAGTTATCGTGAATTTGGAGAAGCTGTTGTTCGAAACAAATGTTTCTCGGTCACGTCTGTGACTTAAAACGACCTTGCACAGATATCTAATGCGCATTAGCTGGCGCGGAGGGAGCTGCGACCCCAAGACTGGATGAGCTAACCCGAAAATGTAACTCGATGGAGGAACTATTTTAAGAAATAAACTTTGCAGTGGTTTTTCTACCAATGTTGACATAGAAGTATCTGAAACAAACAGGTGTACGGTTGGTCTGCTGCCCACTACTCGGCAAAGTAATATTACTAGTCGTGACGAGCAAGCAGGGGTGGTAGCAAGGTGGGTGGTGGTAGGTACCAGTGTTTGGGCTACTTGTCTCACTGAATCAGTTTCTCTACCCTGACCAACTGCTGAACGCCTGAAAAAAAAAAACCCTGTGTCTGGGCCCAAAATTGAAAGCGAGTCTTTTGAACAGTGAACAGTTTTCACCACAACTTAAGCACAAATTTTTGACAAATTTCCAACAAAATTAAATAAAAGCTGGGATTCGCATGGTGACTTATTGAACAAACGCTTAATAGTGTTTCGCTACAAGTCGAACGGAACCAACGATGGTATGAAAAATCGCGGCGGGTTCAGACAATCGTTAACAGTTAACGTGCGCTATGTTGGATGTTTGTGTCAACAACTCTGTTGTAAACTAAGGCCGTCTGAGATTCTTTGGTCCGCCTGAAGACAACGGTAAGTTCGGCAAGTGCTGACACGCACATTCACGTCTGGACAGAGGACTTTTAATGTCTCGCGACTATTTCCCTTTGTATTGTGATGATAATTACATTCCGAAAACTGAATACGGTCACGGTCATCTAGCGTGGCGCCGGGGCCGGGCCGTAGCATCGGAGATCTGCGGCCTCTACTATCTCGTTTTGTCAAATCGGATACAGTTCTAGGCGTCATGATGTTCTTCTTTGGATTCTGTTTCAATACAGTGAAATGGCCTGTTAAAGAAACAATTTGCGTTCTTTTCTCACCCTTGAACGCAGTGGGCGGCGGTCAGCACCCACTGCTCTGCGATGATGGAGCCGCCGCAGAAATACTCGTCGTCCATGCTGACGGCGAGCTGCCAGGGGAACTGCCCCGGCACCGCCTTGGATCCGTTGTGGATGGTGACGCTCAAGTTTTTGCCGCTGGTGGCCACGCCGGCGTTGACTATACCAACCAGGAGGCAGTGTCAGTCCGGGTTGTGCGCTTGAAAGCACTGGGAATGAAAGAGCCGCGTTCGTCGCCTAATTTTGGGGCAATATGGGGCTTGAAGTCGCTGTTGGGAAACCTTGGATGCAGTTAGCCGTAGCTTGGTTCCAGGACTACAAAAATCACATGACCCTAGATGGAAAAGGTCGAATTTCTAAGACGGCCTATTGAAGACCACTATCGACGAAAATTGGGCGGCAATCGTGACTCTTTCTTCCTCAGTGAAGTCAATTTATGGCATTGATACCTTGCCACATTATGGACGATGATTCATCAGCGTGACCTCGACGTGATCCAAATCTGCATTGGGATATTTGATGGGGCGGACTCGTCACCTGAGCTGGGGCCAGATTTGGGCACATCTAAATTGGACAATATCTCATGTACTTGGGGACAATTTTGTACTTTACGGATGCAAAATTGTCTCTAGATTTAGATGTGCTCAAATCTGTCCCCAGCCCGAGGACAAAATTGTCCTTTCACATATGTTTAATCAATTCAAAATCTGGACATTTTTGAGAGTATTTAGGGGTCGCGCATATTGGGACGGAAGTGCTGTAGGTACTTGACTGGATTATTAAGTTCTATTCTTATAATTTTCGGATTTCAGGGCTAAACCGAAAGTAAAATGTTATGTCACTGTAATTCCATCCGGAAGTAAAATGTTATGTAATCCGAAGAACTGCAGTTTACTGTAGCTGCGCTGTTACCGTTCCGTATGCAGTTGTTTTTGCAGTTCAGTATGCAGTTCGTTGCGTACGTAGTTTGAATTTTCTCACGATTTTGTTGTGCCTGCGATGTCACCGGCAACGGCAGGAAAGTGAAAGGAAAAACACCTGCGGAGGGCCCATACGCATGCACAGACGGCAAATCAAACCAGCTGCGCATTCGCAGTGGGTCAGCGATTGTACTTCCCTTCATCTTACCGTCAGCAGTCACGCCGGAATCGTCTTTTATATAGCACCTATGTTCTGTCGAACTACAGTTCTCAGTTAATCTAGTGTTTCTGATCACCTGGCTGTGGAACTCTGGGTCCCGCGTGGATTGGCTGTGGAGCCGCGCTGCCAGCGGGTCGCCCGCTCCGCTTGATGCCGGGGATGAAGGGCCTGGCCCCGGCCCGCCGCTCCTCAATGGTCGGCATCACCATGTGCACGGGGTGCAGGCCACTGCCCGCACATGGTGTGCTCGCCTAAACCAAGTTTAAAAGTAGTCGTGAAATTCGGGATAAGGACGACACTTTGAGGCAACCACGAATACCTTTCCGCCTGTAAGAAGGCAGGGGGACATCCCCCCCTCCCACCCAAAAAATACCTCTACTGTAAGTAGTAGTAGGTAACCATGGTGTTTGTTGTTTCTTACTCAGGTTATACTTCAACATAGAAGAACCATTCAACCCCTTACAACATGCTATTCCAGCTATCTGGCTTTAGGCCGTTAGGTCCGCTTGCGAGCAGGTAGGCCGTGCACCCCTGAATACATTTGGGGCAATCTACGCTGAAAATTCAGGTGCGATCGCAACCTCTGACAAGGGAATGCTACGAGCTGTTAATCTGCTCCAAATTTTGTTTGTCGAAGGAACTTTACCCCCCCCCCCCCCCATTTTCGCTCAATCACAGATTTGATTCTGCCGATGTGCATTTGCATTTTTGGGTCTACTTTGACCTTTGTATAGCAGAATATAATGCATTTCAGGAACATCTAGCACTATAACGGTACGAGGAAACGGATAAATTTTTCGCCTTCGGCACTAATTTAAAGTGCGATTGAATAGTTTTGAAAAATTGGCGACTTTCGTCTTGTGTTACAAAGGCCCAAATAGGTCTAAATAGGTGGAGAATTCATATTCCGTAAAAACTTTTGAAGGGGATCCTCATACCTTACGAAGGTCCTTCGACCACCAAAGTTTGAACAAAATCGTAGATTAACACATTCTGGCATTCCTTTGAGTGTAGCCAAGGCGCGGATCTAGGCGGGGGCAATTTACCACTCGGCTTTACCCAGGACAAATCTACAGGGAGCGAATCTGACCAATTTTACCTCGAGGAGCGCTATGGCGCCGACCACCGCCAGGAAGAGGGCCCTCATGGCTGACCAGATCGCAGGCACTGGTCTGCTCAGCACTGGCTGCCCTCCCCGCCTTCTGTCGGGCTGCGTTCGCGAGGGTCCCAGGTCCTCCTGGCAGGCGGCTGACTCCCCCGCGCGCCCCCACAGCCGAGTGTTTCGGAGACGCTCAGATTAACAAGCACGCGTTGATCCGCGCGCTGTCAGGCCGTGGGATTTACGTGGACACCCCGGTCGGCGATAAGATGAAAAAAAAAGGAGACAAGCTTGTCCGTCTACTGATCCACACTCACACGGCGGCGAGCTCTCCTAGGAAACCATCGCCCTGAATGTCAAGGCACATTTTCGTCCCCAGCTGTGAAGCATGTTTTGGAGACAAATTCGTGCCCTTGTGGATTTAATTTTCCTTGCGATCCCAAAAAGTTTTCAATTTATCTGTTTATGAAACCGCGCGCGGCCGGCTGTGAAATATTTCTCATTTAAGCCTGTACTAAACGAAACTCATGGCTACGCATTAGCAAGTGCATATGGTAATGGAATAGTGTAGGACAGTTCATTTACTAACCCGGGCACCGGTGTCACTATTTTATTATTTTATATTTGGCAAGTTAACGTTATCAAGCGGCATACTGTAAAACATGCAGCGCAATCGGGTATTGTTAGGCTAAGGTGCAAGGGACTTTTGGGTATTTTGGTTAAAGCTTTAATTTAGACACACTCTTTTGTTCCTTGGGGCGTCTCTACCCTGTTCTGGTTGGAATCTAGATTAGCGGCCGTCGTGGCTGTGTTCTCAATGGGGCGGTGTTGTGCCGCAGGAGGGAATCATTAGACAGACGGACAGAAAATGTGAGTCTTATACTCGGTAATCTTCTAGCTGTCTAGAGCTTTCTCTTCTCTCACGGGTACCGGCATGAGTGTGACGGAGACACAATCGACGAGACCCGACTATTTCGCGCTACTCCGCCAAAAAATTGTCGAGATTTAGCATAAAGAAAAAACAACTAAAAAAGGAAGCCAAAACAACCTACAAACATGTAAAATGTGTAGAATGTAAACTAAAACGCCAAAACGCCACTATTACGCATACTATTTACGCGTCCTACTACGGACGGAGTGACCCGACCGTTACGCGTGTACATACCCCCTCGAACACAATATGCTCCGGCCCGAACCAGGGATGTTAGACGCACAGGCGAAAGGAACGTAACAACTCAAAGGCATCAAGCGGGTTGCATATGTACCTTTCCGCCTTGCCTGGCAAAACCTGGGCACTGAACTTGCCTATTAGGCAATCGAGGGGCATTCAGCCCGTACGAATCTGATGAGTTGTACGATCTTGTTGCCTATAATATCTATGCGTCTAGCATCCCCGGCCCGAGCACTGTCAGAGTGCTGGGCGACATCAGCGATCGCTTTCAAATTGCGCGCGCCCGGCGGACGAAGTTTGGGATGACGTCAGAGCGGCAGCGGCGGTGACGAGGTTAGTCGTGTTTCGGCCCCGCTCCAACTGGAACGAATTTGCAGATATGGGAGATGGGAGATATTTTTAATTTTTCAAGAGACATTATGAAATTATTCACCAAACTGCAAGTCTTTGTTTCTGAATATTATGTCAAAATAGTGCTGTGCACTAAGCTGATTATGAAGCTCTAATTATCGCTATTCTTTCTCTCCGAATGAATCAGGTATTGAGTATGTTGAAGCGGACAACACAAAACCATTCTCAATTATTTTATACCTTTGCTATTACAGGGTATTATTAACATCGATATATTATGCTAAAATGTGTATGGATAAAAGTTAATTTTGCTGAACCCACCAGGGCGATGCTTTCCATTTTAATTACTGCAGATACAACTCAGAATAGGCTTTTCACTTTAATCTGTATGCAAGTAGTAAGGTGTAAAGCAGAGAAATGGTTTCTGATGCCTTCCGTTAAATGTTCTTCGAATTGGAGGTGGAATATTGAAGGGCCATAGTTGAGGAATGTACAAAGCACTGACAACCAAACTAATTGTTTATATGCAATGCCAGGGCATCCAGTGCAACAGGTTATGTTCATATAATTATTGAATCGAACCCTTTTGACCCTCAATGTGCTGCACCCTTTTTACAAATCTGGGTTATACTTACTTTCACTACACCATTCCCATGTAAGCTCATAGTAAAGAGAATGGGAACCTAGAGCCGCGGCCGTCGGCGGCGGCAAAGGAATCACCGGTTTAGATACCCCTCGCCCATTCTTTGGAGAGACTCCATGCAGTCAGTATGAACCTCCCTCTTTCGTCAATACACCATGCAGTCATGTTATCTAGTGAGGAAAAAGGTGGGCTCCAAATTTGTTTGTATACCAACAAGGGCATGTGTCCCGTTCAAGTTTTGATGGAACTTTTTGGATTTATCAACCATGTGAGAAACGTTTGGGAACAAAATTTTACCTGCCTCTTCCCATGTTTCTTATTTATTTATTCACCTATGTATTGGTTCGTTGTAAGTTTATACATGGATTTTGGCGCAGCCATCAAACCTATCAGAAACAACAAACATGTCTCCACAGAACAAACCAAGTCTCCGTGGAGACATTTTTATTAAAAGCTTCTGTGATTTTGTTGGCCTTCTCGATAGTACCTGTTTTAAAATTTCACTTTGTTATTTGGGATTGATGGTTTACAAACACTATTCTAAAGCATTGTGTCAATATATTTTGTACAAGAAAGGCAAAGGCTATTTTGCAAAAGCTATGTCATAACACGGCAAGTTGTTATCTTGCATGTCTCGGAAGATTTTCCAAAAATCTTGAAAGAGAGATCTCTTGCGCACACGTACTCTCACAATAATTTTTTTAAAGCACACTCACACGTATACCTACAGCTGCTGCAATGGGAAAACTGAACGAAGTTAAAACATCTGCTCTGTAAACGTTACAAAGTCATCATCTTGCAGAAGTTGACTGCTGACTGACGGTGCAAGTGGTTCACCTACATCGACTCAAACACTGGAAACGGTTTGACAGCAGGTTTGGTTTTGGACCTGACACATACACCCCTATAGCTAAGACACAGTCCAGAATAGAGTTAACATATGTACCTCTAAAAGTTAAGGATGTATAACTATCAATCTTGTTTAAATTGATTTGCAGGAATGGTCTCCTCAACGCAGTTTCAGACTAGACCCGAAATGCAACAACTATTAAAGCTCGTGGCAAAAGAATTAAGTAACTAATTTTCCATGGATATGTTTATTGTTCAATTGTGCATACCAAGCACTGGTTAACACATGCAATAAGAGTAGCACCCCAACATGAGAAACAGAAACAAAGAACACACAATCCACACCTTTTAATTTCAATCATACAATAATTACTAAGAAAGAATTGAGGTTGCATGGTTTCTGACGAAAAAGTCTTATTAAAATAAATTCAACGATTTCAAGACCATGAGACGAGCGTTCACTGTAGTGGTATACAAACTCGAATTAAATGGCCAATGTGAGTAATGAAAGGGTCATTAAAATTCTAAAATCTATTTTCAAACAAGATCTCTAAATAGTAGAGAAATATCTTATCAAAACAAGAATATAAATTTCTCCTTCTACTGCAAGATAATCTAAAGAAACACAGAACTTACACCACCCATAGAAATGCCACAAATACAGAATTTATTTTTGCTCTAATTTTGTTAAGATATCAATTTGTTTTGGCAAATCTCCAACAATTGTATTGAGATGGGGAAGGTGAGGTCTCTGCATCAACGCGCTTGTCGTTTTCGTACAACAAATACTATTAATTCTACTAATAGTATTTTCATGGCGAACTGGTCAAATTTGTATCTTTGAAACCACGTATCTCCGTTCAAAGTAAAACGATCGTCTTGGCGTTTTACAGGGCCCCTGTCCATCACTCATTCTATGTGCACGGATGTTTTGACGGTGCCAGTCCGCGCTAAAATTTCGTGGTGGCTGGGCTTACGCCCCTTCAAATGGTTTCCGGAGGTGCCTGGCAGGTAGGCAGCCCACCGTGCGCTTCTGTTCGGTGGGCTGCGTATGCTTCGGGCGGTCTTCGGCTCGTGTCCGAGTTCCGAATCGGGCGGTCAGGCCGGGCGCGCGTTACCCGGCTGCGTCCGAAAGCATTGTACGAGCGTAACCGAGCCTAAGCCTGGCTACGGTCGGGTCGGGCAAAGATCTTGAGCGCAGTCGGGCAACGCGAGCCCGGGCCTACCGCCCGATTCGGAACTCTGGCTCGGGTTGCAGTCGGTCAGACAGCCACGTGCGGGTTGGTGCGGATTCGCGTAAAAAGGGAGGGGAGGGGGCAGGTCTCGAACTCTGGATGAGAGCTGCGGGCACGGCGACGGCTGCATCCGCATCTTGTAGGTGATTGATTTGAAACAAATCATCTACGCGCCGCAAGGGACGTTTCGCTGTGATCCGATCGACCTCGAGGAGGTAGCAGCGGACAACACCACCTTATTTGGATTTGGAATGCTTCGTATACTAAATCTTGCAATTTTTATCGCAAACCTGAAGCAATGTCTGTCACCACAAATTATTGTGCACAAATTATTGTGACCTTCATCGCAAATTTTTGTCACGTTCACCACAAAACTTTAATGACGATCACGATGCCTACAAATTTTGTGATAAATGTGTCACAGAAAGTGATAGCTATTTCTGTTTTCTACAGCGTTTGGTCGTTGAAAAGTTTTGCGACGATCGTTGCAAACTTGAAAACGGTGACAGCGTGTATGTACATGTCGACGATATGTCATTCATACATTCAGTTCATGAGTTTTATAACACTTCTACATGAGCATAGACGGAAAGACACGATTTCATCGACATATTTTAGTCAAGATCTCAACATGAAGAAATTGAGTGTGTTCCTTTTTTGCCTTTTCAAAAGTTTTGGGCAACACTGCACAAAAGCGCTTCTATGAGACGCCCCATTTCACTACAGGAGTGCGAGAGGGAGAGATTAGATTGATTCAGATTGTATAAAAGACTTAACAGCTTCCGCCGGAGCATCGGAAATCCGCGGCCTCGATTTGTCATATCGGATACAGTTCTCGGCGTCACGATGTTCTTCTTTGGATCCGGTTTGGATGCATTGAAATACCCTATTTTGTTTATAATTTATGTGACGTCAAGTTAAATGTTTTCCTAAAGAGTAATTTTGTGCAGTGCATGAGAGACCGGGCATCTCCGGTCGGACATTTCTCTCTCGCTGCCGTGGTCAAATGGGACGTCCCCTCTCTGTCGCACTCGGCTAGAACGCCACGGCCGCCGGCCTCGCAGTGACACTGAGAGGCTGAGTGCACTGCCACCAGTTGAGCCGCCCGCTGCCGCCGCCGCTGCGGCGCGGGGATACAGATGATGATCTCACCAAAGTTTTGCGCAACCCATTTCGGATGAGGGCGATGTCTTCCAGAGATGTAGGTCACTTTGAGCTCGCGACCGCGAGGGAGGAACCCTCTCCAGTTCGCGCGACAAGGAGAGAGAGAGAGAGAAGAGAGAGAGAGAGAGAGAGAGAGAGGTAGGCCCGCGACAGCGACACCGCCGTAACTGGACCCTCCCTCCGAGCTAGACACGGCGGAGAGCTCTGCCGGGCCGGAGGGCCCGTCCTGAAGAGGCTTTGATTGTTATTATTACCCGAAGGAGAAAAAAGAAGCCGTCTGCGAGCAAACTCTGCAGCGAAGGCTATGAGCCTTGCTATGAGCCCCCGAAGGGCGGAGCGGCGGAGTCATGCCTGAGATGAGCACTTTGGTTGGACTCGTTGCGCGTCAAGCAGTCAAAATCGGGAGGGGCGGGGAGGGGGAGGAGGGAATCAATCATGCGACCGCACAATAAAGGCTTCCAATGAAATGCTCCGTATTGCGAATCTTTCTGTGCAGACGTAATGGAGATTCGAACTTGGGTTATAATACGATGTAATCCTTCTCTGTAACATACAGACAAACTGTTATTATGATTCGTATTACAGACGAAAATGGTTCGTGGTATAGTTGTTTTTACACTGAATGCTTATGTACAGTTTTGTACATAACTATGAATAGACATCGACCATCATAAGCTACGTACAAAACCATACATACTTATGCCCAGAATTATACCACATAATTATGTCCAAATACTACATATTTACGAACAACTAGTACGTAATTATGTGCACATTTATACATAAGCTTATGAAGGTTTATATCTGTTCATTTGTGTACAAAAGTAGAGCATAATATCCTTGATGGAGTGCATATTTTTCACGCTTAAATAGCAATGTGTCCGCCAAACATAATATGCTTAAAACGAGCATCTTTGCCCAGAATATTGCCCGTTAAACATGGATGCTTAAATCTAACATGTGGGCGCTCCATCGAAGGAGCCATGTTTGACTAGATATCTTGATTCAGGTACTGTGGATATTCTTGCCAACAATTCTTGATGCAAAGCTTTGCGCTGCCTGATTCAACGAGCTCCGCCAAGCATACTCGCATTTAATATCTACTTTCCGTTGATTCAAGTATTCATTTTTGCGGGTGCCTCGCCTCGCTGCCCGCACCCGGAAAAAAAAGGTTGCTGATATTCGGTTTTGCCCAGTACAGTTTACTGTATTTAAGTAAAATTTACTGTCATTTAAGTAAAATTTACTTCATTTAAGTAAAATTTACTTCATTGTGAAAACCTAGTATATGTAATTTGAGACTATAATGAAGAATCCATTTTCCCGGGTGCGCCCGCATCTCCGCCCGCTTCCGTCCTGTTTGCATTTGGCGGGTTGGCAGCGCGGACGGCGCACTCATTCACACCGTTATGTCACGGCGGCGGGGCGGGCAGGGCTACCAGCACAACACCGCCGAACAGCAGAGTATGGGCTGGCGGAGCGGACACCTCATCGCGCTCCGTGAGGGCGGATCGTGTCCGCCGAGTTTTCGCAAGTCCCCACCTTTGCCGGCGCCGCCGCTGCTGGCTACGACTCTACCGCTGCGCTACCTCTACCGCTGCCAGATTACTCCGAGCCGCGCACCCCTTACATTTCCCACTCGAACAAAATAAGGAGGGGGGGGGGGGGGTATTTTTTTATAGCTCGCGCAGCATGGAGTTTAAGATTATGGGCGAAGGAGGTGTATCCTTGTCTGACACAATTATTTCCTCACACAAAAGTAAAGGAGCGGGCGGGGATAGACTGAGAGAAAGAGAAAGGGAGGGGGGGGGGGGGGGGGCAGTAAAATGTGGTGTGATGTGGGTCAGCACAGACGGGGCAGGCGTCAGCGGCGGCGACCTCTGCAGATTGTCTGACGAGAAGGCCTCGGCCGCCGCCGGGAGGCACAGACGCTGTCGTCCGGACGCCCCCCGGGGCGGGCTGCTTCCGCCGCGACCATCGCGCCGGCCGCGGCCGCCCAGCGCGCTGCCAGCGCGGCTCGTGGCCGTAATCCACGGCCGCACGACTAATTGTGCTTCGGAAAGGTTGCGCGCTGCAAGTAATACAACTTTATCTTCCTCCCCTTTCCTCCGGATGGCGGCCGTGGCGCCCCCTGGCGGCGGGGCCCCGCGGCTCCGCCCGGCGCGGCCGCCACCGGCGGCGGCGTCGTCGGTTTGTGATTGAAACGTAACACATCGTAAAGAAGGATGGGAAAAGGTCGGGGAAGCATTTCCTCGGCGCGCGCGGCCGCCTTACCTAACCTCACCGCCTGCGCTGCCTGCACTTGCCGCGCTGTCAAGGGAGCCGTAAGGCCGGCCCGTCGTTTGAATGTCCGCGCGCCGCGTGTCTCCAGCGGTCGCCAACCTCTGCGTCATCTATCGGCTGTCGGAGGAACTGCACTCAGAAAAATGGATTCTTGATTATAGTCTTAAGATAGCGTATACTTGGTTTCCACAAGTAAATTGTACGTAAGTCAAGTAATTTTACTTGGCAAAACGAAGTATTGGTATACTTTGTTTCGGTCCGCTCTGTACTGCGTGTCACAAGCAGACAAGATCCGACCCAGCCCAGGGCCCCGCGGGTATTTGAATTTAAAGAATGCATCTTGAAATGTGGGCAATGGACAGTGAAGATTTCGTTTCCAAGGGTTTCTCGGCTTATACTAAATGTTAGTTTGCAAACTCAATATTTTTACAAATTAGGTTCAGCATTACGCATACATTATAATTTGTGTACAATTTTGTACATAGGTACGTACAGGCTTGTATACGGAAAATCTAAATTTTTGTGCATTTTGCGCGATTCTGGACAAATATCATGTACAAATGTGCACGTAAACATTTGGTGTGAATAATGTTTCGCGGGAATCTGCGGGAGCAAATCCTCGGGCGGGATACTCCCCTGTGAGCGGAGCGGTGAAGTCCTGCTGCCCCGTGACTCGAGCGATACCGCGGCACGCGACACGGCTTTGGCAGCAGTTGGCAGCCGTTGGCAGCCCTGCCATGCCGGCTGGTGGGCTGCCAACTGGCGGTGGCTGCAGTGCGGCGCGGCCGGTGCGCCCGCGGAGAAATTCGATAGCACTTGTCGCGTAGGCGTCGGCTGTGGAGATGGGGATCGGTACTGCCAACCCTTCAAAGTCACCGTCGCCGCCGATTCCGATCCCCTTGCTCGGTGGTAGAAAGCTCGCCGCACACTACATGTTAGTGCACGTTTTTGTACATTGTAATGTACAGATCTGAGCAAACATTATAATGTACAATATTGTGCATTTCAATGCACAGAATTGCACATTACGATGCACAACAATTGTGCATTTCCTTTACCGGACGATTATCGTGCATTACTATGTACAGTTCAAACAAAATCTTGCACACTGCAATGTACAAATTTATTTATTTTAACATACAATATTGCACATTTTACTGCACGTTCACATCTGTACATTGCAATGTACGAGGTGGGCGCATGCCAGACCGCGTAGTGGGTAACAGGCTTCGCTCATCGCGAATCACTGTCCCGCCACTTCACACCTGGGCGGACGCCTACCTTGGCCTGCCGGTGGCTGTCACCTGACGAGTAGGACCCTGCGGGGCCAGTCAGTAGGACGCCCTTCGGGCGCCATTCTTTCCGCACGTTCGCAACCGCGCTCATTTTCTAAATTCCGAACGTATCTTACATCACCCTATCGTTATCAATGCCACTCAAACAGTCCTAACCTACCCTTACCTGTCTGAGCCTAACCTACCGAGGCCTACACTAACCTAACCGAGCGTGACCCACTCCAGTGACTAATCCGCCCCTCCCTGACTGGCGCATGGCGCATACTGACCTCACACAACCGGCGGATTTTAAATTTTAGACCACTTATAAAAATTATCTTAGAAACCGCTTGAGCTGCGGGGCCCCTGAGGGGAGGTTGACTCTGGTATGGTGCAAGAAAGATGTGGTCCAAATTTGAGCTTTCTACGTCTAACCTTTCTCGAGAAATCGCGCGAACAGACAAAGTATTTTTGGCCTAGGCGGGTAAGGGCTTCGCTATCGCTCAGCCAACAAAATTGTACATTGACATTTAGGGTGTGGACAAGCCAAGGAACCCCGGGCAGAAGGTTATCCACGATGGAACCACAGTGCCCAAACTATGTAATTCATCAACCTGTAGTCTTACTGCAGTTGCACTTGTAGTTTGACGCGGAGTACCATATAGTACGTCTGAATTATCTAGTACGTTTTCTACAGCGGAACCATATATACCACAGTTTTCCGTTCAAGGATTGCAGTTCGACTGTACACACTAAATGTCAATGTACAGTTTTGTACATTGCAACGTACATATCTGAGCATACATTGTAAAGTACATTATTGTGCGTTAAAATGTATAAATTTGTACATTCTAATGCATCAGATTTTTCAAATTGTACATTGTAATGCAGAGTAAACGTACGGTAAAGGAAACGCATAATTTTTGTGCGTTGTAATGCACAATGTTGTACATTATAATGTATGCTCAGATCTGCACATTACAATGCACAAAACAAGCACATTAACATTTAGTGTGTAGTCTCCTCGGTGTAGTTCACACTGCAGGTCCTTTCTCCCGTGTGCCGTACGTGCCGTGTCCGCGGGGCAGCGCTGCCGCCGCGGGCCGCCATGTCACGGCCCGTCGTGTCGCCTGGTTTATGATTTATCCCCTCCGATCCGCAGGAACGCCACCAAACCGAAGCACGGCTCCGCGCTGCACTTCCTGAGAGAAAATGTGGCGCGGCGTGCCGCGGCGTGCGCGTGGCGGCGCGTGGCGGCGCGTGGCAGCGCGTGGCAGCCGGCCCGAGTAGTGTAACCTTGCTGCTCACAGTTGGCAGCACTGTTTGCCAACGGTGGTCGTCCGGGATGACACCACCGCAGCGGTGAGGCTCCGGGCGGCTCCGGGCGCGTGGGATAGCACGGGCGGCCGTAGTGCGGAGGAGGCAGCGCCGCGATAGCGGGGGCCGCGGGGGCCCGCGTCATGTCCCCGGACTAACTTACGCGGAGAAAGCATGCGGTAGCGACACCCGGCCCGGCACCCGCAGCACGCCGAGGAGCCCCCGACCCCCACTATCGAGGAGGCGATCGCCGCCGCGTGGCAGGTGGACCGAGCGGCGACCGGCGGCGGCGGCGGTGGCGGCGTCCTCGGACACCGCCCGCCCCGTCGTCATCTTCGTTCTCAATGCCGCCGCCGACGGGAACGTCACTGAGGACTTCGTCACCTGCAGTGCAGTGGCGTGTAGCCAGAGAGTCTGCGCCTGAGACTGGTCGTGCGCCGGGCGGGCGGAGTCTCTCAGGCTACACACTAAATGTCAATGTACAATTTTGTACATTGTAATGTACAGATGTGAGCATGCATCAGAGATGATGAGGTGAGATTGCGCCTGTCAGGGAGGGGCGGATCAGTGACTCCAGTAGGTTACGCTTGGTTAGGTTAGGTTTGTGGAGGCCTGGGCAAGCTAGGCTCAGGCAGGTAAGGGTAGGTTAGGACTTGTTGAGCGGCATTGATAACGTTGAGGCAATGTAAGATATGTCCGGCTGCCAGAATGTGATCGTAGCTGCGACCGGCCGGAAACAGCGACGCCCGCAGGGCGTCCTACTGACTAACTGACCCCGCAGGGTCTTACTTGTCAGAAGACAGCCGCCGGCAGGCCAAGGTAGGTGTGCGCCAGGCGTAGAGGGGCGGAACAGTGATTCGCGATGAGCGAAGCCTGTTACGGCACGATGCGGTTTGGCGTACGCCTACCTTGTATTATTAGTGATTTTATGTGGCAAATTCCTGCAGGTTCTCTAGAAATTCACAAAGGACAGTCGGAAATAAAATTACCAGCTGATCCTGTGAGATTTCCCAGACATTTTTTTAACTGTGTGGTAATCCAGGAATGTGACATCACGCTCCAACAAATATGACAAGTGTCACTGCTCGGAATGTGTTGTCACGTTCATTTCATCGTGAATCAGGCGTCTTTCTTACGAATCAAAATTTGACACTTCTCACATTCGTTGGCGAGCGAGATGTCACATTCCTGAGTTAGCAGTGTGACCTGGCTGGGCGTCTCTCTTGCACCGACGCAGTAAAATGGGTTGTCTTATGTCACTTTCTCACTCTTCACAACGTCGACGCGGCGGCGGTCGCTGGCGTGAGGGCGCCTGGCAGGTAGGCAATGCCGCCGGCCTCCACACAGCCGCGCGCGGCGGTACTGCCTACCTCCGAGTTCGCAGGCGCTTGCTGAGCGAATGATACGGGCAGTGAGATAGACCGACAGAGAGATGGAGAGAGAGAGAGAGAGAGAGAGAGAGAGAGAGAGAGAGAGAGAGAGAGAGAGTGAGAGGGGAGAGAGAGAGAGAGAGAGAGAGAGAGAGAGAGCCCGAGCGGTGGTGTGACATGCGGCGGATAGGTTCCTTGCGGCGCTACCGCATTCCCTGCGGCCTGCAGGAAAACATATTGTTTTTGAGCAGAGATGGATGTTTTGTGTGTGTGCGTTTGCGCGCGCGTGTGTGTGTGGAGTAAGACTCGCCCGGCCTAGCGGTTGAGGAGGGACGTCTGGGGCGTTTCTCCCCGCAATCAGACTCCGCCGGTGTGTATCAGTCACCAATTCTCATCGGTCGGAACGTATTTGGCCAGGTCGGGCGGCCGCGCGCCTCACACGGTGGCCACGGCTGGTACGGCGCTGCATACCGGGCCGTTTCGCAGGAGACTGATGAACCCCCTGTGGCGTGGCTGGCACCCTGTGGCAACCAGTGGCACCCTACCGGGGCGCCCCTGTGGCACCCACAGCCGCCGTGCGCAGCCGACACGTAACGGAAAGGGAAGGTTTGTGCTGCATTTGACTGTCTCGCTCCCCCAACCGCCGCCCGCTGCTCGCTGGCGGGCGATCGTGTAGCTGCGATGTGGGAAAGACGGCCGCGACGATCACTTTCACCTCAATCAGTGTAAACTTTTCTGGCCACTTTTCTTGTTTCTTCCTGTTGACACCCACTCTCACACTGTATACTATGCGGTAGGATGCATCCTCGCAGATTCTGATGCGGATCTTTAAAATCGTACACTCTAGATGTCCACGGGACAATTTTGTTCAATAAAATTGTTGGGTTTTTATGCACAGCTTTGTATACAGCTTTGGGTCAATTTGTAAGGTAAAGGTGGGAAAAATTGTAAAATGCAAGCTACGTTTTGTCGATTAAATATGCTGAAAATTGTATCCCAGTGAAAAAATGGTCAAAAATGAAAAATGTCTGATATTTAGAATCACGTCTTTAAGAAACAATGAAACTGGACGTCCGGCCCAAAGGCTTTAAGGCTTTGGAGCACAGAGGCGTCAGGTTGGCCAACGTTTCGCTTTTGTAAGGTCTATTTAAACCACTCCGCCGCACTTACTGAGTGTCCACTCACGTTTCATCCGCGAGGGTGCCAACCCACCGGGGCAGAGCAGATCATAATAACAGAAGGTCCTCCATCTCTCCCGCACTCGTGCCGGCAGGCTGCGGAGAGAATGAGAGAGAGAGAGAGAGAGAGAGAGAGAGAGAGAGAGACTCAGCTGCGACGCGCCCGCAGGGCTCGCAACCTAACTCCGGCCGAGGTCGGAGCCTTCGTGTTCTGCATGACGTCTTGTTGTTGTTTGTTGCTGCAATGCAGTTGCCCAGACTGTTTTTCAGAACGCGCTGTGCATGCGCCGCCAGCGCCGCCCGGCCGGACCTCTGGCGAGTAAATGAAGCGCTGAGGTCAGGAGGTGGCCGCGCTCGATCCTCTGCCGAGACGGCTGGCCGGCCTGTTCGATGCAATGTGTACGTGGTGCGGTGGCAGCCGCGTCCTCACCAAGGGCCGCGCGCCGCTCCGAAAACTACGAGCCTCACTGCCATGAATGCTGGGCACATGGGAGTAATAAGTGGTGCACATGACGGTAACAAAGAAGAAGTGTTACGAGAGAGGGAGACGAATGGTGTCCGTAACAGTACACCCAGTAAAATGGATTGTATATACTTGGTTTTCACTTGTAAATTTTACTGATATCAATTAAATTTACTTAAATCAATTAAATTTTACTAAAAGCAAGTACAATTTGCTTAAATGGATTAAATTTGACTTAAGTCAAGTAAATTTTACTTGGGGAAACCAAATATCAGCAATCTGTTTTCTGGATGCAGCAAGAACCAAATGTCAATTTTGCACTATTTTGTCGTCATAGCAATGTTTCAGTTAGGTCTTACTACTCAGTTTAGTGGCGGGTGCAAAATCAGCGAACACGCTGTGCTCATGTGCAATTTTGTACCAAATCACGCTTGGATTTACATAAACGTATCATAAGTACGAGCTCGTACGTGATTGTGTACAATATTGTGCGCCATTGTGCACAAACCCTTATTATTGCAGATAATTTCGTCATACGAATTCGTACGTTGGGTACGCATCGTGAAAAATCCGTTCTTATCCCGAGACCGGTACGGACATTGATCGTTGTGATGATATGTGTTCTTGTCGCCAAACCAGGTGTTCTTATTTCCAAGACGAATTCATTGTCACATACGCACAAATCACACAATGTATAATTCTTCCGCACAAAGTTACGCATAAGGACGCTGTGCACACTTTTGTGCTCAATTGCGCACGTTTTTGTGCGTAGTTACGCGCACTTGCGTGCTTAACTATGTGCAAAAAGTGTGCGTAAGCTTGTGCATGTTAAATTTAGTGCGTGGCTATGCACGAAATTGTAAGGATTTACTGTGTAACTTGTCATTTATCTGCGCGAGCACAATAAGTAGAACATGTGTGAGAGTGGTAAGTAGTGCAATCAGATCGCTTGGTCGCGGGTTCAAACCACCTGCCCACCAAAGCCGGAAGTCTATTTTCCCACTCGCTTGCCCCACGCCGATGATTTAACCAGCCTGCCTACGCCGCCGCCGCCGCCGCCCCGCCCGCCCGCTCGGAGAACACACAATTCCCAGCTATTAGTCACACAGCCCACCATGAGAGGTAGGGCACCAGGCAGGGCCGGCACGGCGGCACCCTCGCCTCCGCGGCCCCACTCCACGCCGCGTGCTGTTAGCTTATGGGCCGATCCCGGAGTATCATGTATAGAATGCTGATGATGGCTAGTGTGCAGTATGACGCGCAACAGCACACAAGTGACGTGACGTACTCAGGAGCCCAAGTAGGGCCTCTCTCTCTTTCTCTATCTTCCTTTTCTCCCTCCCTCTTTCCCGACCTCTCTCCCTCCCTTTCCCTGCCTCCCTCCCTCTCTCTCACTCACGGAATTTACCTTCTAGCATAGCAATTTATAGACTGCCCGCTTCAAAATTTTACTCTTTTCGAGTCCAATTGTAAATTCTTTCCTCTTGATAAATTATTTTAAAACTCTGTCTCTCTCTGTGTCTCTCACTCTGACGACTCCCTCCCGACGTGTCTCCGTCTCGTGGATAGAAAAGGAGGGCATTGTGACGCAAGTGTCACCCGGTGACACCGGAAAGTTCAAAAAGCAAGGGGGGCTTGCGAGGAGCTCTTGCCCTCACGTGTGCACGCGTGTGTGGGTCCGCCCACCCGCCAGCTGTGGGTGAGTGTCGCCAGGAGGATGTCACTGGGCGGAGAGTTGTGGGTCTCTCTCTAAAAGTGGACTCAAAGCAAATTTTTAGTCTTGAATCAAGTCTCATTTGACCTTATCGAAGCTAAAGTAGGCTTCATCTTTTCAAGACAACGTTTTTCTGGGTGTTGTATGGAGGCGCCGTCCCCGACAGCCCGATCGTCACGCAGGTAACGAGAAGAGATGCAACGCAGCTCCTGCATATTTAACTAATTTTCGCTAAAATTTCACTAAAATTATTAGTATTAGTTGAATGAAACGACCACATTAGTTCGTTTCAATTGCCGTATCGACTAAGCCTAGAAAATCGACGAAATGATGGTCAATTCTATTTTCCCGACGGTGTGGGAAAACCAAATTCACGGATGGAACTATGCATTCGTGCGTGGTCTGAGGCAACACTGCAACACATTGTAGTTACAGAACCACTTTTGCAAACTGTGATGTCTGGGTGAATTAAGAGAAGGCACGCTTGTTTGCAGCATTGTGGTTCATTTGAGATTTGCGTGATGGTGGGTGCATAATACCAACTAATTATAGAGAAATATTCGTCAAGAAACGTTATTTTGAATATACGAGATGTTGCGTTCAGGCGTGCTTTTCAGGCACAAATTTGTTCCTTTTTTCTGACTATAATAAACGAGTTTACAGCGCATTCCACTTCCGGCCATCCGCCCTGTTTTCTACGAAATCGACATGCAGATTTGTGCTGCTCTTCGTTTTAGAGAGAGGAATGAAATGCAGAACATTCGTTCTCTAAACAGAGCTCTGCATAGCTCAATGTATCAAACAATCTTCATCTTAAAAATGACTGAAAGTTTTACAGCGTAAGCACTGCGTGAAGTCATGGGTTTGGGTTTTAGTGATTTCGAGTTATTGTGATAGGAGGGAATTCAGGCACCCGATCTCCTGCCCATCTCTCCTCTCATGGAACACGAGAGCCCACTGTCGCAGCGCGGCTCGGTGTGGATCGTTCGTACGGAGCAGCTTCGCTTCCTGTGGAGTTCCAGCTGGACGTGTCCACCGCCTTCTTTTTTTTTATTATCCCTTAAAACCGAGCCGAGGGGTTACGTCAGTTAAGCCGACCTAGCCTAATCGGGACTATCACACAGGCGGTGACCTTGGCGCGCTCCTCACGGCATTCCCAGGCCGGAGGGACACTTTCCCCCGGCGTCGGTTCAGTTTGTCGGGATCCCACACGCGCGCGCGCCCGCCGGCCCGCCGCGCCGACCCCCGCAACTGAACAAACCTCGGGCGGCAGTTACCCGGCCGCGACGCGCCGCCTTGCGCAACACCGGGCCGTACCGCAGCACAGCCTGCTTGATTTAATTAAATTTTACCAATGACGCGCTCTTTATGGCCGACGACAGGCGTCGCTTCCTGGTGCCACGCCGCAGCCGGCGGCGTGCGTGCAGCCCTCCGGAAGCAGACGACACCGGCCGTCTGGAGAGCCGTTCCGAACGCTGCCGTCTTCTCGGACCTCTCTCTCGCTCCCTCTCTCTTATGGAGCACCCCACGAGTGCGACAGCGACGAAAGCAGTGTTCGGAATCAGCCGGCTGCTGACTGCACTTGATTCGAGTGCCAACAACCGCACGGCGCGTCTTCGTCTGCTGTGCGAACAACCGCCAACAGGGCCGCCGCGCACTGATAAAAAAGTCTGGTAAATCAAGAAGAATCAGTTGGTAATTTTATTTCCGAATGTCCTTTGTGAATTTCCATAGAATCGTCAAGAATTCGTCAGGTAAAATTACTTATCACAGGGAGTGTGCGTTTATTTGAGGTATGATAATGTGGCTATTGTAGAGGGTAATGTATCCTCTGTACAGTCTGCTTCGGAGTTTTGCTCTCAGCTGCGTAAATCTCAATATAACATACGTTGGGGAAAAACGAAGGATCAGTTGGTAAAAAAGTTTCCGGGGGACTTCAGGAACTCCCCATATATTTTTAACAGTGCGGCCGCCAAGGCGTCGAGGCGACAAGGCAAGACTGGGGGCAATTGTTGGCGAAGGGTTTGGGCACCCGCACCCAGAAAAATGAATTTTTGATTTTAGTCTCAAATTGCATTTACTTGGTTTTCACTAGTAAATTTTACTTAGATTAACAGTACTTAAGGCAAGTAAATTTTACTTGAAAAAAACAAGTATCAGAAAAATCATGTATCCCTTTTTCTGGGTTAGAACAGCGCATGCACTTCGGTGAACGGAGGAATTCAAAAGGTATACCACCGACGGTGAACTCTGGGAAAAGAAAGATGACGACAGTTTCGTCTATTTTCGTGGTGCAGTAGATACGACCGTCAGGCGAAATCAAGTAATACGTGAACGGTCGTTACGTCAAAAACCAATAATTTTAGTCGAATTGATTAAAGGTTTTCGAGAAACACAATCCCACTTGTTTTTCTCTCAGGCTTCTGAAAACAGAAATGGCATTGTTACCCTGTGTAGAGATTTGTTATGTGCAAAATAATTGTGAACTAACATGCCAGTACGTAAGCCTTGTGTACAAAATTTTTGTACAGAATTGTGTGCAAAACCGGCATGTACACGCAGTTTCGTGCGTGATCGCGCCAATACACGCATCAATTCGTACGATCACTACGTACGTTTTTAAACATCTACAACTATTTACAAAAAATCGTACATCCTTTCCTGCGAGGTTGTACATTAGGCGTACGAATTCTCACACAATTATGGATGTTCAGAAACGTACAGAATTGTACACAGTAGTTCAGCGTGTGCATTTCAAATTTTTGGGTCGACTGTACGGGGTAAGCGCGCCCGCACCGCCGCCGTCATTGCAATGGTAGCGCCCGCCATTAGTCTGCGCAAAGTCTGCGCCTTCTCGCTCTGACCTTGCGCGCACTGGGTGACGCATCCTGTCCTGTGAAACACAAGGCTCTGACTTATTTGATTCGGTGAAGACACCGCGCGCCGCCCACGCCGATCGCCCGAGGACGGAGGGACGGCCGACCCCCTGAGAGTGTCGCCGCTCGTCTCTTTTGTGTACTCTTGGATGAGCAATGGCGACGGGAGAGGCAGAGAGGGGAGAGGGGGGGAGAGGGGGTCAAGCACTGCGTCTGCCACTGAAGTCGGCGCGCTGGAGGTCACTGCCATGCAGCCAGCGGCCACTGCTAGAAATGTCCCTCGTCGAAAGAGTACCCACACTGTTAAAAAAAAAGTCATTTTAATATGGCTGCTCCGGAAATGGTTAGGGCTTTTTGAGAACAACATAAAATACTGTTTTAAAATGACAAGATCATCGATGGTAAGCAATTCTGAAATGACAAAAACCATTTTTAAATTACTCTTTGGCTGATTTTCGCCATTCTGAAATGGTTTTTACCATTTCAAAATGACTAACCACTTTCATCGGACAATGGGTCAGCCAATTTTCTGTGGTTAGAAGCACTTGCTGCTAATTAATGATTTTTTTTAACAGTGCATGAAAAGGGTCCTGGCAACGGATGGTTTTGTCGGCGCCTTGTCATAGCAAAAAGTGAGTCGCGCAACCGCCGATTTTATTCTGTTTTCAGACACAACCGAGTGTTTTGCTGCTACACAAATTTCAGTCTTCTATAGAAGATTATAAATTGAAATTTCTGGCCCTCATCTTAAAACAATCATATTAGCAGCTAGCCCAAGGGGGAATTGACCAGGCCAAACCGTGTCAGCCGGATTACCCCGGATTACCCTCGTATTTTACCTGGATTACCCTGGAACAAATTTTCACATTTTAATTATATATATATATATATATTTAATATATTTATTTTTAACGATATTGTACGTTTCAATGTACGGTCAGATCTGTACATTGTACAGTGTAAAAAATTGTGTAGATTTAGTGTGTTTTCTTTTTCGTGTGTGCAGCAGCGTTTTGCGGCGAGATGCTTCGGGGCTTCACCCGGCGGCGTTCATTGCAGTTGGCGGACCTTTCCCCGCGAGGGCTACTGCGGTAGCACAATATAATTTTATGTGCCGCACCTCCCGTGACCTGCGCGGCCAGCAGGGTGACTGCGAATACTGTATTCTCAGACTTCTCTCTCTCTCTCTTTCTCTCTCTCTCTCTCTCTCTCTCTCTCTCTCTCTTTCTCTCTCTTTCTCTCTCTTATGGGGCGCCCCACGAATGCGACGGAGACAGAGCTACGTACGCGGTGTTCGGAATCAGCCTTACTACGCCCCCCACACCACTCGCCCGCCCCTGCGACTAAAACGCCTCTCCAATTACCCGCGCTATCTCCCTCAGAAACAAAGCGGGCTCCGTAGCATCGGACAGATCGGCTGACCGGTGGAGCCGACGGTTGCGTCGGTGTGACGTAAGATCAAACGCATAGGTTACCTGGGTTTTATGGGTTCCATAGGTTCCATACGCTTCATAGGTCCCATACCGGCTGAGTATTGCCACGTAGGCGATTGCCTGATTTCGCCAAGTAGCTGGCTGCAGGCGTTCGGAGGGGGACGCCACGCACTGATAAAAAGAAGTTGGGAAATTACGAAGATATTCGGCAATTTTTAACGACTTTTTCTTTTACATCGCAATATTTCGATCCCGATTACCACAAATCATGTTAACTTCGAACTGTTTTAGACGAGTTTCTCAATGATAATCCTTATTGTGCAATGACGAGACGACAAAAACTCACCAAAACCAGCGAAATGCGATTGAAAAACACGAAGTTCCTTCGTGAATTTCTGGAGACCTTCGACAACATTCTTACCATCTTTTTTGCCAACTTTTCCTTCGCGAAAAAAAGTTTTTTTTTAACCAGTGCGAATTCTATCCGGTTAGCCGCTGATGGCACCGCCACGATCGCGTAGGGAGGGACAGGCCCACGGCTGTCCGAACCCTATCCAGCTAGCTGTCTATGTTGCCGCTAGAATCGCGCCCGTGTGATTTACACCTCAATCATCAGTAAGGGACTGCGACGCGGGAAGTGGTAGTTGTCGGCGGCGGTGTCCGCGCAGCGTCGTGCCATTTTCACCGCCTTGTCCGTAATGACGTAACCTACTTCTCCACACCGCCTCCTCATTCTCTATTGCTTGACGTAATTTTTAAAACCGAACAAGGCGCTGCCTGGGGAATGTGCCCCCAAATTTTCCACGAATTTATGCATGCGTAGGTTTCTCACAAATTCTGCACAGTAAAAATCCTGCGAAGACCTGGCTTCGTACTACGAGGACAGTTTTCGTAGGCTACCAAGAAAATGATGTCTTCGTAGGATTCTTCGTGTTACGAAGCATTCCTTCTTAGCCTACGAAGAAATCCTTCGTAATACGAAGGATTCTACGAAGACCTTATTTTCGTCGTAGACATTTTACTGTGTGTACAACGTTGTACGCTATTGTGTACAAATCTTCATTATTGTACATAATTTGCGTACTAGTTCGTACGTGAGCTAAGTATGTGTAAATTCGTGAGCAGTTTGACACAAAATCGTACAGCAGCATTTATTGTGTGGGTGAACCCAGAGGCAGCACTAGCAGACGACACAGCAGTAGCAGACGACTCGCACGCAGAGGGCACAGCAGGAGACAGTGCATCGGACGACGGCCCAGCAGACGACACTGCAGCAGCAGACGACGCGTTTCGGCGCCGTAATTGAGACAACCGCAACGCAAACGGCATCCAAGGTCACGTGACGCGAAGAGCCGTGCCGCCGGCCCGACGCAGATAGGCGCGTTCCCGCGTCGAGCCTCTTTCACTCGCGCTTTCATTACACATTTACTTTTATTTCACGACAGCGGCGGCGGCTTGGCGCGCTAAGTGACTTGTCGCCTGGCGCCGCGCACCACTTGACACTCTGACTCCTTTTTTTTTTGTCGTCGGTGCGGAATGCGACGACGCGACGAACGGTCCTTGGGGAGAAAGACATACTCCGCCACCGTGGGTGCTGCTGTTGTCGTTTGATGATGTTGTTGTTTGTTGCTGTTTTTGTTGCTGTTCGGGCCGAGGAAGGGAACTCTGGCCGAGGAACCTCCCTCTGTGGTTACTCTTCGCGGTGTCGGCGTCTCCGAGAGACAGAGCGAGAGAGAGAGAGAGATATATAGAGAGAGAGAGGGTGCAGATGCACGGTTCCCACGGTGAGCATAACTAATACACAGTCGTCGGGGCTCGCCCCAAACGAGTGCGTGGAGCGTAACTCCTTCGCGGCGTGCGTCCGCAGCCCCACACTGAGTGCGAGAGAGAGACGAGACGCCGTATCTGACAGCGGTAGTGCAAGAGAGATGCCCGACTGGGGATGCCCGGCCGGTCGTCTCTCTCGCACAGCCACAGTCAAATGGGACGTGCGTCTCTCTCGCACTGCTCGGACGGGTACGAAGAATTCGCACGCGCATAATGGGCGGTGGGGTAGCTGTGCTTTAGGCTTGTTTGGATGGGTGGGGGAGCAGAGCGGGTCTAGAAGTATTGTTTTAGTCCTGTTTTTCTTTTTTTTTGGGGGGGGGGGGGCGGGGCATAAATTTGGCCCAATTCTCTAGTAAATATCCTTCAGCGGTATGGACCGCGCGCGGGACGTGAAAGGTGTGAGTGCGCGTGTTGAGTCACACACTCCTCGTGCAAGCAAAAAAACCTCACAACCTTCAGCTGTTGAACTAGGGATGCCAGATCGTAGAAACAGTGTTTGTTTTTAAAAAGGAGCAACAGGACGTTTATACACACGTCTGTCTTTTCCGACAACTTAATGCTTTTGTACAATTTTGTGTATGTGCAGATTAAAACCTTCGTAGGTTGTTCAAAAGTATAAAATCTTACCTAATTACGTACATAAAGTGCAGTATTATGTACATCAGGTATGAAGGCTTATATCTGTACATAATTCAATTCAATAATTCAGTTCAATTTATAACGATTATAGTTACGGAATGGCGGTGACCCATGTAGGATGTCACGAACCAGGCTTGTTCTACAGTCAATTTGCTCACAACAACTGTAAGCACTATACCGCCCGGACTTGGTTACATTTACATTCATTCGACAGTCCGCCGTGTTTTACCGAGCTCATGGGGACACGTCGCTGGATATGGGCAGCACGCTATGTTGTGAAGCGCCGTCGCGCCGCTCTGTCCAAACACCTCGACGTTACATCAGGGAACCCAAAGCTTGCCGGACATGGGAGGCGGCGCTGGCCAGCCTTCCCCCGATCAGTTCTCTTCACACTCGCCCCCCCCCCTCTCTCTCTCTCTCTCTCTCTGCACCGACCGCTCCGCGCCCTAGACATGACAAAGACTGCGTCGAATCAGTAGCGCACACAAGTGCTCTCCGCCCCCACCACCTTGCCCCATTTCTGTCCAGCTGATGATGGTGCTTAGCACGACCTTTTTGTTTAACCATGACCCACGCGGTTCAGAGGGAAAAAAAATTGGGAGTATGAGACGATCAGAACCACGCAAAAGTGCCGCACAGCCACTCGGATTATCCGCAACCAGTTGACGGACGTTGCGACATGCGCGTCTCTCTATCTTTCTCCCTCTCTCCCATTCATTCCCTGCGTGACACCTGCTAAACGAGGGTGGGTACGGTGTATGAATACAAGAAGAAAAAAAAGACAGGCAAAAAAAAAACAGACAAAAAGGATCGCGTGGAAAATGAAGACGCCCAGGTTAGATTGTCTCTTTCTCCTACCAACTGATGCCGCCGTTCGGTCTCGCTCACTCCTAGCACCGTCGTGCCGAAGGGTTTCCAGGGTCGCGGCGGGGGCGTGGCAGAGGCTTCTGCTGGGCGCAGTCAGTCATCATTGTCCTGCAGCAATTTCTCATCGAAGTCGACCGCTCGACACTTGTTTCTCTCGGTGTGCCATTTCACCGTCGCTTTGTCTGTTATGTGTTTATTGAGCCGCCCACGGGCTCGTCTAGGTGTCGCGCCCGGGGTTGGGAAACAAACAAGCACTACCTGATGGTGTACGTTCGCGTTTCGGGGACGCGTGGCTCTCAGCCGGCCGCCGTTATGCCATTTGTCCCCTTTGACCCTCCTGAGCGAGCGACAGAGACAGAACGGGGGAGGGAGAGAGGAGAAAGGAGAGGAGAGAGAGACGCGGAATGCTTGCCGAAAAGGGGATAGCCGTTCGAGAGACCGGCGCTGTCTTGCGGGGGCGAATACAACGCGCGTGCTTTCATTTTTAGAGAGAGAGAGAGAGAAAGATAGAGCCGGAATGTGTGGCCGGAATGTGTGTGGAGGCAGAGAGAGAGAGAGAGAGAGGGGGGGGGGGGCGACATGCATCTCGTGAAGGACTGTCGCTTCGGGCTGATGACGGCGTTGGAATGACAGCTCCGTCACTCCAATGCCTCCCCCCCCCCCTCCTTCCCCTCTCTGTCATCATCGCTGACTCCGTCATTTTTCTCTTCAGAGAATCGCTCTCATCAGCACCTCTTCTGTCCGCACACTTCTTCCCGTGTCGTGTTATTGGCGCCCGGCTACTAAGTAGTTCGCACCGTGTCAGTCATCTCGCTCGCACCACCGTAGTCGAATGGGGCGTCCCATCTCGTCTCTGTCCCTCGCACGCAGACAGGCCGCCACTGTCGGGCACACTTGGGTCGGACGGTCCTACGTGAGAGGAAGCGAGAGCGTGCCGGTAGAGGAGGATGAGAGGTATCTGAACAATTTTCCGAAGGTGAGCGGCTTCACTTTCCTCCGGGGCCCTCGGCGGGTAAGAAGGTGCGGGCGCGTCACCCGCTGTCCGGCTTGGTAAGGCACGAATTACTGAACGCTGTCTCTGTCCTACTCGGCGAGGCTCCGTTGTTGTGTGACAAGGACAGAGAGAGTGAAAAGCGGGAGCGCTTTCGGCCGGCTGGCGCCTGACGGGTAGGCACTCCCGGCCCCCGCGTGCACGCGTGCCGTGCGGGCTGGCCCACCCCGGCACCTGCAGGTGCGGTGCGCAGCCCAACTTCGCGGGGGGGGGGGGGGGTTAGTAGTGTTGCCAGTAAGGTATGCAAAAAGAAGCCCAAACACACGGGTGTCAAGACTGTGCCTACCTCCGCCTGCCTACTAGCCCGCACCTTCGACACGACTGTCACAGGTTTGCCTAGCACTGGATTTTATCCGCACTGTACGGACACGCTCGGAGAAAGCGTGAGGCACAATAGGAAAAAAATGGCAGCGAAGCGGGCCACTCTTCCACGCACATGTGAGCGCAGGAACTTCCGGTTACAGCAACCCGAAAAAAAAAAAACTGAACTTTTACGAAAGCTATAAACGTTGTTGCGATGAGGCGGTGCGGTGCGGGACAATGGCGCCCTTCCGGCCGGCGGCCAGCACTGCTTCGCCGCCGCGGAGGTCCCGGACCGCCGCCCGCAGCGGTGATCGGATATTTCGTCTTGAACGGCATCATCGTCGTGGTGGGGACCGCGGACGGCGGCCGCCCGCAGCCGCCAATGAGAAACACAGGTGCCTTCCTCTCCCCTGCCTCCCGCCTCCGGTCCGCGCCGGTGGATGCCTTCGCGCGGGGGAGGGGGGTGGGGGGAGCTGCGGCGGCGCGGGCGGCACGGGCGCCCTCGCTGCGTCGCTCTGTGCACTCTCTCTCTCACTCTTACCCTCCCCGTCGGCTCCGTCCTTCCCCGAGCCCTACGACGACGCCTCCGTGGACCATCGGCGGCGGCGGCCCGGCGGAGGCCCCCTCCCCGGAGTGGCTCCCCCCCCCCCCCCCCCCCCCCCCCCCCCCGCCCCCGCCGCCCGCAACCTCTGTTATAAATGTAAGCGGCCCCGCCGTCGCCGGTTTATACGTCCCCTTGCTCTCCGCGCCTTCGCACCCCGCGTCCGGTCCGCGCCGCCGCACCTCCTCCCGTATCCCGCGCCGTGTGTCGTGTGTGTGTGTGTGCGCGCGCGCGTGTGTGTGAGTGACTGCGTGTGTGTGATACCGTCGTGACAAGGGATTTCTCTCGTGGACTTCACACATTCTAGGTGAGTACCGGCACGCGCCACGTCCAACGGATACAGCGGGGGGGGACCACGTCCCATTTGACGATCAACACGAAGAGGGGCCGAGATGCATTCCCAGGCCCAACGACGGAATGGTTTTGAAAGCCGTCTTTTGTTTTACGCGAGAGGTTTTCCAGTGAAAATTTGCGAACATCATATAATCTACAACACTAGAAATCGTAGAGTCAGATTGCTCGCTCTTTGGAGAGCGAGGTTTCAAGACCTCACTCAACTAGGGAAACGCATCCGATGCATGTCTCATTTGCAGAGATCTTGCTTACTCCGATTCGGGCAAGGTTTCAAAATGCTCACTCTATTTGAGTCAGGTTTGATCACTCAAATAAGGCGATTTTCTTAGGCACGCTCAATTAGAGCGATGCAAAACTATATTGCCGCTATTGAGTGAGGAATATGCTGTACGTTTCCCAGTGCAGTGGCCGTGGTGACATGTCCCCGGTGAGGCCGCGCGGCAGGCTTGGTGACTTCGACGCCGGAGGAGGCGGAGAGCTCCGACCGCTGCGGACCTCGCTGCTGTCAGGGGGGAAACAAGTGCCAATTTCGATGTACGTGCATTGAAAATTTTAATTCAAATTACTTGATACGGAAATTTTGCAGTTTCGGTCGTACTTTAAAAAATTTTGGTCGTCTTTTGATTGAATTGCGGAAAACTTGACCAAGTTTCAGAGGTTTCAAAAAAGAGTTAATGCATTTCGATTTGAATTTTTGGCAAGTTTCCTTTCCAAGTTTCGGTTCAGTTTTGGGAGTGTCAGTTGAATTTCGGTGATTTGCTGATAGCGACTCTCCGAATAAATAGTTTTTGGTGTAGGTATTCTTAAGGACATACGCACCAAATGTAAATGTACAAATTTGTACATGACATTGTGCATTATTATGTTAAAAAATGTTTATTTACTGTACAAATTTGTACATACATATGAACAAACCTGTACATAATTCTGTACAGATTTGTGCATTTCCATTAGGGTGCATTTCCCCCTCGGTGTTGGCAGTGGCTGCGGCTGCGGCGGGCGTTGCGAGGTCCCCGAGTAGTTCTCAGAGCCTCTGAAAAGCTCTCGGCAAGAGGAGGAAGAAAATTATGAAGCTAGGCTTCGGGTCGCTCCCCTCTCCGCTGCACGCGGCGCGGCGGGAAGAGTTCCTGGGGGCACTGCTAGTAGCGGTTCACAGTCCCAGCCGAACCGACGCGAGACCATCTAAACTGATGTTTTGCTCACTGAATGTTAATGTCCTGTTCATTGCACATTGCAATCTACAGATGTTAGGGTACATTGCTATGCACAATAATTGTGCATCCCTTTTACCTTACGGTTATTTTACATAATATATAGCTATTAAGCTATTATACATTACAATACAAATTTATACATTTATACAATACTGTATACATTGACATTTAGTGTGTGCCTAACTTAATGTTCATGTTGCGCCTCTCTTATTAATTTTGTTTCGGTAAAAAGATCAACGTTGATGTTGATTCTTGCTTGGATCCTCGACAAGTCGACAGGAGGCGGTTCCGTTTTGGTGTGCCGACCCGCAGTGGCGCGAGGGAGCGACCCAATTGGCTGCCGTCGCGATCGTAGTAGATCGCAGTGCCCCGACTCGGCTCCACGTGCTGGCCCGGCCGTACTTGTGACCCCGCATGCTCGGCTCGGACCGCCGCCCGCTGATGATGGGCTCTTGGTCGCGAGAGAGATGGAGCGGGATAGAGCGATGCGGCACAACAGGGAGCGAGTGAGACAGGGACATGGGCCGGCCGGGTCCGTCTAGAGCCGCGGCAGGGGCGAGAGCGAGGCAAAGCGGAACCGAAACCGAACCACACCGAGTTGACCCCTCGCCAGGTGCGCCAACCGCGGCGACCCGTCAGGAGAAGGTTAGCGAGGATGCCGGGCCGGCATCGGGTGGGACCGACGCCTCTCTGGTTCACTCGCTCTCCGCCACCGCACGTCACCCCCTCTCACTACACCCTTAAAATTGTATGCGTGAATCATGAATTCGTTCCCGAGAATGTCGAAATACTTGGGTCAAGCATACGCATTTAAACGTGGTGCAAGGCGCATGCCTGAATCGTGCATTCCTATTTAGGGTGATGATTGATTCAAGCGTGTTCGGTTCCCTCGCGGGGACATATTCGTGATTCAAGCATGCAATTTTGAGTGCACCCCTGATACTGATCTGTGGCTGGCGCCGCCACTCTGTCGTCTGCCTCGGGCGGAATGTTTGAAACGGCGACGACGATGGTTACTGCATCGTTTGTTGATTTGGAGACAATCACAAAATTTAGTTACAAGAACTAAAATTTTGCCGAATTTCGTTAGAGGAAATCTTTTTTAGTTGCATGAGAAAAATTGGAAAGGGAAACTTCGCTGTGGGAACCGAGAATTGGTTGCCTTAACGAATATTCAGCTCCCGTAACTGAATTTCGCGGTTGTCTCAAAATAATTAGCTGTGCCAACTAATCATTTTTCTGCGTGTGGGACGGGCGGAGCGGGAGCACTCCCAAGTGATGCCACGTGCCATGAGAGAGAAAGATAGCTGCAACGTGGAGAGAGAGAGAGAGAGAGAGAGAGAGAGAGAGAGAGAGAGAGAGATGGGAGGGGGCCCATGATGAAAATGCAGTGCCGGCAGCAGAAGAATACGTGGCTCGTGTTCGTCACACAAATTGGCGCTGACTCTCGCAATTATTGTACCGTAAAGGGTGGCGCGGGCCGCGCGGTGTTTATTCGCCGCGAATGAATCGTGAGCCGCCGTGCTCTGCAACGACAACAACACCGCCACGCCACGCCACGCCCGGTCCACCTGAGCCCCCCTTCTGCCCCCTTGAGTAAGCCTCAGCAGCAACAGATGCACCCTCCTCTCGCGCGGGACGCTCCATTTGACTGCGACAGGTGCGACAGAGAAGCCCCGGCAGGGGCATCCCCGACGGGGCATCTCTCTTGCACCACAACAGTAAAATGTCCCGTCTCTCTTGCACGCTGCCCGCTCGTGTCGCCGGGTTGAGTCACCCGCGGCAGCGCACCACGTGCGGACAGATCGCCAGGCAGGAAACAACGCGCCAAACGAAGAAGGTTTTGCAAAATTGCTTCCCTGAGTTTTCCTTCCCAGCGCACGTCCCCCTCTGTGTTGGGTAATCAAGGTGTAATGTTTGGAATAGCAAAAGAAACACAAACATGACGCTTTGTCATTTTATTAATGTCACGGGATTTTTCGCGCTAGGTTTCAGGGAACATGTTTGTCTGTAGCCAATCCGCAATACACAAGCACGACTGAGTCAATTTTTGTTCATACGAAATAAGAGTTTTCTTCATTATTCTGAATGAAAAAAAGGTGCACAGAATGCAAGAAAAAAAGGTGCACAGAATGCAAGAAAAAAAGGAAGAATGAAAAAAAAAGTCACTTGACACTCGGACTAGACTGCTTTAATTTTTCAAATTTTCCCTGCAAGCGGTGCACTGACTGTCCTTGTCTTGCTGCCGGAGGGTCTCATTGAGTGCGAGAGGGACGGCACCACCACGACTCGGTGCCACCGCTGCAGCTAATTGTCTCTCCGAGAAAAAGAGGCGCATAAGGGCGGTGCCTGTGGCGGTCCAGCTTAGCAGTGCGAGAGAGACGGACGTCCCATTTGGCTACGGCAGTGCGAGAGAGACGTCCGGCTGGGGCATACCATCTTCTGCAGTCAAACACGGCGTACCGTCTCTCTCGCACTCAGCCAGGCCGTCACAGGACGGTGCGGGTGCATTTATACGGCGGCGGTGACTTCCCCACGCATCTCGCAACACGGTAACTATTCGAGAAATGTTTTGCGCGACTGTCCGTGTTTGCGTTGGCGGCCGCGGGGCTACGTCCGTCTCACTCTTGCCGCTACCGTTTCATATCACCCAGGCGCACCTAGAGACCCTCCCGGCTAAAGGACCTCTAGGCGCTGGACGCCCCGAGAAAACAAACGCCTCTTCATCCTGTTTTTTTTTAGAGTTACTTTTTTTTTGCTCTTTTCACTGGCGAGACTTTCTTGAACAATCGCGCGCTTTCTCCCCCCGCTGCCACGATTAATGTCGATTATTAACAGCAAATAATCATTTTGAGTGCGCAGTGTGGCCCAGCGGGGCCCGGCGGGCGGCCAGTGGTATCGCAAGATGAATGCCGCCGGCCCGGGACCGCCGACGGATAGGCACCAGTGTGAACTACACCATGAAACTACAGGTTACTGTAGATTTTATACAGAAAACTACAGTTCCACTGGAAAAAAACTTGATAATCGATGTAGGCTTTAGTTTCATCCACGTCGACTGAAGTGCAACTGCAAAACCTGCAGTTTGTGGAACCACAGTACTGGCTGTAGTGTAGCATAAACCATAGTCTCATCGTGGATCCACGGGGCCGTCCTTGGCGCCCCACTGGCGCCCTCTGACGGATTCCCTTCGGTCACCGCCCGCTAGATACCGTCATCAGCCGGGTGCGCGGGAGGCCAACTGACGCGGCCTTGTCGTCTGCTGTGGACCACGGTCGATCACGACCCACTACGCGGATGCATCTGATAAGTGTGAAAGTGGTCACGGCCGTAAGCTCGCCGCGGCACCGCCCTCTCGATTCCGTCGCGGCCGTCGTCGCTGCGTGACCCGGCTCACCGCCTTCTTAGCATTCGCAAACACCGGCTCGCCGTTACGCAAAACTAATAAAACGCAAAAGTCATTGTGATTATAATCTCCCCTCCCCTCGACGCCCTTTACATGACAATGTCCTGCAGTGTTTGCCAGGCCGTAAAGCCGACGAACTCGCGACGCACGTTCACGTGGGGGAGCTACACCGGAGGGGGGGGGGGGAGACTACAGGGCGGCATTGTAGCGCGCCGTAGCTCGTCCGTCTGCAGTCTCGAGTGCGGCACTCACGTGGAGAGCGTATCCTTCTCCCGAAACGGATCTCGGTGCGGGATCGGTGAGCCGGGCCCTCCACGCTGGAGGCGGATGCACGGAGTTATGTCTGCCGTCTATCTCTTCTCTCTCTCTCTCCCTCTCTCTGTGAGGTGTTTGTCCACGTGAGTGACTCAGGCTAAAATAATAGAGCCTCCGGAAGAGGGGAGTCGCCGCGCCGCGTGCGAGTGAGATGGCATGTATATATAGCGTGTATATATTACAAAGCCGCGGGCACAAGAGTCGTGGTGGCGCCGCAGAAAAAAATAAAATAATAATAATATAAAGCGTCCGAAATAACACCACTTCTTCGCGTGCGCTTTACTTTCGCTCATGAGGAAAAAGGGGAGGGATGGAAAAAAGAACTGACGTGTGCGCGCGCCGCGGACTCCTATTACACTTTACCGGGCTGGAAAATGATTTTACGGCCGCGTATGAAAGTTTTACGACGGCTCGGCGGCGACGGCCCCGTGGTGTCACGTGACGTCTCCGTCGGGGAAGCGCCGCCGCACGCTGAGAGGGCCAATAGTGACGGCGCCGTCTGTTTGCAGTCGCCGCCCATAGGACACTGAATCCCATGTCGGGGGAGAAGGCGGGGCGGGGGTGGAGGAGGAGGCTGCGACGGCGTGTACCCGGTATATGATGGTGACATAACCTGCATGAGCTGGGCTTCCCTATCTCACTGCCTGCTAATGGGGCGCACGCACGGGAGAGAGAGAGAGAGAGACAGACAGACAGACAGACAGAGAGGGTACCTATGCCGATTTCTCATATCGCTAGCCGCGGGCGGGCCGCGTTGGGCCGACCCCAACAGCTTTACCCGCGTTGTCCAACAGCTCTCAGCCTTTTTCACGGCGCGGACCCGGCCATCCCGCAGACAGCTGCTCGCGGCTGCCGCTGGCCGGGGCCGCTGGCCGGGGCCGCCGGCCCGCCGCCTCCCCCACTCTAACCTCGCTAACCCCCCGCGGCCGGCGGCGGGGCCTGCGTCGCTAGCGCCGCCAGCCTCTCTGACCGGGCCGCACCGGGTCCACGCGGCGGCCCGGCGCTCCGCCTCTCCTTCCTCCTCTTGTTGCACAACGAGACTGCGGCGATGCGCGCACCGGGGGTAACTCTATGTTAATCAGCACACACACACACGCACAGACGCACGCACACACACGCGCGGCGCCCCTCCGCATATTCATGGAGACGCGCTCCCCCTCCCCACCCGCACCCTGCCCTGATTTGTCCGTCACTGGGCCTCCGCCCCTCTGCTTTGCATGCTTCGAGGCTTGTGCGGCGTTTTTCTGCTGCATTTCTCATCCCTCGCACCTGTTAACCCCCCCCCCCCCCTCTCTCTCCAGCAAACGCAGCCACCGCTCAGAGTACATACAATTCAGATGACTTCCAGCGCCGCCGCCACCGCCGCCTTCACCGCGCGCCGACTTTCACAATGAGGTTGATGGGATTATTGCTGAGTGGCTGAGTAGGTGGCGGTGGGATGAGACGCGCGCCGCCGCCGCCACCGGCTGGGAATAGTAGAAGACAGTGAAACGGGTGCGGCGAGTGTGCGGCGGCGGGCAGCGAGTGCGTGACTGTACACATCGGCTGAGTGACACCCGCGTGCCCTGGAGAGAGAGAGAGAGAGAGAGAGAGAGAGAGAGAGAGAGAGAGAGAGAGACGGGTCGATGCGAACAGACGGAGAGGGAGTATAAGACAGCGACACGGCGGGCCCGTTCGGAACCACCCGATGGCTTTCGTTAGAGCCGGAGCTATGTGAGCTGGGTAACGCGGCCTGTACCGTCAGCGTCAAAGTCTCGATCCATTTTCGCTTTAATTTTTCCCTGCACTTTTGTCCGGTGCTGTACACTTCCGCGCGGACGGCCGCCGTGTCGTCGGCGCTCTCTTCGGATGCTAATCTTGTTTCGCAACTCTTTGATGAACGGTTCTTGCCCAAATGGCCGGTCGGCGCGGCGCCGGGAGCCGACGACGGCTAAGGCCTTATCCCGACTCTCCCAGCATTGTCTGCCGGGACCCCTCCCAGGACCCCGACACCCAAAACGAGGTCTCTGTGGCACACCGAAGGACCTAGTTCCCTCTCTCTCTCCTCTGTCTCGCTCCCCCCTCTCTCCCTCTCTCTCTACCTCCCCTCTCTCTTTCTCTGTTTCTCTCTGTCTATGTATGTTTCTCCCTCTGTCTCCGTCTCCCTTCCACATGCACTAAGCTCAGGAAGAAAACCGAAACCCTGTCTCTCTCGCTGTCACTGCTGACCGCGGGCCCACGGGCTCTCCGCCCTCCGTCGTCCTCTTTATCCCTAATTTACCATTATTTCCGCCATCAAAGAGAACACACACATACATCATACACACACACATACATCATACACACACACACGCACGCACCCGTGAGGATCACGACCACTTTAAGCCCACCCGAACGTAACCCATCTGTGTGTGTGTGTGCATGTGTGTGTGTGTGTGTGTGCGCGCCCTGCCAGAGGTTACATCGTCCTCTCGTGGCGGGCGCCCTGAGTGCCGCGGGTTCGAGCCCCAGTGGCGGCGCCGCCGACCCGCCACCATCACGGGTGAAAAGGGCAGCCCGAGCGGCGCCGCTGTGTTGGTAGCGGAGACCGCAAAAATACCTCACTGCCACCTCTGTACGTGTGTGTGTGTGTACGTGTGTATGTGTGTGTGCGCGCGCGAGTGTGTAAAAAGTTTATGATTTCGGCCCGTGCGGCGTCCGGCTCCGGAGCGCCACTGCATGTGAGAGCAATTGCCTCTCCCCCCCCCCCCCACCCTCTCCTGGGTTCTTCTCCGGGTCCGCGACTCGAGCCGTATAGACTGTATTCTACTCGTCTTCGCTCGCCGCGCCTCCCCCCTGCGGGTGCGACAGAGAGCGCTGCCACCCATTCCTCGTCACCACCACCACCACCACCACTACCACCACCAACGCCGCCTATGCCGTGATCTGCGAAACTTTCCAAAACCTCTCGCTGATGATTTTTACGGCAGGGCGGCGGTGGGTGGCTGCGCGGCGCACGCCGCCCCCTCCGCTGTTGTTGTTCCCTGGACCTGACTCCGCGCGGCTGTGCGCTGTGCCCACCGACGTCGCCCGCGACACTACTCTGCCCGACCGGCAAGCTCACTAGCGCTCGGCGTGGCGGCGGCGTGGCGGCGGCGTGGCGGCGGCGTGGCGGCGGGATGGCGGCGGCGTGGCCGCAGCGGGGTCCCGACCCGGCGCGTCAGCCGGGGAGGACTGACTGGCTGGTCCGGAGGAGAAATACGACACCGCCGACCGCGCCGCTCTCTTTCACCGCCTTCTCAGTTAAAAATAATCCCGCGCGTGTTTCCCTGTGACTACTAAACCATAGCCGCCTTCGCCTTCTTATTTCACGAACTGAATCTGCATGCGTCTTTTAGCGCGTCGCCTCGCGGCCACCGAGAACGACGTCGCCCGTGGGCGACATCTGGCGGCGAGAGACGGAAGCAGCCGTCATCGACTTCCACGTCGCCCGCGGGCTCGCCGTCGACGTCAGATAGACGAGGCGTTGTCGGATAGCGGTGCGTGCGATCTGTGCACTCTCCTCGTCTCCGTCCGTCTCTCTCTTGCATTCCCGTTTCCCACAGCCGTCTCGCTCGCTCGCTCTCCCCGGGTCGTCGCGCGTCTGCTGGTTTACGACGCATTGATCTGTACGGGTCGTTCGGTTGTTCTTATGCGCTTCGCGGATGTCTCGGGATGCAATTAGAGGGTATTACCGCACGTCGTGCCGGCCGCACATGCGCTGCCGGGGGCGCCTGCGGACCCCTGGGTAGGCCGGCCCGCCACACACCGGGGGCCGGCGGGCCTGCCTACCATGCCAGGCGCTCCCCGGCGTGCTCCCGGGCGCTGCAGTGTGTAGCCCGGTCTTCATGTCTACGGCCGGGGGACGACGGCGACGTTGCCATCGCGGACCGAATGTGCGCGCGGCCCCGGCGGCGCCCCGACCGGGACGGGGACGCTGGAGGTTGGTTGCATGGCTGGTTGATGTAACCCCGGCGGGCCCCGCTCCCGCCCGGACTGTACCCGCGGCGGCGCGGGGGCACGTACGTGCACTCGGGCGGGACTGTACCGGCAGCGCATCCTACCGGGCCATCGGGAGTGAGTGGCATTTATTCCGTTCCTGTCGCACAACCGGTACGCGTCGCCGAACGAGGGCCGCCGGCCTCCCCGCCTCTCCTCCCCGGAGTGCGGTGGCTATCGGCCGTGTCATACATGTGCCGCGCACGGGAGGGAGTGAGGGAGAGGGAGTGAGGGAGAGGGAGGCAGCGCTAGTATGACTGGTCAGGAGCGGCGGCCCCTGCGGTCGCCGCTGGAGGTGCGGGCCCGGCGCTGAGGCGGATATAGTTTCGTGAGCGCAACCCTCGCAAACGGCTTGATTGGACATTTGTGTCCGCATGGGGATCTTACGAAATCTAATGAGGAAACAAATGACGATGAAGCCCTTTCCGAGGTTAGCACCCACCCAGCACTCACGAAGCTAAATCCACCTTTACCGGCATCGGTGGGATCCCAGGATGTAGAGGCGGGAGAGAAAGATAGAGTTTTTTTAGTTTTATGCATGTTGAGAGAGAGAGAGAGAGAGAGAGAGAGAGAGAGAGAAACAAAGAAGGGGAGTGACGAAATCAGATTACGTTTCACACATTTAAAAGAATAAATAAAAGCACATTTAAACAGAGGAAAACACGAATTAAAAACGGTAAATGTATTTTAATTTCAGGCAAATTGGGTATCTCATTTGTGGCAATTCCAATTCGCGTGTAACGGTATCGGGGTGCGAGAAATGGCGCGGCGTGCGGGCGACGCCTTCCTGACAAACGACCCCGCCGTGATGAGTCTGGGCCGGAATGACGAGAGGGCTGTGCGTCTGCCGAACGCTTTCTCCCCAAAACAAAGTCTGTCTCCGTCTCTCTCGACTCTGTCTCTCTCTCTCTCTCTCTCTCTCTCCCCGATGCGGACAGCGGCGGCGGTCGGTCTGACACAGCGACATTAGTTTGCGGAGCGGGAAATGACAACGGCTGCGGTCACGATGATAATGACCAGTCTCTCCGTCTCTCAGTATTTGTCGTCTCTGTCTCATCCGTGTCCGCTGAAGGATTTTTCAAGACATAAGGTATTTAACAACATGAAAAAAAAAAGAATCTGAGTACACTGTAAAAATACTTTTCGTCACTTTAGGAAAAATCTACTCTTTAATTTTGTTCAAGATTTTTTCTCGTCACACACGTTGAGACAAAAAATCGTCACAAGAAACAATTGTATCTGGGAATGATGGAAAATCATTTTTGCCGAGCGTTTTGCCTTGAAGTGACAAAAATTTTGTCACTAAATTTTTTTTGTCACGTGACGAGAAAATCGTAAAGTGACGAAATATTTCGATGACAATTATTAGTCATCAACATTTATTGTCTCGTGACGAAATATTTTTACGGAGTACAAGACTGCGTTTCCGCTGGTTTCCGCACGGCGTATGGGATGCACGCGTGTGGCATCGCGCATGCGCCGCCGGCTCCCAGACATAAAGGAGCCCTGAACGAGCGTTTGTCCGCCGGCCAATCAGAACCCCGCGTCCCCCGGGGGAGCCCCGCGGCGTCAAGTTTGAAAGCGGGCACCGCCTCCCCGATAGCCATTCGCACGTCGTTGCACGATTCCACCGCCTTCCGATGTCTCTTTTCGCGCCGCGCCGGCGACAAACCGCGGCAACGGGAGGGAAGTTACGAGGCACTTTATTTTATTCTGCTATCGTGACATTCCCGCCTGGGCGGCCCGCGTACTTTTTCCATGTCGAGCAGTTCCACACTGCCGCGGAAACCCAGCTCTCCGGGCAGGCCAGTCCTGATGGGAGCCGCCGCTCCACCACCGGGCAAAGAACACCATTCAATCCGCGCGCGAAGACGGCGACAACAGCAGCAACACTTCAACAAGAACAATAACAATTGCTTGAATAACCGCGGGCCCGGCCGCCCGGATCGTGGAAGGGGACCGACACGTGAATCTGGAGGGCGTCTGGCGGCGCCAACTGGACGGGGCCCGGGGCCCAGTTACGTGGTGGCGGCAGCCCAGCGGCAGCGCGGCAGGGCGGCCGGGGCCCGGCCGGACTTGGGAAGGTGTGCGGAGGAGCGCGGTGGTGTATTGTTCTGCGACAGCGAGTCCGCCCGGCCTCCGCCGCTGCTGCTGCCACTGCCGCCGCTACTACTGCCGCCGCCGCTGCTGCCACCGCTGCTGCCGCGCTCGCTCCTGAGGGTACTTAGCTGCACTTCCTGCACGACGCGCGCCTGTTCTGCGAGACATAACGGCCACGATCAAGGGGAGCAGCGGAGTGGACGCAGAGCCGGGAAATGGGCGGGCAGCGAATACCCGAACGCATCCGGATCAGTAGAAATGTGTGCTCTGTCTCTGTCGTCCTGCCGAGGCAGACACGGGCAGGAAACGTATTCGGATGCGTCGGGGTATTCGCTGCCCGCGCCCGCCCGATTCCGGGCTCTGAGTTGACGGCGAGCAGACGACAGCAGTGGACGGCGGGTCAACACAGACCGCCGGCCGGCGGGGCCAGTCATTCAGGCGGCCAGGAGAGTTTCTTAGGCACTGTCATGCCAGCCAATATTTCTGACGATTCCAGCCAAAAAATTATCAGTTGCAGATCTATCTAGCGGAGCGGCTAAACATTGCCAGCTAAGAAATATTAGTTAAATCAGCTAACTTTTTTACTGCGCGTACCTCCAGGTGCTTTCCAGAAATGACGTCACCCCTTTTTTAACCGATAGTTATGACGGGAAAGAGGGTGCGTTTTTAGCACATAAGGTGGTGAAAATTAAGTGGGGGGGGGGGGGGCAGGGTAAGCTACGGTAGTGATACTGTATCTTAAATGTACAGTATGGTTATGTTAGATGGAGGGTACAGTCAAAACTTGGCCAAAAATCAGTGACGTTGTTAATGAACGGCATATGTGCAGCGCGATTTGGCGGTGTACTTACTCATGTCCATAACAAGCCATCAGAAAACTTATTTATTTTCCGGGCATTTTTTTGTGGGGGGGGGGGGGGGCTGCCATTTCAATCAGCAGTGTCCGGAGCGCACGCTCCTGCATCGCTACGTGAGCGGAATCTCATTGGGAACATGTTATAGCACGCATGCAACTACGACCCCCATCTAAACAAATCACTCACATAGAAAGACGGAGAAAAACGAAAAAAAAACCTCATTAGATGCGAGTGTTTTGTGGAGAGCGCATGCGTGTCCGGGCGTCAAGGCCACGGCGGCGCTAGCGGTGCTCCCTCACAATGGAGCTGCATCTGCGGGGGGCCCCGCCGCGGGGCCCCGCCGGGGGTCTCCAGTGCGAGGGGGCAGCGGGGGCCGTGGGGCAACGTCCGCCCGACCCCCTGTGGGGCACCTGCGTACGCGATCGCTAGCGATAGCCGGCCCAAGAGGCGGCGCGTTCGAGTCGGATTCGCGTTGCGTAGGTTCGAATAGCATGTCGGGGCGACACCTTATGTTTTTTCATTTAGGGGTTTAGCGTATACCCTCTCCTCTGACGTTCTACATTGCTAGGAAAATATAATCGAAGTGATGCACATTTTGTTTCATATCAAGTGAACTCCTACTAATTCCGTGAATACATATTCATTATTTTTTGTTAGGAGGGGTGCACAGTGCCATACGGGCTGTTTCAATGTATTCTACGTGTATAGGCATTTCCAACGAGGCTCGAGAGCGGAGGTGGAAGAACAAGAGTACTCCCAGAGCGGAAACTGTTCGTATGAGAAATCGCGTGGCCACCCGAGGTGGAGGTACTCCCTGCCGTGTCATTTCGCATACAACGCGTTTCCGCTGTGGAAGTATTCTTGTTCTTCCACTTCCGTTCTGAGTCCTCGCTGGAAGTGCCTAATTTCTGGGTAAGATCGACAAAACAAAATGTTTAGGGACGATTCCATTTGGTTCCCTTTGAAGAATCTAAAACAGGCCTGTGGGCTGTCCCAGCCGCGGGAGTCAGAGTCGGTTACAGTTCCGGGACCGAACACAGCCATCCCTTACCGTCCGAGTGCTGTCCGCTGTCTGCCGAGGTGTCCCCGTGTAGCGGCGCCACGTCTCCCCAGCCTCGCGATGGGTCCCGCACCTCTCGGTACAAGCGGCGGACGAGTGTACGAGCGGCGGGGCGGGCCAGTGGCGAGTGCGAGAGAGATGGGGCGTCCCATTTGACCACGGCGGTGCAAGAGAGATCTCCGACCGGGCGTCTCTCTCGCACAGTCAAATGGGGCGCCCCGTCTCTCTTGCACTAGGCAGGACCGCCACTGGGGCGGGTGGAGCGGGGTCCCCGCCGGGTCCCCGCCGGGTCCCGGATCAGGTTCTGCTTTATGGCCTGGCAGACGCGTCCCGGCTGCGACGCGGCGCAGCGCCAGGAAGCGGCCGGAATGAGAAGGGATGCGCCGGGCGTACCAGAAAATGCAGCCAGTAACGCTCATGCGCCAAAGGTCATTTGCACGCGGCACCATTTTTCAGCCCCCAGCGCCGCCACCAGGCTGACCCGGCCAAGCTCTCGGATCTCAAACGAAGCGGCCGGTTCCAAATCGGGGGCGACAATCATACTTGTGGCTGCCGTTCTCGTCGGCGATGACTCGTGTTAGGGGCCGTTCACAAATGACGTCACGCTCTTAACGGGGGGGGGGGGAGGGAGGAGGATGTTGAGGTTCGCGTGACAGTCCTATATCCCGAATGTATTGGAAGGATAGGTTTGCCCCGTGACGATGTGAGGGGGTGATGTGAATTGGTCAAAGAGCGTGACGTAATTTGTGAAGGGTCCCTTACGCGGGCCGAAAAATGAAAAAGAAATAAAATTGCGACGCTCGGATTATTTGGTTTACAGCCCGCTCCGCCAGGCGCCATTTTCTTCCAGCCGGTAAGGTCGGCGCAACTTGTCGCCATTAGCCGACGTGCTAAAACCGCCGCCTGTCCCGCCTCTGTTGACGTTTCGCTGTTGCGCTATTTTACGACGCGCGATGAGCGGCGCTCTGCCCGGCGCGGGTCTGCGCGCGTGGCGGGTGCGCGTGCCATTTCAAAATGTGGCGCCAAACTTAAACACACGCTGCCGCCGCCTCCACCGCCCCCTCGCAGTGCGGTGCCCTGCCGTTGCAGAAGGGACGCACACGGACTGACCGCGGCGCGCTCAGGGGGCGGAGTAATCGTCGGTAATGGCTCCCTGTTGTGTGGCGGCGGTGATGAGCGAGGCCGCGCGGCGGTTGCTCGCCGCCGGTCGCTGGTGGTCACTCTCGCGCCGCGGTGGTCGGCCGTTCCGACGTCAGACGTGACCGCACGAACGTACCCACCGTGTTGTGTCACGGCAGCCGCGCTCTGCCATTCATTAGTGCGATTAGCGTTATGGCGATAGTGTGAGCTGAACCGCGGCGGATGAGTGCGAGAGAGACTGAAAGCCCATGGTAAGCCCTACTTGACTGCATGAGTGCTAGAGAGAGATGCCCAACCGGGATACCATGCCGTTCATCACTCTGGTACTGCTGCTGTCGAATGGGGCGTCCCGGCGTCTCTATCGCACTCGGCCAGTCTGCCTTGTCGGCATCACACGTAGCGCCTTCTCAGCTCCGTGAATGACCCTTGAGTCACGCGTTTAGTTATAGGATCGCCGTTATTGTACAAGTATAACGTGCGACTTATTTCGTTACTCGCTCTTTAATTGCTGCATCGCAACACACCCCCACCTGCTTTCCCCCCCCCCCTCCTCCCGCACACACTTAGCACTTCGTACACATAACAGGCGCCTTCACATGTGTGCGGCAGTATGTGGGTGTAATTAATGCGTAATAATTATTATTGAATCACAATACTGCGATCGGTACACACACACACACACACGCATCCATCCATCCTTGAATAATAGGGGGCCGCTGTGTTGTGTGCGTTTCCTAATAACCTCTTTCTCATAGCCCCTCTGGGCGGACGTATGTGTATGGATGTATGTGTGTGTGAACGGGCCAGAACAGTCTGTCTGCTCCCGTTGCGGTGCGGGAATCGGCTCGATACTGGGTCAAACTTGGCATACGCCACACGGAGCGCTCCCCAGGCCGTTTCCCGCCGTAACAACAATGGGAAGGAACGGTGTCCCGGATCTGTTCGGGTGTCGCCACCAATCATTTACAGCGGAGGCAGAATCCCGGCCGGGCATCTCTCTCGCACTGCCGCAGTCGAATGGGGCGCCTCGTCTCTCTCTCGCACCCAGTCCGCCGCCGTCCGGTCACGTCCCGTCAACATACAGCGACGCTTCGCGCCAGTAGGGTACTTCGCTGAAACTCGGACTGGATGTCGATGTGAACAATCAAGAATCACTAACGTGGATCCAGTATGGGCAGAACCGCAGCAGAGAGCATCTGCGCCGCGGGCGTCGGCCACGACCCGAATGACAAATTTGCGATCCTTAGCTCTCGCTGACGATGTGTCACGACCATTTACATAGGTCACCGTGAAGCTCGTCCGCGCGGCCCGGAGAGACTCGCACCGTATGACCCCGCCAAATGGTCGCCACATCTGCGAGAGATCAGTCACGCAAATTTTTTAGTCGGTTGGCGCCCGCGGCAGAGATGCTTTCTGCTGCGGTTTCCCCCACACTGGATTCGCTTTCGCGTTTCTTGAACTATTCTCGACATCCGGTCTGTGTTCCCGCGGAATACCCTATCAGCGGGCCAGCTGGATGCGAGATAAACGTTGGACGCCCCATTTGACGACGGCAGTGCAAGAGAGACACCGCCGGTTGGGCACATCCCTCTTGCACTACTGCAGTAAAAGGGGGCGTCCCGTGCCGGCCGGACCGCCCGGAAGGAAGGATCTCCCGTGGAAGCAACTCCAAAAAACTTCAGCCAAACAACAGAAAACTACACTTCCGCTCAAGTAAGGGTAACCGAAAGTAAGGGTAACCGAGAGAAGCTACGCAATACACTACTTCGGTGTGGCCAAGATGGACCTTGGGTGTGGCTGCTGACGTCACTGAATTCGGTGTGAAGACGAAAGGAAGAACAAGCGAAGACCTACTGCGCATGCGCAGCTTGTTTCTGTTTCAGCTGCGCTTGTTCTTCCCTTCATCTATTCACCGGATTCTGTGCCGTCACCGGTCACAACGAAATCGTCACACTAAATGCTTATGTACTATTTTTGTACAGATTTTGAACAGATATAAACCTTCACAGCTTATGTACAAGTCTTTTCACAATTTTGTTCATAACCATGTACAATTTTGTGCGTAATTTTGTACGATTTTGTACATGGCTTATGATGGTTGATATCTGTTCATAGTTATGTCCAAAATAGTACTTCAGCGTTTAATGTGTTCTATTTACCGCGCCAAAGGCAGTGACTACATTATTTGTGACTGCAACCTCGGCAATCTACGGATTAAAATGTATTGTTTCATGGATCCTTCTGCCCGGGCGCCAATCCTGAACCACCTTCCGCCTCAGATTGGCATCGCGTTCGTTGCCGGATCCAGCGGGGATCCTGCGTGGTCCCCGCGTCGAGGCCGCGGGCCGGCGCCGTTCCCGGCGCTTTTATTAATATTTGATGTGCGCCGCTTTGCCCGATTTGACCTTTTTTGCCGCGTGCGTCCATACTGACCACCCAAGGCCGTGTGATGAGCATGCGAACCTCCCCGCCCCGACGGCCTCGCTATTTCTCATCTCGGCGGCGCGCACGATGCGGCACGCAGGAACACAGTCGTGACTGATCGGCAGTAATTATGCCGAGTATGAGAATGGAAACGGAGGGAGTAAGGCAGGCGGCCCGTAAAGCAAGTCGTTGCGCTACCAGGACCTCCGCGCGGTGCGATTTCAAACCGAGTCTTACTTTCCCGCCCTAACGAGTCCGTGTTCCGGCCTGTCCAATATCTCAAGGCTAGCGGTAGAAATGGTTTCTGCCGGCGGCGCGGCGGTATCTGGAGTTACTTATGGCGAACGGAAACAGGACAAAGCCGCTCGCAGGTATTTTGTTTCTTTTCTCTACGGTTCTTATATTTTTTTTCGAAGACGACAGCTGTGCCTCGTCGACTTGGGGATGCTGCCAGCGTCGGGTGACGTCGGGGCAGGGCGGGAGCGGTTGAGACCTGGGTGGTACGCCTGGAGGGCGGGCCCGGAGGGCGCCAGGACTGGGAGACAACGAGTCACTACTTCACGGTGAGAGAATGGGTCCGCGAATGCCGCCACTTTCTTCGGGAGCAGCCGCCTCCCGCGCACCTCGCAGCCAGTATCGCCTGCAATCACCCCGCTAAGAATACTTGCGTATCGGTTTTATTCTGGTCCTATTGACGAACTTCATTAGGATCGGGCGAAAGTTTTCCGGAAAGTGAAAAGAAGCGACCTCTCTATCAACATTATTATTTTAGAAAAACTAAAGGGTGTATTACTATATTGGTTTTTCAGCACTAAAAAATTTAACGCCAAAGTTTCAACAGCGTAAAAAAAGTCAATCGATGCCAATTTCGCTTAATTTCCAAGTATAGTCGGTACCACGGGCACGATGGCAGTCGAATTGGACTAATGCATTACGACTAAAACTTTAAGTATAAGCCAATGAAATGTTTTTGAGAGTGAATATGTACCTCTTCGCATGATTCAATGTCGCCAAGCACCATTTGTGGCTGTGTACCGCGGGGGGGGGGGGGGGGGGCCGGTGGCCGCCGCCGCCCGGGTGCCGTGCGGTGCGAGAATGAGATGTGTTTGAGCATCGCGCCGCGTCGTCTGCTTTCTCCCCTCACGCAGAACAACGCCGAGGCGAACCCGCGCAGCTCACTCTGTCAATACACGCGGAAGAACGTTGACTTTGACTTGATCTCTCTGAGACTGAAGACTAAATGTAGTAGGAAATCCTTGTCTAGGATTCTGACGGTCAGCCCGGACTTGATCATTTTCATTTCTGTCACGGGTTGTGTTTAAGGGAGAAGACAGTATTCCATTCAAAGTCTCACAGTTTCCCATGGAAAAAGTCCCTTGAGAATTATAATTCACGATCTCAACATTGTTATTTTTTTCAATTGCCGTGCTCCGCTTCCAAGCCCGGTGGCGCTCTAGCAGCCAGTCAAGCGGGCAGGCAGGAGACGCCGCGACCACTCCATTAACTCTAACGCAGATATACACGATGATGAAGGATGGTCGTGACACAAAAACCGCCATGAGCTATGCAATGAGGTGCACAGCCCACGGCGCGGCCCGCGGCGGCGCCGCCAGGAGACAGTCACCTTGCCCGGCCGTCGTGACGCCGTTTGGCAACGCCTCGGCGTTCATGGCGCGGATTAACATGAAAACGGCGAGCAGAACCTCCCCGGCACATGTCGATGCCAGACAGACGGCCGCCATGATATCGCCGTCCGATTTCGGACGATCGGAGTCAATCTGTGGAGCTTCCAGTCGTCTTGCCTGGTGTGAGCCTTGCAAGTGAGTCTGGGCTGTCCGGATTGCAGTACTCAATGAGTTGATTTGACTTGAACTGTTCGTTTTCGTCGTAACGACCTCTGTATTTGTTGAAATGCGACTGTCGTATCGACCCTAATCAGAAAATCGAATTAACTATCGTCAATAGGGTATTTCACTGTATCCAAACCGGATCCAAAGAAGAACATCATGACGCCGAGATGTGTATTCGATATGTCAAATCAAGGCCGTGGAGCTCGATGTTCCGGCGTAAGTCGGCCATGTCGGATGCCCGTATTTAGTTAACGTAATGAATTTCAAAATAAAAAGGGAAATAGTCGCCAGACCTGTGTCCTGTGTCCCCGAAATGAATGCGCGTGCTAACACTTACCGGTGTCCGCGAGCGGTCTTCTGAATTTCACAGACAGTCTTACAGTAGAGTTGTTGACATGAAAATCCTACATGGGGCACGTTCTCTCTCTATGGTTGCCTCAATTTTTCATTCCGAATACAGATATTGAAGTCCTCATCTTCTTTTATGGTTCCGGTAGGCTTATGGTGAAACACTCTATTGGTCTTCGTTTTATTTATTGCAGTGGGTAGCGCCCTTGGGGCTTATTTATATTGCTTTTGCTGTAGATCCTTTAAAAAAATTACTAATTGATATATACTTTTCAACGAGGAAGTCAGCGATGACTGGACGGATCGACTGTGTGGTCGGTGCGACTCGCAGCGGCGCTGTTCTGCTTCAAATCGTGCCGAGGCAGCCGCTGTTTACTCACGAAAGAAGAATGAAAATGGTGACCAGCGAACCGAGCGAGCGGCGCGCGCTGTCAGGCGGGGTGGTCTATTGCAATGACTTATTAAATGCCTCGAGGCGGAGTGGCGCCTCTGCAGTTGACAGGGCGTGCCGCTGCCGCTCGCGAATCTGAGCAAAAAGTAGAAGGTGTTAAAAAAGGGGGGACGGACAAGGTTAATGGTGTCGGCTTGGAAACAAAAGATGGAAGAGTGTTTATTCAGTGCCGAGCGGCGTCAATGAGCCCACCGCGCCGGACTGGCTGCGGGTGGGAGGGAGACGCGGACGGCGCCATTTGACGGCGGTTAGTGCAAGAGAGATGCACAGCGTTCCTCTCGCACTGCCACAGTTAAATGGGGCACTCCTGACTCGCACCAGGCAGAGGTTGCGTTCAAAGAGCTTGCGCGTAGATCCCTTTTTATAATAGGGTATTCCGCTCAATCTCAGACCGGATCCAAGAATCACAATGGTGAATACAATATAGGGGGAACCGCAGCAGGGAGTATGTCCGCCGCGGGCGCTGGGCGTGAGCCGACTGAAAAATTTGCGGGCCTTAGCTCTCGCTGATGATATGTCGTGACCATTTGGTAGGGTCAAGTCACCGCGGAGATTCTACGCGCGGCCCGGAGGCCTCACGGAGGCGACTTGTACCATGTGACACTACCAGATGGTCGTGACACATCTGCGAGAGCTGCGACTCGCAAATTTTTCAGGCGGCTCGTGGCCGTCGCCAGCGGAGGAGATGTTCTCTGCTGCGGTTCCCGCCACACTGGATCCGCTTTTGTGATTCTTGAATTCTTCTTCTCCACATCCGGCCTGAGTTTGAGCGGAATACACCATTCAGGATTAAAGTTTCCGGAGCGGTTCAACGAGATTCCCAACGCTCATCGGTGCCTCGAGCTCCGCGCCGCGGAGACCCGGCGCCGCGGCGCCTCTCCCAGCCGCCACTCATTACCTCACCCAACACACTCCGTCACCGCCCACGCATGTAATAGGTGGCTCGGCGCGTGGCGTCTCGCGGCGGCCGGACCGGCGGATGCGATGCGCGCAGCTGGTCCCCTTCCCGGGCCGCTGCTGCCACCCGGGCTGCTGGCCAATGGTCCACCCGAAATGCGTCTACACTATTTTGTGCAGAGGCGCGTACGTACGAACTCGTACGTTGTAATGCGCACTATACTACGCAATTGTGGTCAAATCATCATTATTGCACGTAATTTACTTACGAGTTCGTAGGTCACGTATGCATGAATTCATACGTAACTGTGCACAAAATTTACGGAAGCCTTTAGTGTGTCCACACTGCTCGGCGCCGCCGCCCCCGTCGATGACACTATCACAGATAAGCAAGCGAAGCAAAACCAAGATTTAGATTATTTGCGATACGAATATGGAGACCTTATAAAGTCATGTATGAGAGAACCTCAGTTTAAATATAACTATTTCTTTTAAAATGTCACTCGTGCAACTGCTACTTTCAGTTTGAAAAAATGGATTTCGAAAAGTTGTCACTCTTGATACTGCTATTCTTACGGTTAGTCAGCCCATCGTCTATCAGGGCGTGCGTGCTGTGTAGGTGGAGGCAGGCTTCGCTCATGAATCCACCGAAACACGCACACACACACACACACACACACACACACACACACACACACACACACAGAGGGCAGAGAGGGTCCTGCCGGTACAGCGCCGAGCCGTACCTTGGTTTATGCCCATCGTACCACACCGTCAGACACGCCACGCACGGCCTGGAATCACTCGCCACCCTCCTATCTCTGTCTACTGTCGATCTCTCACTCTCTCTCTCTCTCTCTCCAAGCTCCCTCCCTCTTTCTCTGTCTACTGTCGATCTCTCTCTCTCTTTCCGCTAATAAAATGGCCGTGCGTGTGATGTGCGCTTCGCTCCGTATGGCGGCCCGTGGTTTGAACTTCCGACCCAAGCACCGCGCGGTCGAGTGTAGGTGTGTGGGTGTACGTGTGTGTGTGTGAGACGGACTGCTCCTGCCTCCAGTGACTTCCCTACTCCGTCTCTCTCTTTCTCTCTCCACCTTTCACACTGTCTGCGCTCCTCCTCCCCCACCTCCCTTTCACCAGGGCATCGATGATGTGAATTATTACACCAGCATACACTGTTTCCTCTCGAAACTGACTGTACATAACTAGATATTAATTTAATATTTTAATTCTTGCGGTAAAGATCAGACGCTTCTGATATGCATTTTAGAGGTCGCACAGATAGCGGGGCGAATGACTTTCGACGAGCCGCCGACCGAAGTTGACAATGCGTGTTTAGCTTGAAGGGCTTTGTTCGAAACGAATGTAAGCAGAAAGGCAATAAACAATCCCTTCAATTTCACATTATTTTCCCCAAAATGAAACGTTAAAATGTGCTCACTAAATGTAATAAAAATGTACATAATTATGTACAGAATTGCGCCCAGTGGACAAAAAAGTTGACTGCATGTGAAGGGGCAACACGTTGCACGTATCCAAGGTTTGTGGAAGTGACTCGTAAAGGCAGTGCTTACAACCGTCCGCGCTGTTTGAGCATATTATTGGCGTTTCGTGACTCCCCCCCCCCCCCCCTCCCCGCCCTCTGCCCTCTCCCCTAACGACCTAGACACGTTCAGAGGTAACGGAACGTCCCTTGGGAGGGGGGGGGGGGGGGGGGGAAGGCCGGACCCCAAAGTTCGCACACCCCACTTCGGAGCGCGGGTCGCACGGTGTGAGGCGGCGGCGGTGGTCCTGGCACTTACGTCACGGCACCAACATGGAGAGAGAGAGAGAGAGAGAGAGAGAGAGAGGTGGAGATGGAAGCAGAGAGAGAAGGGGGGGGGGGGGGGGCGGCTACGAGTGCAGGTGTTGCTGCGGGTCGAACGTCGTCCGTCGAGACAGACCAAAATCGAGTCTGTACACATTGCGTTTCCGCACTACGCAGTATGCCGGCGCTCCGTGTAAACCACGAGCCGCTGCCGCCAAATCCGTCAGCTACTAGAGTAGGACGGATTACAGCGATGCGACACGTGACAGAGTGGTGGGAGGGAGAGAGAGGTAGAGAGAGTGAGTGAGGCAGACGATCGTGTCGGACCCAGACCCAGCTGGCGTTGGTATCTCTCGACGAGCCCGCGCGTTTGAGTCACCGAAACGCACACCTACTTCTCTCTCTCTCTCTCTGCCCCCCTCGCTCTCTCTGTCTCTTTCTCCCTCGCACTCGCAGGTAGTTTACGGCGACATTACAGCCTGTTATCGCGCGCTGCAAGCGTGGGAAGGAGCCCTCCCGTGCAGGCGGTCCTGCCGAGTCGCGCTTCCGTCAGTCATTCTTACTGCCCACTTCTTCGCACCCGTTTTCAATTTTCGGCAGCAGCTGCGCGTCCGCTGGGGGCCGCTCGTACGAAGCGCACTCTACTGTTAGTCTATGTTAATTAGCCTCAATCAGAAAAAGAAAATCGAACCAAGTAACAAAATGAAGATGGCTATTGTTTGGTCGATTTCGCGGCAACATAGTGGAAACATCAGATCTTGAATCGACCACACCTATTTTTTTTCCTTCGGTTTTGTCACCTTCACTGATTTGTTTTTGTCTTGTTTCTGTGTTGCAGGTGCGTTTGACCGGGAGACGACACCGTTCTTGTTTCATGTTTTCCCCCTGGAAACGGAAAAGAAACACGCCGCGATGGGTAATGTTGACGAACGGTCCAGACAGACGTCTGGGTTTGTGGGACGTTTTAGCGCATGATTCCCTTCTTTACAAACCAGAGGGGGGGAAAGGAAAGAAAAAGACACGTTGAAGTGAAGGAAAGGGAAATGTGTGTCCCCCGATTCCCGCCGCGCCGCTTGACTCGCTTGTCCGACGCGTCTGTTTACCCGCCGGACTGACGGCTGTTTCCAAAGACTGCTTTCGTAGCAACGTCTCTGTCGCACTCGCGGGGTGCTCCCTAAGAGAGTGAGAGAGAGGTCCGAGACAGTGTTTTCGGAATCAGCCTCCTGCTGGGCCGCCCGCCGCCGCCGCGTAGGATTTTCATGTAACACGGCATCATGATATCATGATGGCGGTCCGGGCGACTCCGTAATGCTTCATCAAAATGTGAGGCATCATGACCGATGGCCCTTTAACGAGGGAGGCTGCGCGAGCTCGATAGAATCTATTGACCGGGATAAGAAAATTACAAAAAAAAGGAGAGGGAGACAAAGACAGAGAGAGGGAGGTAGGTAGAGGAAAAGAGGCAGAGAGATAAGGTGGGGGGGGGGGGGGGCAGAGGGAGGGATAGAGAGTGGGGCGAGGAAGGAGAGAGAGGGAGAGAGTTTTTAGTTTCATACGAAATTTATTGAGGGGATAAAAGTTTACAAGAGGGGCCGGAAATTATTTAAGTTTGGTGTAGTTTTGATCCGTGAGTGTGAAAATGTTTACCTAAAATTGAATTCTGTAGGTGTTGCTAGGGAGAGGGAGGGAGAGAAAGGTAGAGAGAGAGGGGCAGACAGGGAGAGAGAGAGAGAGAGAGAGAGAAATAGAAATAGGACTAGACGGATAGTTAAAAGGAGATGAACTCGTCATACATCCCACGCAGCTGCGCCAGCTGACCTGGACGTGACGCCGCCGCGGCCCCGTGACCGCCGGGGGGCGTAGCGTCGCCGCGTGCTGACGGGGAAAAGAGTAATTCCTCAGATGCTATCGGCCCGTTATTGTTGTTTGTCTTCACTTTCTATACGAGGCTCGGCCCGCCGTGTTTTATTGGCCGCGCTCCGGACGCCCCGCGCGCGCGCCGATGATGGGGTTCCAACTTCGGAAAGTTGGTGTAAGCCGTAGAAAAAAAAAGATCACTCAACAATATAAAAGCTATGTATCTCTTTTTAAAAAAAAATTTGTCGTTATACATATGATGTGACATTAAAATCGTCATATATTTTTATGCGACGAAATATTTGTCATAGATAATTATTTGCCTCTTGACGTCATACTTTTACGCAGCAAGGGGCTGGAAGAGTACGCACTGTAATAAGCCTCAATGACAGTAAAAGGGTTAGCAATTAAAACGAAAAGAAAATCTCCAATGCACACGTCATAAAAATCAAACTGTCATAGCAATCTTTTTTTTTTGTGTGCTCGATTGCCTAAATGGTTTAGACACAGATGATACACGCAGTTTTGACGCCAAAAAAGGGAGGGAGGTGGAATTGTGTGCCTGATGGGGCTGACCAGGTGGTCACACGACGGCGAAGGTCACGCTGCGCGTCAAATGGTCACAGCTAAGGGCACGACGAGGACCGCCACCGGGCGGCGGGACAGGGGGGGGGGGGGGGGGGGGGGGGGGGGCCGCTGTCAGCGCGCACAGACGGCCCGAGGGGAGTTGAGGATGTACACCGCAAAAATACTTCTCGTGACGTCTCGTGACAATTAATATTGATGACGAATATCGGTGAGGAAATTCAAACTGCACACTCTAAATTACTGTGTACAATTCTGTAAATAATTATGTACGTTTTTAAACATCCATAATTGCGTACGAATTTATCCATAATCATGTACGAATTCATCCATAATTCTGTATGAATTTGTACGCAAGGGTGTAGGAATAGTTATTGTACATAATTATGGATGCGTAAAAACGTACATAGTAAACGTACGAATTCATACGTAATTGTGTACAAAATTGTACACAAGCCGAATTTGTACATAATTATGTAGTAATCAGTACATAATGGCTTGTGTACAAACATGTTTATACATAATTACGTACAAAAAAATTGTACACAACACGTTACTGTGCATACGAAACGAACTGCAAACCGAACTGCATACACAACTGCGTACCGACTGCATACCGTTCGGTATGCAGTTAAAATCGGGAAATTAATTAAAATTTATTTTTCTTGAATTACTTTTAAGTAGGCTAGGTTAGGGTAGTTTGGGTTAGGTTAGCTTAGGTAACCTAACCTCAACCAAGCTAACCTAACCTAATGGAGAAGAATTTATTAAATAAAAATAAAATTAATTTCCCGAAAAATATTTTTACACTGCATACCAAACTTCATACCGTTCACCTAACGTAGGTACCCGGCGAGGTAGCAGCCGCTTCGGCACGAGCGGGTCGTGCTGAAAATCGTGCGGGCCCCGCGGCGCACGACCTTGTATAACATCTCCCGCCCGCGCCCCGGCCTTGGCTACCTCATCTGTAGTGTGCTCGCCCTCTTATCACAGAAACCCATGGCGGCTTAAAACAAAATATGCGGATCTAAAAAGGGACTGTTTGTCGTGGCAGTTTAGCAGGTTAATTTCAAAGCTAAAATTGAGATTTTTAATGATTGCGAAATGTGATACTCGATACTCGTTAAAAATAATAATTTCTAATTAAAATACACAGTGTAATGTAGCGTATACAACGTAGCCAGACTTTGGTTTCGGGGGGTGATAGATGCCGCGATTATTGCCTATACATTCGTACTCCGGTATCGTGTGTGTGTGCTCCGTGCCCGTGCCCCCCCCCCCCCCTTCCCCCTTCTCCCCCGGCTACGACCCTGGTGAACTGCAACTTCGGATGAAACAAGTAACGCACTGAATGCTTACGTGCTATTTTATTACATAATTGTGTACAGGCATAAACCTTCATAGCTTACGAATTTCTGCATAATTGTGTACTATTTATATATAACGATGCACTATTCTGTGCATAATTATGTACTTAACCTTTGTATATAACCTATATGATGGTTTATGTCTGTACATTGTCACGTTGTACGTAAGCATTAGTGTGAGTAAGTTGTTTTGGAAACGAATGAGAGATGGAAGAGAGGTGTTGTTGGAGGATCTGGGTCGGTGTGCTGCAGTGCGTCGCATCACCGCATAGCGCACGCCCTCCGTCCCTATCGCTCACTTTATGGAGGAGAAAACAGTGGCGTCTGCGTCGCCCAGGAGTCACGCGCAAGGCGTCCCGGCGGAGCCCCGGGGGCGGCCGGAGGCTCCGGAAGACGAAGCGACGGGAGATAAAAATGGCTCCTCTTGTTGCATGCGGACATTCCTCCCGGAGAATACTCCACACGTATCCCAGGCTGGAGAGCCCCTCGATGCCGCGTCTCGCTTGCACACCTGCGCCGCGCCTCCCGCGTCGTGTCCGCCCCTCTCGCTCGCTCCCGCAACAAAACCTGCACGGATACTTTGCAAGTTTATGGAGCCGTAAATTTCCGTGGGCGGAGGGTGAGGTAGCCGACCCGCCGCCGCTTGGCCGGGACGCTGCGACCCGCGTAGTCCGGACATGGGGTCGACAGGAGTGAAGAGTTGCGCTTCAGAAAGAGAAAAAGAAGGTAGGAAAAAAGGCCGTCGCGAGCCCCAATGTGAGGGCGGCGGGCGACCGCAGGCGAACCGCAATCAACAGGCGCGGCGCGCGCCAAACCGACCAACCGCAAAGGGCGACAGCCGCAAAATGTTGGTCACAGAGGACTCTTTTTTTTTTTGAACGTCAGAATGAAAGCATTCAATTACTTCAACTTATTTTTTAAGCCTTTTAATCCTCCCTCTTTTCACGAATAGAAAAACATGTCGTGAACAGCATGTAAATTTATGAAGATGTGAGGGCGGTGCCCGTCGGTGCAGGGCACAGGTTATTGTCGTTCGCTTGTGATTGCAGTACGTCTTTAAATAGTCGCGTCGGACGCCGGCGACGTCCGGCGTCACACCACCTTCTAGCATATCGATTAGGGATGTGAATGCATCATCGCCTTGTAGAACAGTATCAGTGAACAGTGTCAAAATTATGTCCGGGAAATATTGTTTTTGAAAGGAGGACTCCACTGCTTTTAACCGCATGTTCGGGTAAAGGTCGTACGGACGCCGAAAGGCTTCTGTCCAATTCGCATGCTACGTGGTAGGCGGATGCACTCGCGCTTGTCTTGAAGTCACTGTGAAAAAAAAATAGTGTTAACAATTTCCAAACAGCTCGAGCTGCAAATTTTTATTCGTTTGTATCTTTCTAGATAAACCCGAAGTAATTTCAGTATTTTTTCTTCACATTGAAATCGAAGTTTTATATGAAGAACCTTGCTTCCAGAGTATGATTATCTCCTGATATATGAGAATTTCAGTTTTGGAAGTTCGATTGTAATTCGTGCTGCAAATTAACTTAACATTTTTTGGGGGAAATCTTCCAAAATAATTTCTCACAGTGTAGACCGCATTTGTCATGAAAAGTATATCGAAACGTGCTGGCGCGAACCCGAAAACGCCGCCGCCACCAGTGTTGCGTGGGTACGGTCTCGTCCGAAATTAGATTGATGGTCTCTGAAGAGCTCCGCTCTGCTCGGCGGCGGCCGCCCCCATCCGCTTCCTCATCCGGATCAAGCTCACAATGGATCGGGACGCGGCCATGTTGAAACCTTGACGACGACGGCGGCGGCTGCGAGCTGCGGGCCGATGGTGCGGTTATTTAATTCGATAGCTCAGCAGAAATTATCAGCGGGGGCGGTGTGAGCCTTTGGGGGGCGGCGGTGTGGCAAGCGAAGGCCGCGCTCTGCAAACTCGACGCTAATGGGTGTTTTCCGTATGTCCGTACACGGACATAAATTATGTACAAATTAGTTCATTTACATTTAGTGTGCTCACACACACACACACACTAAAGTAAATTAGTCACCATTCCAGTTTTTTTTACAAAAGGGACCACTCTGCTCGACACCTGCAAAATCACACCCTTCTCTTATAGGATATATAAATAGATCAGCGACAGTATATGCGGCCACATTTAATTTTTTATTGACGTTGTACCCACCTTATAATATACGTAAAAATAACCATGCGTGCGTGGGGACGACCGCGACTACACATGAAAACCTGTGAACAAATATACTGAAACCTTTTTGTAGAAGTCACAGAAATGCACACAATTCAACGTTCCGACCGGACTTAAAGATTACGTCATTAAGTTGAGATATTCACAGGATTCGATAGGACCAAAAAAACGGACTTAGAATTCAAAAATTCAAACAAATAGGGGTTGTCCTGGGTTGTCGCTGTCCAAGAAAATCCATCGAAGTCCTGAAATTTGTGTACACGTTTTGGTCAAGACATTTCCCCGGATGCGTGGGTACGTACGAAACCATGTATGCCTATGTGCGGAACCATATACAGACGTGGGGCGGACCGTATTCCAGGCCGTACATGGGACCATGTAAAAGCTATTTTTCCCTGGAGAGCGCCCCGTGGAGCGCCCGGCCGGGTTTTGAGGTGAGGTGACGTCAGGCGCGGTAAGAGGTTGGGTCAGGTCGGGCGTGCGGTTGTGCCAGGTCAGGTCGAGCAGCGGCACAATTCCGTTTTCAGCTTTCGGCCGCGGTGGCCGGTGCTGGTGGGGGCCCGCGGAGCCACTACCTCCGCGGCGCGGCGGGGAAGAGGATGGGGAGGTGGGGGGCGTCTCCGTGGAGGTCAAGGCCGCCGTCGACGCCAGCGGATAACGGTGAGGTCGACGACGCCGAAGCGTGCGTCTCGCCTAACGAACGTGCGAGTGAGAGGAGGGAGCGCTCGGGGCTCGCGTGTGACCCAGAGAGAGAGAGAGACAGCACGACCCTTTCTTTTGCTCCCCCGCGTCTTTCTCTCTAATCTCCCTCTCTTCGTCTCTTGCTCTCTACCTCTCTTTCTCTCAGTCTCTCTCTCTCTCTCTCTCTCTCTCTCTCGCTGCTTGCGAATAATGATGCTTACATCAGAGGCAGGGACGCTCCACCACACACTGCCTCACAATGTTTTAAAACCCTTATTTGTTTAAAAGTAAAAAAAAATTAATGCGGAGGTATTTGCCGAGGAACGCGAGATGCAACCAGAACCAAAATTTCTCTCAGCGTTCAGTGTTTACTGCGGGATTTTTCAAATATCGAGGTCGGCGGCGGAGCGCGCCGCGTGCGGGTCAGCCATTGTCCTCGCGGGGGGTCACCCCTAATTAACGGTGCGTTGCGGTAATGGCAGGGTCACCCCCAGTGCCGACAGCCGCACGACGCCGGCGTCTAACTTTCAGTGGCTCCGTCTCTGTCGCACTCCTGGGGCTCCGTAAGAGAGGGACAGAGAGGTCCGAGGTGACACAGTGTTCGGAGTCAGCCCGTCGTCGGACCGCACTCACATTCCTGCTGATGCGGGAGGGAGGGACCTTTACTGTGAAAATAAATCTGCTGTAAAATAGCGATGAAAAAAAAATCGGTGATGGTAGGGTATTACCGAATCCACAGTTCATGTCCGAAGTAGCTCAAATTCAGGTTTTCGCACTTATTTCACACGCCGAACAATCCTAAGGGTGGAAAACGGCGATCCGACAACTTTTAAAATCTAGTAATATTTCTTCAAATACGAGAGTTAGCTAGGTTAGAAGCATTCTGCAGCAGACGACAAAAAACGATCAACCCAATTAGGTTAGGTTAGTGTGGTTAGCTTCCTTTGGGTTTCAATCCATTAAAACTATTAAAAAAAACTGACTAACCTAACCTAATTGGGCCGTACCGATTTATTTACCTCCCACTAAAAAAATAGAGAAATGATCTTCCCTTAGAACTGGCAAAACAGGGTTGTGCCAGTCAATTGTCGTCTGAATGCGTCTGAAAGCACCGTTTCCAACCTACCAACTGCCCGTATTTAGTAATCTTTAAAAGTTGTCGGATCGCCGTTTTCCACCCTTAGGATTGTTCAGCGTGTGAAATAAGTGCGAAAACCTGAATTTGAGCTACTTTGGACAAAAACTGGGGATTCGGTAATACCCTACCATCACCAAAAAATCAACATTTTCCTTTTATTTAACGACTTCCTTGGGGACAGAAATTTTACAGGACATTCGCGACTTTTCCCGATACTTAAACGGTAATCCTGTTAATTAGGGTATTTCACTGCATCCAAACCGGATCTACAGAAGGACATCATGACGCCGCGAGCTGTATCCGATTCGACAAATCGAGGCCGCAGATATCCGATGCTCCGGCGTAAGTCCGCCATGTTGGATGCCCGCATTCAGTTTTCAGAATGTTATTACCATCCAAATACAAAGGGACAGAGTCGCGGGACATTGCAACACCTCTGTCCGGACATAAACGTGCACCCACCGTCGTCTTCGGTCGGTCTACAGAATCTCAGACGGCCTTTGTTTACAACAGAGTTGACACAAATCCAACATTGCGGTCAATGTCTGCACCCGCCGCGAATTTTCATAAACCTGATACAAAAATGGAAGTCATCTACTTCTTCGTTGGTTCTGGTAGGCTTATAGTGAAACACCCTATTACCGGCGAAGTCCTGTGAGAGAGAATGATTCGACCTCGTGTTTTTCAGGCCAGCGGGAACATTCCTGCCAGAGTACAAAATGTAAAAAAATTAATCAAGGTTTTTTTACAAGAATATTTTTGACAGTGTTTCTCATGCCCACGCCGCTGTCACAGACGTAGGTCCCCGCCGCTCCGCCGTGCGATAGCAGCGGCCGCGGTCCGGCCTTCGTTCTCTGGCGGACTTATATATGAGGGGAGGGGTCGCGGCGCCCCGCGCGGGGATCAGAGCGGGGCGTTTTGACGCGCGCGGCCACGACCGCAAACCGCCGCACCTAACGCGCCCGCGAGCAGCCCCGGTCAGAGCGGCGCGGAGGTGAGTGTGAGAGAGAAGCGTGGGGCGGCCCATTTGACTACGGCAGTGCGAGAGAGACGCCCGGGCACCTCTCCAGCAGTCAAACGGGGCGCCCCGCGTCACCCTCGCACTCAGCCAGACCGCCGCCGGGTCAGAGGTCTAGAAAAAGGACACGTCAACTGATGCTGCGGCGCGGGGAGAACAAATGGGTTGTAGAGGGCGCTGCAGTCGTGTTATTCACAAATGACGTGGGCAATGAGAGTTGTCTCACTGCGCTACATTACTTAACGAAATGCACACACAGACCCGCGGCCTTTCTTCCTTTTTATTATCATTCCACTCTTTTTCTTTTTTCATTCTCTCCTCTTCTGCAAACGAGCGATGGTTCCCACTGGCCGTGCTCGGCCCGCGCGGTCGTCGCCACCGCCGCCTTGGTTCCCACGACGTGCGCCCTGCATCTTCTTCCTCTCAGCGCCTTGCACTTGTTGCTGTAAGGGACCGCCAGGACCGCGCGCCACAAGGCGGCGGTGCTGGCCACGGCAGCTGTTACGTCACTGCCACCCCATTTACGGTGCTGCCCGCCTCCCCGGCACGACTCGACCTAAAATTTTGTAGAAGGCAGCGCGATTTTCGTATGTGTACACGGTTAAAGGCTGTAAACTGCTCTGCACCTCCACGGATTTCCCGGATGCGCATAATCTTTATTTGCCTTTCATCTGCGTAGAAAGCCGTCTTCGTCTATGTTTGTTTGGCAAAAAACCTGCTTGTGGGTTTCTGATGGTCTTTCATAAGCTACGAGACCATTTTACTGGAAGGGGGTGGGGGCAAGGATATGTTCACGAACCTCTTCCCAAATACATGCTTAGTGCGGCGGTCCAGGCGCGGATCGAGGGGGGCATCGCCCCCCCCCCCCTGAGCCCCCCGATGGACGCCAGCTCGGTAGGTTGCACGCGTAACTTTCCGTCTGCAAGTAGGCAAAAAGTGGTACCCCCCCACCCCCCCTCGCTTTCCTGGAGTCGCTCCTGCACAGAGTCGCTACTGCGACGGTCTGGCTGAGTTTGAGAGATGAGACGCCCCATTTGACCGCAGCAGTGCAAGGCAGAAGTCCGACCGGTGATGCCCAGGTGGCTCTCTCTCTCTCTCCTTCTGCCGCGGTCAATTGGGGCATCCCGCGCACTCAGCCGGGCCGCCACCGGTCACCTTACGAAGTGGATTTAAAATGAGACGGCGTAGATCAGCAGGGTGTTTCACTACAAGCCTCCCGGAACCACCAAAGAGGATGATGACTTCCATACCTGCCTCCGATATGAAAATTCGCGGCGGGTGCTGACAAACATTGCCAGTGTTGGATTTCCATGTTAACAACTCTGTTGCGAACAAAGGCCGTCTGAGATATTGTAGACCGAAGAGAACGGTAAGTGGTAGCACACACGTCCATGTAATGGACAGAGGACTTGCAATGTCTCGCGGCTAAAAGTACGGGCATCCAACATAGCGGACTTACGCCGGAGCATCGGAGATTACGTCCTCGATTTGTCATATCGGATAGTTCTCGGCGTCATGATGTTCTACTTTGGATCCGGTTTAGATGCAGTGAAATACCCCATAGTTTTGGTTGTGTTAGCTACTGACGTTCAGAAAGCCACGGAGATTGTTATATTGTAAAATAATCTTCGTTGCTTTTGTCGTATTATTGGCTAGAACACCCTTAACAATAGGCGTTTCCAACGATGTTCGGGAACGAAAGCGAAAGAAAAATAATTCCAAAGTGGAAACCGGTAGCATGAGAAATCTCTAGGGACAGAGAAGGTTCCACCGCGGGTCGCGGTCGTTTCCGATTCGGAATTAATTTTCTTTTTTCACTTCCGCTCGGGTATCGTTAGAAATGCCTATTGACCGTCACCGTCGCCTTCACACTCTAAATCCACCCTTGCGCAGCCGCCGATGGAAACGTTTGCGGTGGTTGCGACGAACGCCGCCAGAGCGCGCCGCAGCAGTTTGTCCGCGGGCTCATGGACTCGCGCCAAATTTGCATGGGAATTGGACAAGAAGCGGTCGTAATTTCTGCGGCAAGCGAAGCGGCCTACCGAGCCGAAGTCGTGCGAGGCGAGGGCCGAAGCCGCAGCGGGAGCCGAAGTCGGTAGCCGAAGCCGGAGGGCCGAGTCCGAGCGGTGCCTTTGTAGCTGTGTCTCGCTCGCACCCGCTACGCTGCCCGTAAGGCGTGAGTGAGACAGAGCTACGTAACGCACTGCTCAGACTCCAGGCCGAGAGTCGGGCCGCGCGCCCGGCGGCGCCAGTGTATGTTAATGCATCTCGTTAACCGGAGTAGTTGGCCGGTTGTTTAGGCAAGGCGCGCGCTGAGGCCTAATTTGGCGGGAACTTCTCCCACTTTGAACGACGCGGGGGGACAATCCTTGTTGTTGTTGTTGTTGCCAATTGGTTCGCACACAATACACCGTGCGTAAGCGGGGCGGCCGGTCAGCTGGAAACGGAGGGGGATTCGTAGCGGGCGGGGAGAGGGGTTAGTACTCGGTCGCGGTCTGGCTGTAAGTGCGAGAGAGGCAGGACGCCCCATTTGACTGCGACAGTGTGAGAGAGACGCCCGCGGGCATGCTCGGTTCGTCTCTCTTGCACTGCCACAGTCAAGTGCGGCGTCTTTCTCGCACTCAGACCGCGCCTCGCTGCGTCACACTTTGCGGGAGGACGAGCGGAGAAGAGATTTACTCGCGAATCACTTTTGTCTTCTTCGTTGGCCTCAATGACGCCGTGGTCACAGAACGGCCAGGGTTTGTTTCTGTTGCTGCTGCTGCCGTTGTTGTTGCTGCAGCCGCGGCGGGCGTTGCGTTTGCATGATACCCCGCTGCCCGGTGACGGTGCAAGAAAATAAAAGTGTGGTTTCGGAATGCGGCAACGCGTGTCCCTCTCCGGTCCCCTGTCTCTGTCTGTCTCGCTCGCTCCCGTGCGAATTACGAGCGATGACGTCGCGGACTCGCACGTCTGCCATTATGCCGTTGTCATTCGCACTCACACAGGTGTCAGGCAACAACGGTCGTAATAATCCTCTATTTACTTTTTTCCTCTTTTCAATATTTCTTTTTGTTGTAGTACCTTTTTTGTCCACTCTTATAAAAAGAAAAAGTTTCCTTGGCTTCGCCGTTGAATAGCAGCATCAGTCATGGATCGGACAGACCGTAGGTGTTGCAGTGCCGGGTTTCGTTGCCGGCTTCGACTCCCCCCGCCGACCGACCCACACGCCGCGCAGAGCACGATATGCCTATCTCCTCTTCCTTTCACCCGCCAGGCAAAGATTAAGGCGTTTTCCAATTTGCAGGCAATGCATGTCGATCGAGGAGCCCGCGCTTGTACGAGAGAGCGAGAGGGGAGAGACAGTCGGGCAGGTGGGAGAGAGAGAGAGAAGATGGAAGAAACCGCGGCGAGCGGTCCGCGCGCAGGACCGATGAAGCATGTGTGCGCCTTTGTGAATCCCTTCCCAGTTGGTCGAACCGTCCCTTTTTTAAAAGGTCTCGCCTCCGCGTGGGCTTCGCCGCTCTTTCCTCCCTTTCCCCCGATGGCAGGACGACGCGCCATGTCCGCCCGGCGAGAGGCAACGAGAGGCGCCCGACAGTGACAGCATAACCACCCGATCGGGGAGCGGGGCGCGAAAGAGCAGTGTGAAGACTGCCGTCTCCTCCCGCGAGTGCGAGGGAGACAAACGGAGGGAGAGAGATGTGAGTGGGAGAAGGTACGACGGGGAGGCAGATGGATAGGGGGAGAGACGCAGAGAGTATTGAAAAGGGACAGCAAAGACGGAGAGCACTGAGAACGAATTGGTGAGGAACACACTAAATGTTAATGTGCTTTTTTGTACATTGTAATGTACAGATCTGAGCATGCATTACAGTGTACAAATTTATACATTCTAACGTAAAATATTGTACGTTATGATGTATGCTCAGATCTGTACAATGTACATAATTGTACATTAACATTTAGCGTGATCAAGGTCCAACTAAGAGCGAGAAGAACTTCTCACTCAGATTTGGGTGAGGATGCTGGTTTGTCCCAACTTTGAGTGAGGAACCTACCTCGCCCAATTTTGGCTGAGAGGGGCATACTCGCACAAATGCTGGCGAGGAAATGCCATTATCTCGCCCAAATTTGGGCGAGAAGACCGTCCTCACCAAAACTCGGGCAAGAAAACTTCCTGGACAATTTTTTTTACCACATTCCTCACCTTTTAATTCTCAGTGAGGGCCAGATAGGAACTGTAGGGAGGGAGAGAGAGAGCGAGAGAGATGCATAAAGTGCAAGTAGTTCAGAGAGGCAGCAGCTGCATTGCAAGGAAAGCCCCACGTGTGATCGTGCGACCGGCATGGCGCCTGCGATCGGCGGGGTAGGCAGCCCCGCCGCGCAGCCGTGCTTAACGGGACGGCCCACCCGCCGGGCGCTCCGCGCCAACGACGACGGCCGGCACACAGCCACGCGATGACAGCGACGGGGACTGGTTGACCTGCTGCGGGCTCGTCCTCGCCGCCGCACTCGGCCACTGGGCTAGGTTAGGCAGGCCTGGCGGCTCGCCGGCGGGGGGCCTCTTCCGTGTGCACCGGTGCATCTGGCATGCATGCTAATGCAGTGATTGGCTGCGGTGGCGGCGCGATAGCTGCGCGCACGGGCCGCAGCCGGCGAGGCGTTGCGCTCGAGACGGATCGAGAGAATCGAAGAGACGATTTCGATTGTGCGCGCAGCGAGACGGCGGCGGGGGCCCCGGCCACCTTCTTCACACCTCGGCCGCCCCGCTGGAGGCCCTCGCCGTCGGCGACCCTCGCCGCCGTTGCTCAAGCGAGGGTCGCGTCACTCGGGGTCACCGCAGAGCCGCTGCTTAACTTAAGGTTTTCGTGCGCATGTCGGCTCCTCACACCACCGTCCTCTCCCAGAACCCTCCCATCGCTGCGTGCCGATCGCGAGAAGTTCGAGAGGGATCTCTACTCGATTCCTCCCCCACCTATTCTGTAAAAATATTGCTTCGTGTGACGCGTATTATATATTGATGACGAGTATTTCTTCGCCAATATGTCGTCACTACGATTTTCCGCCTGGACTGTGTAAAAATGTGTCGTCATTGATTATTAATATTCATGGCATATTTCGTCACATAAATATTACCTCACTATTCCCTCGCCACTTGTCGAAATTTTTTGGTGACGTTATTTTTGTCGCATCTTCAGAATGTTTTTTACCGTGTTTATAACATGCTTTTCTCTTGACGTTTTTTTTCTCTGTTTTTTTTTCGCTATTTGATATCTCACAATAAGAACACCTGTACGCTGTCGTCTCAGTGTCATTGGTGGTCCCTATAGTTTTGTGCCTCGGCAAGCAGCGGGTGAACCGGAGCGGTGCGAACTGTAGCAGACAGCGCTGCTTGTACCGGAGAGAAATGTAGGATGCTACGGAAGACTGGAGAGATACGGTGCTTCGAATAATATGATAGCGGTGAGAGCGGGAGCGAGAACGAGAGTGAGTGAGAGAGAGAGAGAGAGAGAGAGAGAGAGAGGGGGGAGCGAGAGAGAGAGAGAGAGAGAGGCCATACAATGTACATGTGGAGCTATGTGACAGGGCCGCACTACCAGGGCGACCATACGGGCCTGATAACATGTACCTGCCGATAGAAAGCGAGTGGAGCCCCCCCCCCCCCCCCACCATCCTCCTCTCCTCTCCGGTTCGTGGTGTTCGGACTTCGTGGAGCTTGGGCATGGAGAGGATAACAGCAGCAACCGGACCGGAATTTAATTTTTATGTCCTACATACTTCGTATAAAATGATTCCGACTAACGTTCAATAATTTCGTTTTGTTTCAGGTTCGTATTGGTGTGCGGCCCGCCTGCAGACTCCATCGCGCTGCACTCGGTGAGGGCAGCAAGCGCTCAGCGCGCTTCGTCTGTAGAAAAAAAAAAGGACGTTTTAAAACGTTAACGGCCCGCGGCCCGCGTCATTTCCGGGTCCCTCTCTCTCGTGTCCCAGAAACGTTATTGTCGCGATCAATCTGTAATCGATTCTCTGCCGGAGGCTTCGATCGATCGAACGGGGCGGCTCCGCTGGCATCTGCCGGTATCTGCCGCTCATCGCGAACGGACCCCGGCGGAGAGAATCGGCGTCATTAGCAGAGACGACGACTTTTGACACGCGAGTGTTTTGACAGCAGACACCTGTCATGCGCAACGCCCCCCTCTGCTCTCTCTTTCTCTCTCTCCCTCTCTCTCTCCAGACTTTTGTTGTCTCCTCGTCCCACCCACGTGAGATCTCCCACTTTCTCCCTCTATCTCCCCACCTCCCTCCGTGTCCTGTAGCTGTACCGCAGTGTCCTTATTGGTTATGCATATTCAGGAATAATAATAACCGTGTAATGTGTATGTGTGTGTCGTGTGTGTGTGTGATCACGTCCACGCGACAGAACAGAGTCGCGAGCGGGCACGCCGACATTAACATTCGAGACGGACCGTCGCGCATCTGTTAATGTCGCGATTGCTATTAAATATCGCGTGGTCTCCGCAGTGAGCGACAGCGACGCCCTGCGCGTGCTGCACCCCCCACGTGATGGGCGGTAGCGCTCACGCTATGGCATGTGTGTACAGTTTTGTACATGATTATGGATGTCTTCATGTATGCATGATTATGTCAGATTCTTACATTAAGTGTGTAGTATTTCGCACTATGAAGTGTGCATTTTCGTACATGGAGTGTATAATTTTGAACGGGCGCACGAACGCGTGCAGAGGACGTGGAAATCCAGAGGTGATAACGTACGAAATTTACATTGGTCGGTTTCGTACAATGTACAAAACTGTATGTGATTGGAGGATGACACTGCCTATGTATTTCTTCTATACATGTCCTACATAATTATTTTTGTACAGATATAAACCTTCATAGATTATGTAAAAATGTTGTACATAATTATGCGCCGTTATATATAATTGTGCACGATTCTATTCATAAATTTGTACGATTTTGTACATAAGCTCTAAGGTTTTACGTCTGTACACATTTATGTAAAAAAAATTCATAAATGTTTGGTGGCTACGTCGCACGTACGTATGAACGTCTTGGTTCATAGTTACATGAACTAAAATGTGTACAAACGACATCGTGTGTCCAATTTAGTGCGCTCATTTGTTTGCCACTTCCCGAAATAGTGCCATCTTTTATTAACATTTTTTAATTATTTTTTCTTGGGGAAATATTGCTGATAGAGGCGGACAGATGCGTAGGACGGCAGCGCGCGAAGATCGTGCGTGCGGCTCGCTGCAGCTGCAGCTACCGGGCGGGAGTGAGAGGGCATGCGGGATCCTCAGCGAGACAGAGAGGGAGAGAAATGCACCGTAAAACTGGCTTGCCACGGCTGTCGGGAGCGGCACCGCCCTCCGGTCGCCGCCGTGCGCTGCGCCGGACGCCCGCACGGCCAGGGCCGGTGGCGGCCCGAGAGAGACAGCACGTGCCATTTGACTGCGGCAGTGCAAGTGAGATGCTCGACCGGGGATGAACGGCCTGGCGTCTCTCTCGCACTGCCGTAGTCAAATGGGACGTTCCGTCGCGCTCAGACCGCGGTTGGCTAGAGCTGAGCTGGCTGTGGTCGGCGGCAACCTGGTGGCACCCGCTGTGTCGAACGCCGCGATGCCGGGGCAACAGGCACAGCCGTAAGGAGGAGAGCGCAGCGGAACAATGTTCCGTACGGGGACAAAAACAGACACGGCCAAACAGCCGATTAGAAGTGCCCGCTTTTTTTTTCGTCTTCATATTCTCTGCAGGCGCAGCCTCATGTTCCCAGGGGACTTGCTGCCTTAGCCGGCCGCGACCACGCGTGTGCAAAGGGCAGCGGCACGGCGCGTCGCAGCCACCTGACCGCCGGCCGTGCAGCCGGGCCGCCGGGGCCGGGGGGCCCCGAGGCCGCCTCCGTGAGCGTGGCGGGGCGTGGCGGGGCGTGGCGGGGCGTGGCGGGGCGTGGCGGGGGCTAACCAGGCAGCAGCCGCGGCGCGTCGGCGCGGAAAAACGGCACGGACTTCGCGCTCGATTGGTTTAGGGCACCGTGTGCGGCGCTCCGTGCACACACACAGGACAGGCACACACACACACACACTGTAGTACTAAAAGCGCCGCGATCATCAGCGCCTAGTTCCAATGCTGCGCCAGCTAGTTCAGAAACGCCACCGACCTGAATGTTATTGAAAAAGAGACATCGGGCAAGAAATAGAAGAGGGGGAGAAGAAAATGAGAGCGAGGGGGTGGACGGGAAAAATATGGAGGAGGGGCGGGTGCTGAGCCGGGGCCCAGCGGCGTGTGCTGTTATGCTGGCCGAACTGGGCTGGGCTCCGCATGGGGCCGCAGCCCCGCGCGGGCGGCGCGGGCGGCGCCTCTTCCGGAAACAAAAGAAGCGCGTTGCGTCGGCCGCGACTTAATCGTCACGCGACTCTCTCTCTGTCTCTCTTTCCCCTCTGCACAGTCCTGACCCCCTCACTTCTTCCCTCCGTGTCTCTTCCCCCCCCCCCTCTCTCTCTCTCTCTCTCTCTCTCTCTCTCTCTCTCCCTCTGTTTCGTGTCCGGTGATGATGGTGTGTGTGTGTGTGCGCGCGCGCCCTGGGAGTGGGGTCAGCCGAGGAGTGCGACGTGATATGAGGCAATCGCAGCGTCGTGTTCCTCACGCGGTTAGCTGCAGAGCCGAGGCGAATTAAGCACATGAGTTTGTTGCAGAGGCCCTGTGGCGCCCGTTACGGGTGGTTGCATCTAACAGGCTGTTTCACTACAAACCGACCGGAACCAACGAAGAAGATAATGACTTCCAAATCTGTATCCGGTATGAACATCCGCTGCGGGTGCAGATGGACATTGACCGCCATGTTGGATTTCTGTCAACAACTCTGTTGCAAACAATGGCCGTGTGAATGTGGACCGCCTAAAGGCAACGGTAGGCGCTAGCACGCACGTTCACGTCTGGACAGAGGAGTTTGTGATGTCTTCCGACTCTTTTCTTTTGTATTTGGATGGAAATGACATTCTGGAAACTAAATGCGGTCATCCAACATAGCGGAATTACGCCGGAGCATCGGAGATCTACGGTCTCTATTTGTCGTATCGGACACAGTTCTCGGCGTTGTGATGTTCTTCTTTGGATCCGGTTTGGATGCAGTGAAATACCCTAATCCGGAGGACCGGGCAGGGTTGTGACCGTGCTCTCGTGTGATCGTCGTGAGTCGATTGCGTCGGAAAGTATTCAGTAAACTCTAAAGTAATGTCCAAAAAAAAACAGTTTTTTTAGCAATACTTGAAAAGAAAAATCCCGAAATCTTTTCAGGAATATTCGGTAATTTTCAATAAATATCCGGAAAATCTTAGGATATTTCCAGATATCTTTTCGGCAGTCTAAACGCCACTGACGGTGCAGGAGGGCAGCCTTGACTGCTGTCGCCGGGCGCGGCCAGTGGTGACGGCAGCGCGGAGGCAATGTCAAGGCTGTCGCGGCGGAGCACCTGCGGCCCCGGCGGGGCGGCCGGCCGCGGCCCTTCAGACCGGCGGCGGTGTGGCACGCCGCTTACACGCGTCGCATCTCTCTTGCACTGCCAACACAGTCGAATGCGGCGTCCCGCGTCTCGCTCGCTCTCAGGCCGTCATCGGGCACACACTTGACACGCCGCGGCCGCGCGCACCGTGTGTCCGAGCCGCGCGGGTTCGCCGGGCCGGTCGCTCGTTCGATCTCCCTCGCTCTCTCACACCCGCCATTGTCTCTGTCCCTCACGCGACACGGCGGCGGCGGTGTGCAGCGCCGCAGCGCCATACCGAAAGCGGAGAAAGCGGGGGGATACGCCGACATCTCGGCGCGGATGGCTCCGGCCGCGGTGCCCCTGGTGCCCCTGGAGGCCGCGGTCCCTCCGCCGGGGTACCTGCTGCGGGTACCTGCCGCCGCCACCTTTCGGCTGCAGAGTCCCCGCCTGTCGCCCGCTACGGCGCTGCCGCTGCTGCTGTGCAGTTTCTACCTCGCCAGCCTAACCTAACCTCTCCGTATTCGATTACAGCTGCCGCCTCCGCCGCGCCGCTCCCACGGCACGCTGGCGCGGCAGGTACGCGGGTTCGAATACCGCCGACGGTGGCCGCTACACCAGAAAGGCACCGGCTATTCAGACGCCAATCGTGCGGCTGCAGGTGCTCTGTGCCGCGCGGCGAACATAAATCCATACCAAGCGCGCCACTCAAAACGTATGAAAAATATAAGCCGCACGCGGGATTTGGATCACGAACATGAGAAATTGAAAGGCAATGCGGCGCGTAGTACGCGGAAACGGTGTGGGTACGGCCCGCGAAACAACTGTAAAATGAATGAACGGATGCATCAGTGAACGGATGAATGCATGAGCGGATGCATCAATGAACGGGTGCGTGGATGAACGGATGAGTGAATGAACGGATTGATGAATGAAAGAATGAAAGTGTGCCCCGTATGAATAGGCCACTGCTTTCCTTCTGCTTGCTGTCTTCTCACGTCTGCTCGACGTCGGCTCGTGAGTACCCCCCCCCCCCCCCCCCCGCCCTTGTCAGTGGTCCAGCTGAGAGCAAATAGTGAGTGTTATGTACGTGCTGCTCTCTCTCTCTCTCTCTCTCTCTCTCTCTCTCTGGATGATCGTTGTGCGGGGCTCCTCCCCCCTGGACGGTCGCATCGTCCCACCGCACAAGTAGAATGACCTCATCACGGTCGTGATTGTCTGATCCACTCCGCGAACTGTCTCCTGCCCGCTTATGGCCCGCACTTGCGGGTACTTGATGAGAGAGACAGCCCGGGAGAGAGGAGGATAGATGGATCGAGACACACGAAGGGGGTGGGGGGGGGGGGAAGGAGAATTCGAGTACATTTTGTCTGTCGCTTTGCGACAGTAGTGTGCCCATAATGTGTTTGTCAATCAACGTTTTGTAATCAGATAAGTGTCTGCGTTATTGCATTTTTTTTTGTCCCGCCTCAGATGTCGGGCGAGGTCCTCCAACCTGTGTATTTCATTTGTCATTTCCCGAGTGATTCCGGCGGCGCCCTCAACGTCCGGCGGCGGCACTTCAAGTGGCAGACGTAATCTCGAGTAGTCATGTCGGCCGCGCGCAGCCTGCATTGGATTCCGATTTGCAGGCTTCTTTCGTTTTGTTCAAATCGTCCGCTGTTTAACAGAAATTGCGCTTCCGCGTCCCCCCCTTTATTTCCGCGTGCTGGAGGGCGGCGCAGACCTAGCGGCAAAGTGGCCAGCCGCGAACGCCGTCGTTGTCATGGACATTTTTAGGGACGTGTTACACTTGCTGACGCACGTCGGGAGTGGAATCTACCCTGGAAGAACCCACGGCATGGACTGCTGTGAATCCGAGAATTGATTATGCGATATCGGAATTTGCATAATGTGCGAAAGTTCGCTCTCAAGGGGATGATGAAGTAATGACGGCCAATCCACGAGCATATTCTTTAGTTGCAATGAAATGCACTATAGCATACGAAGTTACAAGTTTTAAACGATGCCCTCGAAAATATTGATGATCATTCTCGGTTCATTTGCGGTATTTCGACTGCTGCAACAGATATTTGTAGTAATTATATCACGACTTCGCCACGACTGCAGCAAACAGCGACCACTAGCGCACTAATCGCTCATCGGCTGGTCTGGCTGGTCCGGACGGCGGCGGCGGGAAAGTTTAAGAAGCAGCCGCGCGCCAAATTAGCGGTGCGGATCGCGCCCAAATACTCTGCCCCCGCGGCACTTGTCTGCTGCCGATACAAATGGTACGGCGCGCACCTCATCGCGCCACTATTGGCAGGTAGCTATTGGCAGTTACAAGTGGCAATCGGCAGCGCAGCCTTGACGGTGATGGACTGCGCTGCTGACGAGCGGACGGGCGCGCGGCTCTAGCACCGAGCAGGACATTGTGGGGACGTAACGACTCCGGGGCAATTACTTACTATCAGGTGACACACGTGGGTGCATGCGTGTGAGAGGCGAGAGAAAGAGAGAGAGAAGGGGGGGGGGGATGCAGCGCGCCGGTCACGATTATGTTGTCGGGGCTTCTGCAGTCTGTCCTTGTCTATCTGGTAACGGCCAGCGTGTAAGAGTGAGACGGAACGCTTTTACAGTACGAGAGAGAGAGAGAGAGAGGGAGATGGATATCGCGGAGTGTATCGTTTGACAAAGGCGGCGGAGGAAAGTGTTTGGCGCGAAAAGAAACAAGACGCCTTCTCATCGATAAAGCGCGCGAAGAACAAATGCTTGTGGCGCCGTGTTTAAAACATATGACCTTTTCTATCGACAGCGAGAGTGTTTTTGTGTGATAGAGAGGAAAGAGAGAGAGAGAGAGAGACAGACAGAGGAGAAAAGGGAGGGGGGAGGGCTGTGCGGCCGTCTGTTTCCTTTGTCGCGCTCCCATAGTAATGAGGGGCTTTAAATTTTTCATACATTCGCATCGCGCGCGCCCATTCAGAAACCGGGCCGATCCGTGACACGGCGCGGGGGAAAGCCGGGGCGGCTTTTGTTTGCTTGTCCGACGGCCGTCCAGATTTCAGGTCATTGTGTTCCACTGCGCTGTATATCACTTATTTCATGCCCCTCCATATAATATGAAGTGCCGGGTGGACGGGACGCGCACCTGGGAGGGGCGGGGTGGTGGTGGTGGTGGAAAGAGAGGGAAACAGGGGAAGGGGGGGGGGGGGGGGCGTGTCCACGGAGGACCTCGAGGCCGAGCTCAAATACACGAAAACTTTCATCCAGGTACTCATTGTATGCAGATCGTCGGTGGACCGGCGGCCGCGGGAGGCGCGGCGCCCCGCGAGAGGCGCCACCGCGGAGATACGGGGGTGAAACGCCGGCCGACACGCGTCCACGTGCCGCAGAGCCGCGGGCGCCGCGGCGCCTCTCCCGTTGCCGGGCAACGTAGACTCGCCCACCCGGCTGCTTAGCGACAGGCGAGCCGCGTCCTCAGCGCTGCTATGCATGCACCGAGGACACCGCGGCCCGTGCCGTGAGCACCCGCACCGAGGGGCCTCGAGACAATCACGCACAATCATGGATGAAAACTCCTTTAATTTGGTGTGTAAGAGGCATTCTTGCGAGCTGTATCGACTCTATAGTCTGATCAGTCTGGGAAGAACGCTGGACCTCGGAGCTTCCACGGCTCCGCCACCTCAGCAACTGCAGCAACACTGAGGACTGGGGGTTGGGGGCTGGGTAGGTCTGTGGGCCTGGGGACCCTGTCACATCTGGCCCGTGCTGTGGAGCAGTGACCTGGGGTAGTGAAGGTGTGAAAGAGACAGGGGAAATTTCTGAACGTCTTGGAATATTGATGTCGTTCAAACGCCAACATGTTCGGAAGCACACGAGGAATAAGTCATCCAAATTTCAAGCAAATATCTTTTGAATTACAGTCTACAGAGCTAAAAACGTGGTTTCAAAAATTTTTAAACGAGTCTATGAGTACGGCTCAAATGCAAGTCTTTCGGTCGAATTTTATATGACTGAGCTTGGAATTTTGTGTTAAATGCAACTACAATCATCGTTTTTAATATAGTTCACGCAAAATTGGATTCGCAATCGAGAATTTAAAGGTCTCCAGTACCCTCATTAAAGCGTGAGGAGTGCCTTTTGTTGACACAGACGGGCCCGGCCGGAGCAGGCAGGAGCCCCCTCCCCCACCTCCTCCCAAAACGCACTGCTACCGCAGCAACACCAGCGTTCTTCCCAGACTGATCAGACTATACACTAAATGTCATGGAACAATGTCGTCCCATAAATTGTTTCGGTTTTTAAGCAAAACCTAACTTAGGTATTATTTGTAGCATATATATACGTCTACTTGTATCTCGTATGTTCCATGTCGTGATTTGCTTAAAAACGCATTCATGACACAAAATTGGACATTAAGAGTGTCAAACATGCCGATCCCTCGACACATTGGACGCCACAATCAAGACAATCGACACAATGTACACCTTTTGGACTTTTGGAGTTGTGGACCCCTCGACTCGAACAAGACGCGCGGCCATTAGTTTTCAGAGGAATAATGAGTTGGGAATTCCATGAGCAGATGCATGGTCGGGGACGCTCGCGTTCGCACGCCGTCAATGCCCTCCTGAACAGATTCTTATAAGTGATTTACAAGTTAGACATGAGCTTCTTACGAAATCTTGCAAATTTATATCTTATAAGACGATTATAATTCTTACCGTATAAAAGTCCCGTTTAATAATCACAGTAAAATGTCTGCGAAGTAAATGAAGTCTTCGTAGCCTACGAAGACTGTCTTCGTAATACGAAGCCAGGTCTTCGTAGGATTGTTATTGTGATGTTTCACAAATATTTATAGAAGTGTGCGTAATAAAGCTACCTACCAAGAGCTGAGTCTTCATGAAAACGCTTTGTCATAGCTGATAATTTCTTTATAAAAGTGAACTTATAAATCAACTTCCACACACATTATAAGTCACGGCATGTCACTTAAAGCTGGTTTACGAGGGTGCCTTGCTGGAGATGTCTGCCTCACCACGTCTTCGGCGAAAGTCACCCCTGTGTTGCATAAACTAAATGGCATGAGACAATTTTGTCCCAAAAAATAATTCGTTTTTAAGCAAAACAATATTTTAGAAATTCTTAGGACAAATTGTACCATGCATGTTACAATTTGTCCCAGATTTACGTCACAAATTGTCCCAAAGTTGTGTTTTGTATGGAAACGCAGCATATCTTTCCATGGACATTTCGAATGAAGTCTTGTCGGTTGTGAGAGTGCACCGTGCTCAGGGTGTCACCATCTTGTGCTCGAACACAGTGTGGTGGTTTGGTTGAGTGCGAGAGAGACGGCACCCCCATTTGACTGCGGAAGTGCAAAAGGGATGCCGGGACCCCCGGGGACCCCGGCGGGCTGGGTGTCTGTCTTTGCACTGTCGTTGTCAAATAGGGCATCCCGTCTATCACACTGAACCGGACCGCCACTGGCTGAACCGTTCCTGAGAGATCGTACTCAGTGCTAACCCTTTCTAAGCATCAGCTAATGATAATGAAATTGCTGAGTGTCTTCTAGTGTTTTCCTCTACTATAGCTTCTGGTCTTTAGTTGTTTTGTACCTCGATGTACTTCAGAAGGGGTTCAAAGTGCACAGTGTAGATTGCAACAACGGGCACAAGCGCTCTGCTCTCAACGAGTTCACTCATGACATTTCAGCGTTAATGGAGTCATCGAAAGATAGTGCTCTGGCACTGACCAGGGAGGAGAGGCGAAACCTCGCCAATGCGATAAGGACGGGCCAGTGATAGCAGAGCAGGTGTACTCACAGGAGGCGGGGCCGTCTAGTGCTGCCACCTGCAGGCCGCCGCGGGGAAGCAGTTGGATGATCGACATCCCCTGGATTAGCAGACTTATATCAGTGCACATTTCCTCATCGTAGGACCCTCGCGCGATTCGTGCTAACTGATGACGGGAATGACGGCTTCCTCACCCTCCAAACCGTCGCACCTATGTAGGATCAGCAAGGGGGAATCACTCGACCAAAGCGTGCGAAAGGATTTTGAGGGACATTCACAGACTGCGACCCCTATTTTATAAACAATGGAACTGTTTCGGCCCATTGACAGTCCATAAATGAATCCATGCAGAAGTCGGGTCAAAAAGTAGAATTTGGTGCACTTGTGTGACCTTTGGGACGTGATAATTTAATAAGTGGTTACCCGCTCGAGGAATAGCCTTTAAACAGCATCACTCCCCTGGCACTGTTAGGTTTCTATACGCCTCCGCACAGTGACAAACTCTTCCCGGAATACGTCCTAAGAAAACCACGCTCTTCAATATTTCATTCTCTTTTTCAAATATTGGTGATGTCACCTGCAAGCCGCCAAAGGGAAGCAGTCAGATGATTGACATCCCCTGGATTAGCAGACTTATATCAGTGCACATTTCCTCATCGCAGGACCCTCGCGCGATTCGTGCAAGCTGATAACAGAATCGGCTTTTTCACCCTCCACCACCAATATGCGTGCTATGTTTCCAAGCGCTTCCACCCAGAAACAAATCGATCAGAAAAATTCCAACTAACTCAGACGCAAATTTGCGTTACGAAATGTTTGTCATTTCCCCAATGTCTTCAGAGAAATATCGAAAACTAGAATTTCAATTGTACCCTCCGCGTTGCGGGATAGCGCTAGTGAGAGCGAGATCGCTGCCCATAATCGCTGCGGAACGCGTCCGTCTAATTGGGCAGGCAACAACAACAACAACTAGATTCATTCATTGCTGTATCAACGCACCAATACGCGCGCTCCAGTATCTCACAGATGAATTTGTAGCATTGTTGTTGCTTTGTTTGCGGCCGCCGGATTTAATGAGATGTAAACAATGCCGAAAATTGTGTAACGCACTGCGTGTGCCCGGCCCGTGGGGCCTGGAGGGGTTCGCGGGGGGCGTGGGGGCGCTGGATGTCCTGCGGCGCCCACCGTCTCCTCCGGCCGCCTCAGGGCCAACTCACGCCTACAACCAACACCTAGGGCCCCAAGGGGGAGGGGAGGGGGGGGGGGGACAGGCTGTGTGAACGAAAACGTGTAGTGAGGTACCGACGCGCAGAGCAGGCAACATGGTGGTTGTTGGCTCCGGGACGAGCAAAGGTCACTGACGAACAACCCCATGCAAATCCGAACCTAATTTCTGTGATACATGACAGAGCCACGGCCCAATTTCAGGCTGATCTCGGTTGTCAGGATCTCAAAGCGTCGGGTCGTATGTGATTATTCCTCCTGGTCGAAAATTGTATGAGCGGGCAGAGGCCGTGGCCACCATCGCACCAGATAAAAATATTTCTTTAAATTCATTTTACGCCCCCTTAGAAAAATACAGTTGGCATCTGACATTGGTAAATTTCTCAAATCCCGACCACAGGAAATTTCGCAGGTCGATGATGTGTCCCCTCGGTATCAGTCTCGGTGCGAATTACCAGCCCCCCTCCCTCAGCAGGCTACATAATAGGAGCAGGGTACTGCCGCTGCCGTCCGTGGGAACATTAAGTAACGTGAACAGCGGGACTCGCTTTGCAGGGCCGCCGGGCTGCGTGCGCTGTCTCTGTCGCTCTTCTTATGCAGCACCCGCCCCGAAGCGACAGAGAGGGATCATGCGCTGGCAACTTTGAGGCGGCGAAGGTCCGTTGGAGGCCTCCGCCAGAAGCCGCGCTAGTGATTTCCGTCAGAGGTCCTGTCAAGGTGTGCCCCGTCCCTGTCACAGGTCAGGTCCTTGTGTTAGGTCTCTGTATTAGGAACTTCTGACTGGGACCTGTGACAGGGACCTGTATCGGTCACAGGTACAGGTCCCTGTCACAGGTACAGGTCCCTGTCACAGGTACAGGTCCCTGTCACAGGTGCAGGTCCCTGTCACAGGTACAGGTCCCTGTCACAGGTGCAGGTCCCTGTCACAGGTACAGGTCCCTGTCACAGGTACAGGTCCCTGTCACAGGTCCCAGTCACAAGTTCCTGCCACATATTTCTGTCCTAGGTCTCCGCCTCACGACCATGTCACAAACTCATATCACAGATCAGTGTCTCAGGTTCTCGTCACAGATTTGTGTTACCGGCCCGCGTCTGCATCTCAGGTCACCCCGTGACGGCCGTAACAGAGCGCCGCGCCGGCCCGGAGACAGGCAGTAACAGAGACAAAGGGATAGTTGACCTCCCGTCAGATTCGCGCGTCAGTTTGTTTGTTCTCATGCGACCTTCTCATGGCGCCCAGCCTAGCCGGCCGAGCCGCCCACTTTTTCGTCCCGTTTCACGCACCCGAGTAGCGGGCCTAAAAGCACGCAAGGACACTCGGCGCGGCCTAGCAGGGCAGTAATAGCGAAAAAAAAAAAATGGACCGCGCCGCGCGCCACACCGCCGGTGCTGAGAACCGCAAAGAAAGCTTAAAATAATTTATTCCCGGACGTTTCCTAGTTCTTTGATAAGGCGAATACGATAAGGAAACAATTAAACAACCCGCCCGACGAAAGCGAGAAACCTGGTATACTCTCGTGTTCCATTTCATTACCCATGCCCTCCAGTTACACCAGGATTACCCCTAGTTGCCCGACGGCTGCCGCCGAATTACCCTCGCGTCCTTCTTCGTTACCCCAGACACCCCTCAGATTCTCCAAAGATTACTCCTGGTCACCTACACTGCCCCCGCCGGGTTACCCTCGTGTTCCTCAGCAGTACCCCAGACACCCCTCAGATTCACCAGGATTACTCCCTCGATTGCTACATACTACACACTAAATGTCAATGCACAATTTTGTACATTGTAATGTACAGATCTGAGCATGCATTATAATGTACAATATTGTACATTAAAATGTAGAAATTTGTACATTGTAATGCACAATTTTTTTCAAACTGTACATTGTAATGCACAATAAACGTACGGTAAAGGGAATGCACAAGCATTGTGCATCGTAATGTATAATTTTGTGCATTGAAACGTACAATATTGTACATTATAATGTATGCTCAGATCAGTACATTACAATGTACAAAAAAGGTACATTAACATTCGGTGTGTACGTTTACCTACACTGTCCACTGTCGGATTGCCTTCGCGTTCCTCTTCGTTACTCTTGACACCCCTCGGTCCCACACTCTCAAAAAAGTCATCTTGAATTTAGCGTATTTGCGATTCTTGAATCAAGCTTATGCATACGTAGCTTAGCCTACGTACGAATTCGTCCGTAAATTATGTACTGTACAATAATGAATATTTTTACTTAATTGCGTACGCTATTGTACGTCAACAACGTACGAATCTGTACGTAAGCGACGAATGAAATAAATCCGTACGCATTTCTGCACAAAATTGTACAGAGTCATTTATCTTGTAGATTTAACAAGATTTCTCTGAGTGCACCAGGTGTTTGCCCCACTTCTACCTACGGCGTCTAGTGCCGAATCCCAGCGTCAGAGCGCATGTTCTCGAGAGGTGCTCTCGCGCCGAGTTGGTTTCCGAGAGTTGCAAGGCGCCACCAAACGGCGCACAACAAGTAGTACAGTGATCCGCGGCGCCAGTCGCGAAGTTCCTCGCGGGGGGTTTCCATGAGTGAGGGGCGCGGCCAGCGAAAGCGCCGTGCGGGGCTTGCCCGGGCAGAGATAACTAGCATAGCATCTCCTGCCCCTCGGGCTCACTTGGTTGCACACTAAATGTCAATGTACAATTTTGTACCTTGCAATGTACAGATCTGATCATACATTATAATGTACATTATTTTGAATTTCAATGCACAAAATTGTACATGACAATGCACAATTTTTATTTTACTAATTTTTTAAAATAAATCGGAGCCGTTGATGGCGGTCCTCTGCGGTATGTGACCCGTAAAAGCTCGCCGAAACAGTGAAACCCTGCGGTTCGGCGGCGTGCGGCGTCGTATTGGGATAGGGATGGGCGCGTGACGCCGCCGCCACCACCAGAACACGGTTTTGAAACGCCACCAGGCGAGGGGCGCCTAATTGTATTTCCAACCGCAGGGCGGAGCAGAGCAGGCTTGCGCACACGCACTGGAACCGGCGTCTGCTGAAGCTCTCTGCTGGTAGCCTCCAGGGCTGACTCTTAAAAACTATACGACTTCGGTCAAAACTCTAAACTTTTCGACTAAGTTGTCCACACTAGATGTAAATGTACAAATTTGTACATAATTATGTACATAATTACATATACATAATGTATGTACAAAATTGTGCATCATTTCCTTCAAAAATGTACATCTGTACATATCTGTACCTACCTATGTACAAATTTGTACATTTAAATTTTGTGTGTCTGCAATGACCGAGCACTGTAAACCCTGGAGTGACATTTGTCGCTCTTAGAGGAGCGACATTTTGCTCCCAACGCTATCGCTCTATCCACAGAGCGACGCTTAAAATCATCACCCTTAAAAAGCGATACTTACAGAAAATATTGGCCTTACAGAGCGACCCAGCCTCATCGGGCTTACGGACAGCATCGGATAATCAATGTCAAAAATTTCAAAAAGTCCGTCGCCTTTGTGGTCAAATGAGTGCGGGGAAATAAGCGTGTCTCGGCAAACAGAACCTCCGGAATCGACCAAAAAAGGAGACAAAAGGCAACTTTTATTTTTAAGAAAAGCTAAAATTCCTCTCAAAAGTGACGCCTTTCCTGGGAATCACTTAGCAAGGTCGACAGCAACCTTCTTTATGAGTAATTTATTTCTTTTCCGTTGTCTAGCCGCTATCTGTTCGCTATCAATCCGCGCCTCGCCCTCTAGACGTCAGTATCTTGCGTTCCGTTCCCTGACCTGCCTCTTGTCACTCGTAGTTAATTGCGAGTTAGATTGCACATAACTCAATATATAGATTATATTAATGTTAGTTCTTGACTTTTCACGCGATAACAAGTAAAACTCCCAGAAAGATTCGAAATATTCAAAACTAATAAATAAATAAACTGAATCAGTTTCGTCATTTTGACTCAACATTTATAACAAGTATTAACGTTTACCAGCTGTTACTGATTTCCACCAAGAAAATAAAAATTCGTTCTACCCATAAGGAGCTCACGTGCTGGATATCAACTAATGATGCACAGGAGCCGCTAGTTGCTCTTGGCGAGAGGTTGTTTCAGCTACCGCTCTCCACTTACACAAGGGCTGAGTGCCTCGCTGTCTCGCAGGACAGATAAGGCCCCAACACTACGATGTGCATCACCTCACATAAACGTGCCTGTTTCCGTCTAGCAACTATTTGATAATTGTTTAAGCCGCTGAGCCGCAGGACTCTGCTGCAGTTTCCTGTTCGCCGTGCGTTCCCCCGGCTGCCCGGGAGCGCCGTGGGGCCGTGCGGTAGGCAACCCGTCTAACGCCGCTGTCCGATGTGTTGCAGGCTTCCCGGGCGGCGGAGCCGCGCAGACCAACGCGCCATGAGGGACAGGGGCCTGCTCGTCAGCGCCCTGGTGAGTGCGGCAGCGGCGCAGCGGCTGCGCAACACACAGAAAGCTACTGTACTCGGAGACATGAGTTAAAATGGCTTAGTATACTCTTTAGGCACTTCCAACGAGACTCGGGAACGAAAGTGGATAAACAAGAATACTTCAAGGCCGGAAACGGGCAGTAGGGGAAATTTCAGGGTGACCCGCGGTGGAGATGCTGCTAGCCGTGCCATAATTCCTACTATCGTTTTCGCTCCGGAGGAAGTGTTCTTGTTCTTCTACTTCCGGTCCTGAGCCCCGTTAGAAACGCCCACGCCGGCCTGTTGTTCCAGCTGTGCGCGGGCTGGCTGACTGCGGTGGCCGGACAGGCGCTCTTCGTCCGGGAGGAGTCCCTGGCGCAGCTCCGGGACACGCGCAGCACGTCCTCGCAGACCGGCAACGCCAACTTCAACAGTTTTAACAGTCGATCGAACCGATCGGGGGCGGCGGGCGGCAGGCGGAACAGCCAGCGCCGAGCGCCGCCAGCGTCGGACGACGCTTTCCAGCAGCAGCAACCGCAGCAGCAGCAACATCAGCAGCAGCATGACAGGTGACAGTCGATCACTCACTGAGTGCTATACATAAGAACAAACAACATAATCCTTCATAGCTTATGCATAAATTTGTCCACAATTATGTACTATTTATACATATCCATGTACTATTTGTACATAACTATATACGATTTTTACATAATTATGTACAACTTCGTGCATAATTATATATGATTTTGTGCACAGCTTACCATGGTTTATCTGTTCATTTTTATGTACAAAATAGTTCATAAGCATTTACTGGCACATGATAAAATATATTCCTCCAAAACTGTCACATGCATTTGGTTTATTTATTTAATTTGCTGTGCCCTGAAAATCAAAGTCAATGACTTCTGATTCGAATTTAGAAGTACGCTGTATGGGAAGCGTAAGGGAGAAGCCTCAGTTCACCATTCTGTTTCCCCGATTGCAGAGCCAACCAGGCCGCCCCGTGGGACCAGAGTCACCACCGGCGTCGTCCGAGCCAGAACGTGGACAACGGCGAGGAAGACTTCCTGAAGACGGCGTCCTCGCAGTACCCGCGCCAGCAGTACCAGCAGCAGTTCACCAGCAGCGGCGGCATCGGCACCAACGCCAACCAGCGAGCGGCCTCCCAGTACCAGAAGCCCGCCAGCCAGCCCTTCCACAAGTTCAAGAACCAGGACTATGACGACAGCAACAACGAACCTAACGACAACAGCCAGATCGGCCAAAACACCTTCAGTCAGAACAACAACCACTTCAACAACAACTTCCAAAGGAATCATATCAACAACAATAATAACAATAACAACTTCGGTGGCAGCACCCAGTTCGTGAATCAGTTTAGTGTGGACAATTTCAACGGCGACAACAGGGCGAACAGTCAGTTCAGGGGAAACAACCACTTTGACAACGCGCGCACCAACAACCACAACCAGCAGACTGACACCGGCAGGGTTCAGAACCAGTTCAGACAAGGCAGGCAGTTCCAGAACGGCTCCAACCAAAAGTCCCAGCAACAGCAGCACCACCAGCAGAACTTCAGACAGGATCAGAACCAGCAGCCGTCCCCCGGCAACTTCAACAATAATAATAACTTCAACAGCAACAACAATTTCAACAACAACAACAACAACTTCAATAATAACAACAACTTTAACAATAACAACAATTTTAACAACAACTTTAACAGTAATAACAACTTCAATAGCCGACAGAGTACGCGGAACAGGGTGTCTCAGCAGGCTAGCAATGACTTCACCTCGTTTGGCAATGTGAACAATAACTTCAACAAGGTCAGAAACAACAACAACAACGATGACAATGACATTCACCGAATCAGTCCGACCGGAAGCGGCAGCAACAACATTCACACCCCGGCCACCGGAGGCGGCAGCAGGGCACAGTTCAACAACAACAACTTCCAGCATTTCCAGCGCCAGCCCCAGCAGTTCCAGTCCAGCCCGCGGCCGCAGCCACAGGCTACGCTCGGCAACCAGCGACAAGTGCTCCCCCAGAACGACATCCCCAAGGACCGTGACCAGCAGCCCGCCAACAGTGAGTCTCGCGTTGCCTTAAAGTGTAGTTTCTCTGCTCTTACTCGAAGGCTGCATGTTTTGTGAAGGAAAAGACGCTGAGATTTATTTTTCTCTTCCAGACCGCTCCACTAGAGTGCCATCTCAGCCGCATAACACGGTGAACATTGACCAGACCGTGCAGTCCATCCTCAACTGGATCCAGGGCATGTCCCGGACCCAGGACCGGAGAGGTAAAACTAACAGCAGCTGGATGCATTCCCGAATCCTATTAATCAATAAGTAACAGTCGGCATTGTTCATTGAACAGTGGCGTTCCAATGTTCGAACGCCCGTTGACCGCACAATAACTTGACATCTGTATTTCACCAACAGCAATCTGGTTTCACGCCAGACACTAACATAATTAACTGTAAATGTAAGTTTTAAAAGAGAATCACCCCCAACAGGGAAAAGAGTGGATCGCATCGAACTGCACTACGGCGGCTCGGTAGAGGCCCAATCCTGTACAGCAAGCACAGAGTAATCCGGGCTTACCTTGCAGAGTGAATTAAAGTGGTCATTTTTGTTGCATTTTGGTGAGAGGAAGAGACATTCTACAGCCCGCCCGGAACACCGCACACAAGCGGGGGCGTTGGGCTGGGCTGGCCGAGAAATTTGTAGCACCAGTCCTCTGTGGAACCTACAGGAAACTGGCCATTGTAGTTTCAGCCGTAGCAACTTAGAGCTACAGAGACGTTGTAGCCGTGTACATGAATGGTTGTGGGAGTAGCAGGCGCACGGTGACGTCAGCACTAAAAACCGCACCCACTTTCAGCACGCCAGCAGGGGGCAGGGCAGCCCTCCCGGCAGTACCTCCCGGCAACGGAGGGCAACCAGCGGCCTCGGCCCTTCCAGCCGCCCACCGAACCCGGTAGGCAATGTGTAGCGTAGCTCAGCGTAGCACAGCGTAGCACAGCGTGCGACGCGCGGACAAGTGAGTTACCGGGAGAAAGGATCTTTATTGTGCAGCGCCCCAAAACCTACAGTTTACCTGTAGTTTTTGTACAGAAACCCCTTGTTCCACTGGAGAAAAACTGCAGTTTTCCACGTTAGCTACACTTCAGTAACAGTGCAACTGCACGAAAACTACAGTTTATCGAACTTTAGCTTCACACTGATTGGCTGTCGATAATTTTGTACATTTTGTACATGAAATTCTGTGTACTCATAGCTTATGTACGATTTCTTACATATTATGTAAGAGTTTTAACACACTTATGTTAAATTTCTACAATAACATGTGTACAATTCACTTTGTTCCTAGTTATGAGTGCACCAAAATGCGTGCAGTTAACGTGCGAATTTCTCAGCATTTTAGTACAAAATTTTACATAAGCCAAATTTGTGCATAATTAAATAAACCAATCATCGTGGTTACAGACGATTTTAATTTTAAATGCTCAAGTACAGACGCAGTTTTTCGCAGCTTTATGAACCTTAAAATGTACATAAGCAATCTTCGCCGTGGATCCTTCCTCCCGCGCCGCCGACCGCGGGGGGCAATCTGACTGTCTGAGTGGTCTAAGTGGTCTAGCGGTCTGACAGCGGTCCGTGGTCTGACATCCTTCTGACAGTGGTCTGACAGTGGTCTGACAGTGGTCTGACAGTGGTCTGAGTGGTCTGACAGTGGTCTGACAGTGGTCTGACAGTGGTCTGACAGTGGTCTGACAGTGGTCTGACAGTGGTCTGACAGCGGCTGACAGTGGTCTGACAGTGGTCTGACAGTGGTCTAACAGTGGTGGCCTGACAGCGGCCGCTCTGCACTCCTCAGACCATTATCGCCTTAATCGGCGATAAGGGTCGCAGGGATACTGCAGGACTAGCCGCACCGCGGCCCTCGCTGTACATAGAGTCCGGCGGTGGCGGTGTGAGGTGCATGCTGTACACAACCTGGACGAATCGTTAAGTGATTCGCGCTTTTGCATGCCGGCCGCGTCAGGAGCAGATGCTGTCGACGTCAGTGCCGAAAGCTTTTTCGCAAAACCACGCAATAAAATTAAAACCGAGATACATGAATATGGTTTGTAAGAGGTTCATACCACGATTATTTTTTGTTTTTAAAAAACAGTGTGGTGTAAGTCAGATCAATTGACCTAGATGAGACACAAAAGGCCCCCGTGAACCTCAAATAAAACCTCATTCCAAGGATGTAAAACCTTGTCCCGATTTCACCACATAAAAGAGTTTAAACAAGCAATTTTAATTTTGAAATTAGAGTTTTATTATTTGGTCGCAATTAACTCTTTTTCCGTGCCTTCTTTTGGACGCGAGAATGGATCAGTTTTAAAGTGTTCCCCGCGCATGTGCGGCAGTTTCGCGGCCTCCTGAGATTAGAACGTGGCACAGATATTACAGGCCGCGGTATGTTATCGCGGCATCACCTGCGCCGCGTGTACCATATCCCGCGGGGGGAGGGGGAGACGGTGTTCAATGGTGTGATTTTCGGCTCCTTCTGAGCGCACGGATGTCGGCTTTCCCTCCACAGCTCGCCAGCAGGTGCCCACTCCGTCGAGGCAGTACCTCCCCGTTCCTGAGAACCCCTCCACCGAGGCCCCCCGGCCCTTCGAGACCCCCGTTCCGGAGCTGCCGACCGGACCTGGCGAGACGCCCGCCCCCGGCCCTGGACCCGCCCCCGCCCCCGGCCCGGAGCCTGTCCCCATCCCCATCCCGGAGACGCCCGCCCCCGAGCTCGACACTCCGGCAGCCCCGGCGCCCACAGAGCCCGCCCCCGGGCCCGCCCCCGGCCCCACCGAGGCGCCTTACACCGAGGCCCCTACCCCCGCGCCGACGGAGGCCCCGCAGACGCCCGCCGCCCCCCAGGTAAGCGTCGAAGGTGAGACGGGCCGCGGCGGCACCCGGACTCCGTCTCATCACGCCGCTGTGCACAGGAGACGTACGCGCCGGAGACCCCAGCACCGGAAGTGCCGACCGAGGCGCCGACTCCGGCACCGGAAGTACCAACCGAAGCGCCCACCCCCGCCCCCGAGACGCCAGCCCCCACTGAGGCGCCCCTGGCGCCCACCTTCGCCCCGGAGACGCCGGCCCCCGAGGCCCCTGCCGCAGAGACGCCCGCCCCCGAGGCACCCATCCCGGACGCGCCCGCCCCAGACGCCCCCGGCACCTCCCCGCCGGAGGACAACGGCGTGCACCCGCCGCACATCCACGCCATCGACGTGCAGTGCGCCAAGGACATGATGACCATCACCATCGAGTTCGACAAGCCCTACGACGGCATCATCTACTCCAAGGTATGAGAAACTGCGAGGGTCGCGGCCCTCGCTGGTAATGTGTCCAAAGGCGAGGCCGGCCGAGCTGACACCCTGCCGCTCCGCTCTCTGACGTTCCAGGGCTACTTCAAAGACCCCAACTGCCGGTACGTGCAGCCCAACTCGAACCAGATCAAGTACACCTTCACCGTCATGCTCAACTCGTGCGGCACCCAGTTCGTCGACGACTTCCAGGGCGCCGGCCAGGCGTACCTGGAGAACGTGATCGTGCTGCAGAACGAGGAGGGCATCCAGGAGGTCTGGCACGCGCTCTCTTTCCGTCCTAATGATCAGAAAACTACTCTAAAGAACTTAAAAGAAGATTGAATTCGCGCCGTGTTCGTCTTCTAGGTGTGGGATTCGATCCGCAGCGTGCGCTGCTTGTGGGAAGGCAACCTGAAGCAGGCGCTGACCGTGGCGCTCAGCGTGGGCAACCTCAACCAGGAGATCGTCACGTTCGGAGGCGACACGGGCATGGCCAAGCTCGACATCCAGGTACAGTGCACACGTGGACACCACAAGAAAAACCTTGTTGTTTTTCCAAAAGAGAAAGTGTTAGTGCTCTCCACTTTTTTCCTTTTAAGGATGAACAGTTTTTAGTGAGGGCCCACAAAACGTGAACACAGTTATGTTCATGAATCGTGTTGCACCGAAGCCTCGGTTTGTAAATATGCTTCCGATGTGTCCTGGATCCCATGATTTCGCGTGTTCACGTGATTATTCTGCCTAATTTTGAAGAGAAAAATATCTTCTTCAGAGGCACTTTGTGTGTTGGTACAGTGAATAGGTACAGCGGCCTCTGCAGTTAGACAGTTCAGCGAAAACTTTCTTATCACTAGGCATTTCCGATGACGCGCGAAAACGGAAGTGAAAGAAAAAGAGCACATTTAGAGCGGAAACGGGAACTAATAACTAGAAATCACTCGGTTCGTCGTACGTTTCCGCTCCAGCGGTATTCTTGTTCCTCTGCTTCCGTTTTGGCGGCGTCTTTGGAAATGCCTATCGACAAGATGCCGCAAAGCGTTTCCTTGCGGAGCGCAAGAGAAGACAGCTAAAAATGTGAGAAATGTAAGGACGTGACCCTGAGGTTGATTGTTAGGTTGGCCGCGGCCCGTTCGCGCCCGCCGCCAACGGTCTCGTCAAGATCGGCGAGCTCATGACGCTGGTCGTGTCCGTGGAGGGCGACCCGGGCTTCGACGTGCAGGTGCGGGCGTGCGTGGCGCGCGACGCCGACTCGGCCAACGTGGTGCAGCTGACGGACGGCGACGGCTGCGTGCTCAAGCCCAAGCTGCTGGGCGCCTTCCAGAAGACCAAGGACACGGGCAGCACCGGCGCCTCCATCATCGCGTACGCCTTCTTCCAGGTAACGGCCACACCAATGTTTTGACGAACTTGACAGGCAATTGAAAGACAGGAAAGGCTCTGCCAAGAACCGTGTAACTATATCCAGCTAGCTATTTGTTTATAAAAAATAGTTATTCCGGAGAAGTTTGAACCGGAAGTGCAGAAGATGACAAGAAGAACGTAACCGGATCCATATCGCGGTATAATGAGGGGTACCGCAGCAGAGAGTATCCCCGTCGCGCCGCGGGCGTCACCGACGAGCCAACTTAAAAGTTAGCGGACCTTGGCTCTCGCTGATGGTGTGTCAAACAGGATCAGGCCGCTGCGGAGCTGTTCCGCGCGGCCTCAAGAGACAGCCCTGCGGGCCGCGCGGTGACAATACGTAATAAGTAACAACATGTTCAACCCCGTTTTTAAAGAGGGGGAAAACATGGTAGGCGCGCCGGGCTGCCTTTCAGCGCGACGAGGCCTGAGATCGTGGAACAAGTGGAACAAAAAGAGCGTTCTTGTTCTTCAACTTCCGTTCTCGAGCCTCTTTGGAAACGCCTAACACCGCTCTGCCCCTCCACGCACGTCGCACGTTGACGCCAAGCCGATAGGAAATTTTAGACCAGTTGGAAAAATTATCCTCCAAAACGGTTTGCGCTGCGCGAGGCGAGGTTGTCTCCGGCACAATTCAAGCAGATTTGGAGCCCAAATTGGAGCCCTCCTGGCCTTACTGTTCTCGAGAAATCTTATGGACCTACGGGCGGACATTTTTTTGCGGGGGGGGGGGGGGGAGCGAGTGGGGCACAACTTCAGGTATGACGCGTGACGCGTTCAGGATGCACCACTTCACAACCGACCAAACTGGGGGGCTTCGCTATCGCCCACTCAGTAATAGTTCGAGAAACGACGTGTGCGTCCAACGCATGTGGCACCTTCAACGGCTTGGAGTGGCCGCGTCCGCGGCGGACTTTGTCGCGTTGCACGCCGCGCTGTGCGTCACGACCCGCTCTATCGGCGGGCTGTGAGCGTGACTCAGACGGGCAGCGCTCGCGGCGGGCCACGCGCACGCCACGCGCACGCCACGCGCACGCCACGCGCACGCCACGCGCACGCCACGCGTCACTAATCCGTTGTTTGCAGGCCTTCAAGTTCCCCGACGTCATGGACCTCATCATCGAGTGCAGCGTGGACCTCTGCAAGACGGACTGCGAGATGTGCCCCAACCCCAACCAGGTCAGCGCCTTCTCTCTCTCTCTCTCTCTCTCTCTCTCTCTCCCCTCCGCTCCCCTCCCCCCTCTCCTTCACTCTCTGCCTCTGTGTGCTTCTCCCGCCCCTTGATGTCTTGCTCTGTCTCACTCACTCTGTAACTCTGTGGTGCCAAGGCAGTCGGCGTGCACCCGTCTCTCTCACTCCCGATAAGCCGCCGCCGCATTCCCCGCTATGATGACGGTGTCGATGGCGGGGCGTCGCGTCCTTCTGCTGCGGAGGTGCCAATCGTTTTCGAGAAGCGCACGCTTCGCACAAAAAAAAAATTGAAAACAAAGAACACAGCCATCAAACTTGGCAAGAAAAGAAATGGAATCAGTGTTGGTTTTGATTTAAAAACTCGTGTTGTGTTTCCCGCCAGAAACTGGAGCCCGGCGCGAGGAGACGGCGCCGCGCCGCGTGGGCGGCGGGCAACGGCACGCTGCTGGAGGGCGAGCAGAGCATTGTGGACGACGACCTGGGCGTGCTGATGGGCCGCCGCCTGCGGGTGTTCACGCCCGACGAGCTGCCCGCCGTCGACGTGCTGCTCGAGGGCCCCGCCGCCAGCGCGCTCGTCAACGCGTCGCAGGCCGAGACGCTCGTCGGCGACAACGTCCTCCACGTGTCCACCGAGTCAAGTAAGGAGATCAACGTCAACGCACCAGACGCTATCGTTCAAAATTTGACATGTGTAACGTTTGAAATTTCACAATCGTTTAAAACTGCACCAACTTTTTTTTCAATTTCTAGAACGTTCAAAACTTACAAACGTTCAAAATTTTACAGTCTGTAAAATTTTACACACGTTCCAAATTTTAATCTGTAAAGTTTCGGCGATGTACGTTAGGATTTTCCGACAAACCTTGACAAGCATTCAAAATTTGACAAACTACTCAAGGTTTTGCACCTTTTTTTTTTACAAATTTTCGTATTTTTGAAACGGCCTGTCTCTGTTGCAGGGCACGGCGTGTGCATGTCGGTGCCGGGCTTCGCGGCCGCCTCCGCCGTCATGCTCTCCCTGCTCACCGCCTCCTGCCTGCTCAGCGCCACGCTCTGGCTCAAGATGCAGCGGTCGCAGCGCGGCAAGGGCCACGCCGCCACGCACTGACCGCCGCTGCCGCTTCCGTCCCCTCTGCTCAGACGGAGCGACGGAGACGGAGAGACTGTGCTCGCGGCGCTGCCTGAGAGCGACGGAGACGGAGAGACTGTGTTCGGACGTTATTATTGTGAGCCGGCGTGCGGCTCGCGGAATGCCAAACGCAAGCGGCGCGGAGACGACCGGCACCGGCCGCCGCGGGAGTCAGAAGCAGTTACCATTCCGTGTCGAACGTTACCACTTGATGCCAAGACTCGTTACCTTACAGGGGAGGAGCTTCTCCTATCGTTTCCACTCTAACATAGTTACCTGATGTAGTTACCCGGAGTCAGGACGCAGCGGACTCTGTGCACAACTTGTTCTTCTCTGTCCATTCCCTGCCCCTGTGTGTCACCCCCCCCCCCCCCTCCCTTTTCTCTCCCTCTCCCTCCCCTCTCTCCCTCTCTCTCTCCCCGCTGCATGTTTTGTTGTGTTATCCGTGTGTTTTTCCTTAATTTATTTTGTTATTTTGTCGCTTATTCTGAGGAAGTGATTGTTTAGAGTGTGCTCTAAGAAGGGCGTTGCCATTTGCATAAAAGACCTATAATGAGGTGAACCATGCCCGCACCTTCTTGCCCAGGTGAGATTCATCCGGTGAGGGATCTGAAACGTACGGGTCAATCTTGATTTCTTTCCAAAACCAAAACACTTCTCGTATTTCTAGTTACGGTATGGAGTTGCCAGTAGAGGACTGCATAACGTATTACCCGGACCCAAAAAAAGTAAATGAACAAACAATCTAATAAATTGAAAATTAATGCTTTTTTGTCAGGTTAAAATAATAGGAATGTAAGATGTTCTGTTGCTACAGCTGGCAAACGCCAGTCAGCTGTTCTATGTTGTAGGTCTTCTCTCAATCGTTTAGGTTTAAGAAGCAACCGGGGGGCTGTCTCCCCGCGTTGTCCTGAGTAGTGCTTATAAATGGCATATTTTTGTGTATATATAGATTACAAGTAATGAATGTTTTTTTTTGTATAAAACGATATGTATAAAAATGTATAAAAATCGTCTTCCAACCCATTGTCACATAGATGACCTGCACTCCACATACAGTGCCCAAGGGACAACGTCTGAAACGTTTTCTTAAAATTCCAACAAATAGACGGGGCAATCGCCCGTACTAGAGAACACGGATCAGCACATAAAATCAAGTTGATTGCTTTAAAAGGCGTGTCTTGAAATTGCCAAGACATTCCTCTCGGACACTTCGAACATATTTGAAAAACATTTATAAAAGCCTGTGTTCAGCGTCCCGGTGTTTGTGTGCGTGCGTGTGTGTGTGTGTTTGTGTGTGTTGACGGGGACGGGACGCGGGTTGCCTACACAGCCAGCCGTCACGGGAGGCACAGGCCAGGCACGCTAGGCATTCCGTCGTCCACAATTACAAAGCCATTGTGACCGATAGCGGAGCAAGCGGACTGCAAATAACGCAGGCCAGATTAAGGCCAGCTTTCGCATCGCACACATTTTTGGCGGCAATGGGGATCCGCTACGTTATCGGCACGATCCGGGCCGGGCCAAGCACACACACACAGAGCCCGCGTTCTGGAGCCCCCCTCTTCGTCATTTAAATCGGTGTGATTGTCCTCAAAGCGGCGACGCCTGAGTCACAGCCAGCATGACGCGCCCGCCCCGCACGGATGGGGGCGGCCGGGCCCGCCGGGTCACGGCCGGGTCAGCGGTCAGCCACCGGGGTCCGCTGGGGTCGCACTGCATCGCCCGGCATCGGCCCGCAGGCCGCTTGGGCCCTCGGCTCAGATAACGCCCGGCCCACGACTCGCTGCACCGAGAGTCACAGCCAGCATGACGCGCCCGCCCCGCACGGATGGGGGCGGCCGGGCCCGCCGGGTCACAGAGAGAGAGAGAGAGGGAGAGAGAGAGAGAGAGAGAGAGAGAGAGAGAGAGAGAGAGACTCCCCGGAAACGCGCACTGCCCCACTGCATGGCGAGGACCGGGACACCGATGACCGTGTCGGCGACCTTAGGACGCCGCTGACCATGGCGGCGAACAGGACACCGACCACCAAAGCACAGTCCCGACCAGGACGCCGATGTGCATCGCGTTGACTAGGACGCCGAGGACGGACGGGCACGGGCGAGGACGGCGGCGTCAGGGCCATAGGACGGGGACGACGAAAAGGGCCCCGCATCCGAGGTCACCGTCGACGGCGAGGGAGAGGGGGGGGGGGGGGGGGGGGGGGAGTCAAGTTCAATGTCTCGGCCAAGGGAGATGCGGCGGCAGGGCGGCTGCAGTGGATGCTGCGAGGGGCGCGGCTCGCAACGGCGCGGCCGGGCCCTACCTGATGCCTTCGATGATGTGAACAATAAAACCGCAGCGCCCTTCTCTGTCGCACTCACGTTCTACGCCGGGGCCCTTGGCCTCGCTCCATCTCTCTTCCATCTCTCTCTCTCTCTCTCTCTCTCTCTCTCTCTCTCTCTCTCTCTCTCTCTCTCTGTTTCCCGGCCGTCAGCTGCCGCCGCGCCGCACCCTCCCCCTTCAACTTCCCCCCTGACATGTGCGACAGAGACGGATGCCGGAGCCGCCGCGGCTGTGTGAGAGAGACGGGCGGCGGCGGCGGCACCAAGTCGTGGGGGGCAGCGGCGGCGGCAGGCGGCAGTCGAGAGCCGCCTTCCCTCCAGTCCAGTCCGAGGCAGCGAGTGCTTCAGCCGGCGTGTACGTGTGTGCGTGCGTGTGTGTGCGTGCGTGTGAGCTTGTGCCCGTGACTGTGTGTGTGTGTGTGCGTTCGCGTACGGAGACGCTTGCCAGGGAAGGACTCGAGTAACTCAGCGTCACACCGCCATGGCGACAGGATTACAGCGCGCCGGTAAGCAGCTCCAGTTTTTCATACGCCTCTCTCGCAGCGGGGGCCGGGGAACATCAGCTGATGGGCTGCTCTGCCGTGGTGGTGCAGCATCCTTACGCCCGAATACCGTGAACTGGGACGTCTCTCTATCCCTCTCTGCCCCCCCCCCAAATTCTGTCTCTCTCTCCCTCTCTGCCCCTCTCTCTCCGTCTCCCTCTCTCCCCCTCTCTCTCCCTCTCCCTCTCTCCCCCTCTATCTCCCTCTCCCTCTCTCTCCCCCCTCTCTCTCTCTCTCTCTCTCACTCTCCGTCTCCTCCTCCTCCTCTCTCCCTCTCTCCCCCCTCTCTTTCACACTCTCCGTCTCCTCCCCCTCTGTGTCTCCCCCTCACTCTTTCACTCTCCGCTCACTCCCTCTTACTCCCTCTCACTCACCCTCTTACTCACCCTCTCACTCACCCTCTCACTCACCCTCTCACTCACCCTCTCACTCACCCTCTCACTCACCCTCTCACTCACCCTCTCACTCACCCTCTCACTCACCCTCTCACTCACCCTCTCACTCACTCACTCACCCTCTCTCACTCCCTCTCTCTCACTCACCCTCCCTCCCTCCCTCTCTCCCTCTTTCTCCCTACCTCTCTCTCCCTCCCGCTCTGTCTCCTTCCCCTCTCTCCTGTCTCCTCGCTTTCCTTATCTCTTCTCCTTTCTCTCCTTACCTCCCTCAATCTGCCTCCTCTTACGGCGCGCCCCGTGAGTGCGACAGAGACAACGCTAAGAAGAGGTCGGCGTACGGAGTCAGCCGGCAGGTTCCGCCCCCTATCGCGCCCTCTGCTCCAAGCTCTGCTCAGCACCCTGTTCCCCCCTCTCCCTACAAATCCCCCGCATCCGCTCTGTCGCACGTCGCCAGCCACCCCTCATCGCACAACAACAGCCTCAGCCATCCCGTCTCCTTCACGCCACAGGGAACCCGCGGACGAACCCGGATAGACCCGCAGCGGAGGCGACAGGGGGATAGAGGATGCGCGAGGTCCGATAGAAAAAGAAGGCTAGAAGTAATAACTACACTTTGAGAGTCTAGAGACGGCGCGCCGGCGGCGGCTGCATCAAGGCTCCGCCGCTGCAGGTTGGCTTGTCTGTCACTTCCTTGACCGGCCTGCCTGGAGGGGAGGGGGGGGGGGAATCACGTGTTTGTGTTGAAAGCGACTTCTTGACGGTGTCTTATTTTCCCCCTCCCGCCTCGTCGCTACTCTGCGCGAACGATGCCACTTCTTTCTCCCTCCATTTTTCTCCTCCTTTTTTAAATGCTTCTGCTTACACACAGACGTACGCGCGCACACGCACACACACACACACAAGGTGAAGCGGAGAGGAAGGTCTAGACGGGAGCGGGCTGCGGTGCACCTGGGGGGGGGGGGGGGGAGGGGGCAGAGCCGCGGAAGTGCAAGTGAATATTCAAGTTGTGTTCCTATCGGGTGGGGGCAGGCGGGTATCCGGAAGGGGGAGAGGGGGGGGGGGACTAGAAGACCACTGCGCTTCCCTTGGGCCCTGAACAGCCGCGTGAAATGCAGGCAGCCGGCGATGCTCTCCTCCTGACGACAGGGAAAATGTAATGCCCCCGCCCCCCTTTACGTCGCACCTGGATCCGCCCCTGGAGACTTATCGGTGCCCCGCGGACACACGCTGCGCGGGCACTACTCCACTGTGTAGGTACTTTATCTGCGGGAGGGCTGACACGGAATCATAACGGCACAATTAGGGTGTTTTACGTCTGGCGCTGTGTGTGAGTGCGTTGGTGTGTGTGTGAGTGAGTTTGTGTGTGTGAGTTAGTGTGTGTGAGCGAGTTATTGTGTGTGTGTGTGTGTGTGTGTGTGTTTGTGTGTGTTGAAGGGGGAGCGGGTAGAGAATGCAGTGGGAGGGGGGGGGGGCAAGGAGGTGGAAGGGGTCCAGGTCACCTGCTTCACGGGCTGTGGAGATGCAGCTCAAGGTGAGGGAACCGACCGGGGAGCGGGGAGGAGGGGGCGTGGCAGTGTGTGTGCGTGCGTGCGTTGTGTGTGTGTGTGTGTGTGTGCACGGCAGTCCGGACAACAAAACAGATCGATAGCGGGTGAGCCGGGCTGAGCGGCAGGCAGGCCTACCTGTAACACTTTGTAACGACTTTGGAGCGCGCGATGACTAATAGGAAAGAGGGAGCGGCCGGAGCGGCCGGAGTGGCATGCCAATGCAAGATGGTGATGTTGACGATAAGGACGTTGGTGATGATAATGACAATGATGATGATGACTCGGATTACAATGATGATGGCAGTGATGTTGATTCGGATCATTGTGATAATGATGACTGGGCACAATGATGATGACGATGATAATGATGACGTCGGAGGTGGGCAGAAGCAAGTGTACTGCATCGGGCGGGCATAGTCGGTCTTGGGTCGGACATAACCGAAATCTTGTGTCTCTGTCCACTCATAAGAACCAAGTGAGTGCGAGAGAGACAGATGCGCGCTCGGTCATGGCCTGGCCGTGCTGAGTCCGCCCGATGCAGTACACGAGAAGGCGCGTGTCAAGGCAAGGGACACTTTAAAAATATTTCGTCGTGTTAATAAATTGACAAAAAGTATTTTTTCATTGGGTTTTCGAGGGAAGCGTCACATCCCCCCCCCCCCCCAAAAAAAAAAAACGGGGGGTTTGCTGTAGCGGCTTCTACACCTCCGAGGGGGTGGGTCTCCCCTTCATGAGGGGAGAAAAGGTGAAAGACGAAAGAGAAAAATACTATCCCACTTCGTGAGATACTGGTAGTCCCGGAGTGTACGGAATTAAATTAAAGTGTAGTTTAAATTTAATTTAAATATGATATAAGTTACATTTAAATTTGATTTAAGTTTTATTAAAATTTGAGTCAAGTGAAATTCAATTTTCATTCAAATTGAGTTCAAATTTGATCTAAATTTAGTTTCAATTTATTTACTTTTAATTTAAATTCGATTCAAATTTAATTTTAGTCGTTTCTTAATTGAAGAATTTAAGGTATGAGGACTTCGTTTGGGCCTCGCATAAGTTTTGGCGTGGTTTCCATTTATTTCGAGTGAAAAGGCTAGTTTTAGAGTAGCCTGAAGACAGCGGACCGCTCACATTCTCATGCGCGGGCCTAGCTCTCCTGCGAGGCGGTCGCACTGTTGTGGCCGGTACCGCTGACTCCTCGGTGTGGCTCGAGCCATCTACAATGCTACCGGGCTTCGCTCTGTGAGGGTTGCGCCTCTTGCCGCGTTGTGCGTACTCTAGGGTCCCTCGAAGCGGTTCCAACACTAGGGTCGACACTCTTGTAGCGCCGGCGCCGGCCTGCCCCGGCTCGGCTCGGCACATCAACAATGAAGGCTGCTTCACTAAAAAGGAGGAAGGCATGCTTTCTTCCGTGGAATGGAAAAGGAGAGATGACGGAGACAGCCAGCTGACGAGCCGAACCAGGCTAGCTCCATCCCTTTCTCTCCAATGTGGGTGGAGTGAGAAAGCTGAATTTCAAAACGTTTTTTTGCGAGTTTGCGATGTTTTTCGAATGTGAAAACTTGACAGACGTCTTTGTGGCAATGATACGCACAATTTTGTAAGACAGATTTTTGAAATTTTATGTCGTTTCGATTTTACCATAAGAGTACTTGCTTCATAGAAAAAAAAAGTCTAGTTCGGGGTGAGACGATAAGGCAACTCCGTTTCACTCCGTGCCTAAAAAGGAAAGACAGAAAAATGAGAGAAAAAACGTGTGTAAAAGGCCAAAGCCAAGAACACGCACAAATAATGACGCGGGGTGGAGTTTCGAGCTTTTTTTTTGGGGGGGGGGAGGGGGTAGTTGGGTTCCCTGCAGGCTAGTTTACCAAACTGCTATAGAATTCAATCTTGACGCATCTGCAGTGTGTTGACTTCTCACGCGGGGCGCCCTGAGGACCTCAGTCAGGGGTTAACAAGCGATCGACCACATGAACAAAGAAGGGCCTCTTGGTACTTCGAACTTCAATTCAAACCGTCATTTTCACTTCGGTTTCCATCCTGACCAAAGAAGCCGTTTACGGTGAACGTATGTTACCACCATGCAGTGGATGGTCATTCGACTGGATCAGTAGTGGATCCAGGAGGGACTCGAAGGGGGAGGGGATGTAAAACTTTCTGTTAGGCTTGTTGCCTACCTAGCAGGCGTCTATCAGGGAGCTTAGGGGGGGGGGGGGGAGGGCTCCCATGCCCCCCCCCCCCCATGGATCCGTGCCTGGGCTGGATCGATCGATGGGCAGGAATTCTCTTGGTAGTCAATGGAGAAAACCCTGGAAATATGGATAGTGCCGGAGTAGAAAGAGAAAAAGAAAGAATGAGAGAAAGAGAGATATTCCACGTTCCGCAGACGGGCGCGTGCACGCACCTCAGCACGATAGTGTGGGCGTAGCGATATTTTGACGGTGTCTCGGCCGGTCAGACAGACATGGAGGAGATAGCGTGCGCGCGATAAGGGCTTCGACGGGGACGCGGCGGCCGGCCCGCATCACTGTTGTTGTCCAGCCCCCTCCCTCTGCAGGCATTACGCACACTGCTCGGACCTCTCTCTCTCTCTCTCTCTCTCTCTCTCTCTGTCTCTCTGTCTCTCTCTCATCCCCGCCACGAGTGCAACGGAGAAGGGGCCGCATGCGTCCGGAATCAGCCGACGAGAGCTTTTGTCCTTCCGAAAGTGACTCGCAGCCTAACCTAACCTGGCGCTGAGGGCGGGGTACCCTCGCCGGAGCGTGCGGTCATCCTTTATCGCCGGTTATCGCTGTCGCGGCCGGTGTGCCGTCACCGGTCAGGGCCTTGTTGTTGTCGGGCGAGACCAGATAGGGGCGGCGCGAGGGGGTGCCTCTGTGATCCGAGCTGTCCCCGTCGTACGGGTGCCCGCGGCAGCGTCCCGCGTGAAAAAGCTTTGAAAATGAGTTCAATTTGACGAAATTAAACGCTCAAGGAGAACTTTGCTGTGATTGAAGTTGGCGTCTTTATTTTATTCTTTTTTTTTTGCGTTGACACTTAAGATTGAGGGTGTGGTCTTCAGGGGTCTTGTTTGTATAATCTCAGCTGAACTAAACTTGAACCAATTGAATTTGCTTACATTTAGTCTCGCAATGATGTGGAAAAAAGAAATGATTTTAAAATTTTACTTAAATAAAAAGTAAATTTCAATAAAGCTGATGTTCGAGTCTTATGCGAGGCAAGGGACAATACGACCGTTTATGACTCACAGGATGACTCATGATGACTGATAATGATGATGACTGCTGTTGATGATGACTGCTGATGATGGTTCCAGGCACCGCCGTCTGCCTGCTGTCCGTGGTGGCCGCCGCCCTGGCCGCGGTCACGCCCCCGATCTGCGACTTCGAGCCGTCGTGCCGGCCGGGCGAGACGTACCGCGTGCCCATCCCCTGCGAGGGCAAGTGCTCCAACTACATCCAGTGCACGGACGGCGCGGCCGTCGAGAAGAAGTGCGGCAAGTTCTTCTGGCACCAGAACCAGTTCGACGCGCAGCAGCTGGACTGCGTCCGGGACGCGGACTGCGACTGGTGGAAGACGACGACCACCACCAGCACGTCCACGACGCCCGCCACCACCACCGTCACCGCCGCCCCGAGCACGCCGACGACAACCGAGACTACACCGGCGCCCTCTTCCACGGAGGCGACCTCGACGACCTCGACGGAGGTCCCCAGCTCCAGTACGACGGTACGTAGGTCCTCAGCGCCACATCAAAACGTGCACTGCGATAAATGTCTGTCTGGAACCTCTGCGGCAGGTCGCCAGAAGTAACCGCCCCCCCCCCCCCCTTCCTTTCCGAAGATTCACGGATTGTACCAGGAGGTTCAGAAACGCCCCGCATTCTCTAGAGATACGCAGTCCCGCAACGAACTATACAGGTGTCTTCGGCTTGGCCGGACGCGTCAGACCAGACAGAAAGACACTGAGATAGGGCTTTGCGGACTTGCCTTCGTTTGAGAATCGCCTTGGTGGTACGAAAACGTGGTGCAATTTTTCACCGATTCCATTCCCAATGTCAAATTTATTGTGCGTGCTTCGTTTTTAACGAAAAGGCCTCCTCATTACAAAATAACGAATCAAACTTAAGTCACGAAGATTTTGATATTTACTATGTCCCTCATCGGCTCCAGTACCCCTTGTTTACTTGCTGCCCGGTGATCCTCGGTCGCCTTCGTTCATGAATCATAATTATGGCGGCTTCCTGGGCCACGTTGGGTCCACAGAAGTATCGTAACCGAGGGGTCCACAACTCTGCCCCAGAGCGTGCAGTGCATGTATTGTGTTGATTGTTGCCACAATTGTTTTACGGACTTCGATTTGTAAGCCTCTTTGTGGCGTTTTACGGCCGCTTTTATCACAATAATCCGACCAACGCCTATATCTGGTCCACTCTTTAACACTTTTAATCGATGATTGTGCTTGGTTTCGTCCAAATATGTACAACGATTGTCTGAAGTTGCGCGCCCCTCGATCGTGACTTGAGTCCGAGAGTATGAAGCGCCCCGGTCCGGTTGTTGGTTGGCGTCGGTGTCGGGCCTCCCGCTTGCGGTACGTCGAACTTGCAGGAGGCCATCCGACCCTGACGGCCTTCCGGAGCGATTCCGGACACTATCTCTCTCGCTCTCCTATGCAGCACCCCACGGGTGCGACAGAGACAGAGCTACCAAGGTAGTGTTCTGAATCAGCCGGCAGGCCCACGACGGCCAAACCCAATCCGGCTGACGGCCCTTCAGGGCGACGGCCATCACAGGGACCGCCGACTTTGCGCCCGTAGGGTTATGCATCGAGCGGCCATGGTCGGTCTTGGGTTCCACGACCGAAATCTTCTGTCTCCGTCCACTCGGATACACTAAATGCAAATGTACAAATTTGAACGTAATTTGAACAACATAATAACCATTTACGTTTTCCACAAACTTGATTATATATAAATATTTTTTTTTTAGAAAATCGTGCATCAATCTGTGCAAAAAATGTACACTTACTGTACAAATTTGTAGATACACGTGTACAAAACTGTGCATAAATCATGTATGCGCAATGCTGCACATAATCGCACAAATTTGTACGTTTACATTTAATACGCACGAACCACGAGTGGGTGCGAGGGAGACAGAAGAACGCTCGGTCGTCGCCTTGCCGTGCGTCCACCGATGCAGCACGCTACATTTGGCCGTCCTCGCTCCGCAGGTGACGCCGGAGGTGCCGTCGACCACGGCGTCCGCGACCACCACCTCCGCCACCCCGTCGCCGTCCGGGTCCGCCGCCCCCGCCGCCGGCTCCATGCTGCTCGCCGCCGCCCTCGCCCTGCTCTTATAGAGACTATAACCCTTTACGTTTTCCACAAATTTGATTATATATAAATATATTTTTTTAGAAAATCGTTTTAAGATACTTAAGATGTTTATACATAAGTCGTAGCGCCACTCCCGTCGCCTTGTCCTTGTTATCACAGAGAGGAGCAGACTGCCATTGTTTTAAACCGTTGTCCAAGTGTGCTCGGCGCGACGCTGCAATAACTTCTGAGAAACAAGCTGTGATGTATGTTGTGAATATACCGACTGTAAATATATTCGTGAGTTATCGTCGAACCATGGGTGCCTCCTTCCCTCCCTGCCGGCAACTGCTTCCGATGAGTTACTGCCAAACTACATAACTGCAATCTCGGTCACAAAATTATAGTGATCATCACCACTTATGTAAGACGAACTAGTGACACGAAGACTTTGGCAATGATCACAATCACATTGTCTGCTATCTCAAAACTGAGACGTTGGTCGCAAAATATGTGAACGATAACAAAATATGGGACATTGGGGGATATGGGATATTGTCTGCAAAAAACAACCACACACAGTCGAATTCCTACATCGAATTTTTGTGCGAACATAATACGCCTTTTCTTCATAATACGAAACTTTTTCTTTGTAGCAGAGTTGTCAAGAGATTCATATCACGCACAAAAACGAACCGTAATATGGTTGCACAGAAAGTCTTGTATATTACAAAGAATGTCCTGAGTCTTTTTGAGTGTAAGTAAACACTGTAAATTCTGTTTGTCGCCCTTCAGAGAGCGACTCATCACGTCATCGCCCGTAAAGTGATTTTTAGAACGAATATTGCCCTTAAATTGTGACATCATACCAGGTGGAACGCCGCGTCTTTTCTGGGATATGCAACCCGCAACGCACTATCTCCGTCTCTTTCTGGGTCGGCCGGATGCGTCACAGAAAGGGCCGGAGTGTTTTGCGGGTTGCATAACCCAGATAAAATGCGGCGTTCCTGAATCACCTGGTATTAGGACGACGTTTCAAGTATTGCTCCAGTGGAGCGTCGTATTTTAGCGTCGCCCAAATTGAGCAACGAGGTTTTCTCTTCGATTTGCAGAGCACAAAAATCTCGAAAACCTTTTGGCATTTGCGAAACTGAAGGCGGCGGGTCCGCGCGCAAACAGGTGCACGAGATTCGCGGCGTCACATCCCGCATCGATCACCCCGGCCGATAAGACGCGTCACACCGCATTAGTCGAGACGATCCGGCCCTTCTGGCCCGCTAGTGGAGGCGAAACAGCTGCAAAAGGTGGACGCGCCGACCTACCATGGACCTCCTCTACTTCGTGACGGGTACGTTTTCAAAGCAGATGCTTCCGTTACGGCCGCCAAGAAGGACCCCCCCCCCCCCCCCCCAATCCTTTGTTCCACCTTTTGCACAACCCTTCTCCCATCACGAGTCTTATGTTCTGCCAAACGAGATCGCGAAAATGCTGCGCCGCAATGTGTGACTAGAATAGAAAAAGAATAGACAGTTGACATAATAGGTATTATCGTGTAGCAGGGTGTGACGTCACTTGTCGCGAAGGGGACGTGTTTCTGTTTAGCCAGTACGTTCATCCGGCACCCGCACAGAAGAGTAGAAACGACGGTGAAAACGATTTGCTCGCATATTTAACAAAGAAAAATTCCATTCCATCAGTTTCAACAGTGATTAAAATTCCATTTATTGTGCCGTTATCAGCAGCTGAGAGTTTAGCGAACGCCGCCGCACGTCACAGCCTGTGTCACGTCGAGAGCAATCAAGATAGTTGACCATTCGCGACGCTGATAAAACAGTTGGCACGCAGATTTTTTTCTTCCACTATTTTTTCCGTCAGAAGGGGCTGTTCGGGTGCCTACGGAGTGAACGCGTGCGTGGTTAGGCCTTATAAAAATAATGACGCGGATAATATACGAAAGAGGATACTATAGATGTTCAGACCCACACTGATGGGCTGTGAATAATTTTTACCTACATGAAATTCTGTGCACTACTAGCTTATGTACGATTTCTTCCATATTATGAAGTCTTTTTCACACATTTATATTAATTTTGTAGAATACCATTGTGTACAATTCACTTTATTCATAGTTTTTAAGTGCGCAAATATGCAGGTAGTTAACGTTCGAATTCTTATACATTAAAGCCACGTCGCAGTTACAGATGATTTTATTACATACGGCTCAGGTACGGACGCGGTTTTACGTTATGAACTTAAAACTGCACTAGCAATTACTGTGTCAGTGGGACTTGGGCTTGGGGCATCTAAACAAAATCACTGGAGCTGACAGCCAACAAGAATCTTTAGTCTCTTGTCTTCCGAAGGTGAGACAGCACGAATTTCATGTTGCCAGTGGCGCTGCTGGCGCTGCTGTCGGTGAGGGCGGTGCTGACGCTGCCCGTCGAGGACCTTCGGGGCGACGTCTGCAGCCCCGTCCACTGCTCTGGCGGCCCTCGCAAGCAGCTCATCCCCGGCGACCTGCAGCAGTGCGAGGCCGGCATCTACTGCGTGTGCGGCGACAACGGGGTGCCGTACAGGAAGAAGTGCCCCTTCGTGTGGATGGTGAAGAGGTTCTTCAACCAGGACACCCAAGAGTGCGAGTTCGGCTTCGACTGCAAGGCCTGGATGAGGACACACCCCGTAACGAAGGCGCCACCGCCGACCACACCAACGACCCCGGCACCCACCACCCCGACGACACAGGCGCCCACCACGCCGGCGACGACACAGGCGCCCACCACGCCGACGACGACACAGGCGCCAACCACACCGACGACGACACAGGCGCCCACCACGCCGACGACGACACAGGTGCCCACCACGCCGACGTCGACACAGGCGCCAACCACACCGACGACGACACAGGCGCCGACCACGCCGACGACGACACAGGCGCCGACCACACCGACGACACAGGCGCCCACCACGCCGACGACGACACAGGTGCCCACCACACCGACGACGACACAGGCGCCCACCACGCCGACGACGACACAGGTGCCCACCACGCCGACGACGACACAGGCGCCCACCACGCCGACGACGACACAGGTGCCCACCACGCCGACGACGACACAGGCGCCCACCACGCCGACGACGACACAGGCGCCCACCACGCCGACGACGACACAGGCGCCCACCACGCCGACGACGACACAGGCGCCCACCACACCGACGACGACACAGGCGCCCACCACACCGACGACGACACAGGCGCCAACCACACCGACGACACAGGCGCCCACCACGCCGACGACGACACGGGCGCCCACCACGCCAACGACGACACAGGCGTCAACCACGACGATAGAGACGCTCACAACGACGACTCAGGCGCCCACCACCCTGCCAATCACATCGGAAACTACAGATGTGCCTACTGCAGCAACCGCGGTCTATACAAGTGCGGAACCAACAGATATTCCTACTCGACAACCAACGGAACCACCTACTTCGAAGCCCACAAATGTTCCCACTGAGGGCCCCACGGATGTCACTTCTTCCGGTCCCACGAATGGCCCTACTGCCGGTCCTACAGACTATTCGACTGAGGGTCCCACGGATGGCACTACTGCCATTCCCACCGGCGTTTCTACCGAACCCACGGAGGCGCCCACGGATGTTCCCACTGAACGGCCCTCGACTTTATCAACAGACGGCCTTACAGATTTTTCAACTGAGGGGCCCACGGATGCCACTACTACTAGTCCTACAGATGTCTCATCGGATGTACCTACTGCCGGTCCTACGGATATTTCAACGGAGGGGCATACGGATGTCACCACTTCCGGTCCCACGGATGGCCCTACTGCCAGTGCCGCCGGCGTTTCTACCGCGGGTCCCACAGCTGGTCCTACAGATGTCTCAACGGAGGGGCCCACGGATGTACCTACTGCCGGTCCTACGGATATTTCAACGGAGGGGCCTACGGATGTACCCACTGCCGGTCCTACGGATATTTCAACGGAGGGGCCTACGGATGTTACTACTTCCGAACCTACGGTCGTACCTACTGCCGGTCCTACGGACGTTATAACTGAGGGGCCCACGGGAGTCACCACTTCCGATCCCACGGATGGCCCTACTGCCAGTGCCGCCGGCGTTTCTACCGCGGGTCCCACAGCTGGTCCTACAGATGTCTCAACGGAGGGGCCCACGGATGTACCTACTGCCGGTCCTACGGATATTTCAACGGAGGGGCCTACGGATGTACCCACTGCCGGTCCTACGGACATTTCAACGGAGGGGCCCACGGGCGTTACTACCTCCGATCTCACGGATGGCCCTACTGCCAGTCCAACCGTCGTTTCTACTGCTGGTTCCACTAATGTTCCAACTGAAGAACCCACTGAGGCGCCCACGGATGTCCCCACTGAGCTGCCCCCGACTGTATCAACAGGCGGGCCTACAGACTTTTCATCTGAGGGGCCTACGGATGTCACCACTACCGATCCCACGGTTGGCCCTACTGCCGGTCCTACAGGTGTTTCAACTGACGGTGCCACGGATGGCTCCACTCCCGGGCCTACGGATATTTCAACGGAGGGGCCCACGAATGTCACTACTTCCGTACCCACAGATGTACCCACTGCCGGTCCTACAGATGTTTCAACTGGGGGTCCCACGGACGTTACTACCTCCGATCCCACGGATGGCCCTACTGCCAGTCCAACCGTCGTTTCTACTGCTGGTTCCACTAATGTTCCAACTGAAGAACCCACTGAAGCGCCCACGGATGGACCCACGACCGGTCCCACAGATTTCCCTACTGAGCGGCCTACAGATTCCCCCTCTGAGGGACCTACAGATGTTCCTACTGCCAGTGCCACAGATGCCCCTACCGAGGGGCCGACAGAGACCCCTCCCAGCCCTGCGTCGTGGCCGCCCCAGCCTGCCCCGGAGCAGTGCACGGCGGAAATGGGCGACATCCTGCTGCCGGACCCGTCGGACTGCGGCATGTACGTCCGCTGCCTGCACGGCCGCACCTGGCTCATGCCATGCGGCGCCGGCACCTTGTTCAGCTACGACGAGCAGGGCTGCGACTTCCCGTACAACGTCAAGTGCCCCAGTGCCTCCACCGCTGCCGATTAGCTGCGAGCAATAAACCTGTTTAAGCATAAGACGGGTTTTAGTTTACACTCCTCTCCCTAAGCTGTGATTGTGTTAAAAATTAGGCTCGCATGTGTTAGACGAACGACATGGTTATGCAGGGTACTCCATGTGAACGCGAAGTTGATATTCTGGACGTCTGGAAGACAGTCACGTAAGGGGGCGTTCATAAACTACGTGACCGGCTTAGGGGGATGGGGGGTTCGGCCGTCGGTCACGATCCTATCCTTAGTGCATAATCAGGTTAGGTTAGCTCGGTCACGAAAAGGGGGGGGGGGTCCAAAAGTGGCCTAAATAATCGGTCACATAGATTAACGTGCACCTTCATTTGCATGGTCGACTGATGGTATCGGGCGAGGGGTCCACAACTGTGCCCCAATGTGTACAATGATTGTGTTGATTGTGTCGATTCTTGCAACAATTTTTCATATACTTCGAATTGCAAGCTTATTTATGGCGCTTTACGACCGTTTTCACGACAATATTGTGGCTAAAACCCTGTTCTTAACCAGTTTTCTAGAATTTGAATCGATGATTGTGCTTGATTGTCTCAAGTTGCGCGCCTTTCGGTATCGGGGCGGCGTTTGCGAAGGATTTGAAGTCCTTCAGGGTGCACTTAGTGCGTTCAAGTGGCGGGCAGGTGCCGCCGGGACAGTGTCTACCATCGGTGCGATCGGGCAGCGCAGTTAGCAAGCAGTTGTCGGCCAGCCCGCGGCAACAAGGGGCGAGCCAGTCGGCCGGCAAGCGGGTCTCCGAGCGCCACCGCCACCACAAGGACCATGAGGACTCACCGCGCGCTGGGTGAGGGCGGCACGGTGGCCAGCAGGGTGGACAACCCCAGCCCGACCACACGAAGACCTTACCATCGCTGAGTCCTGCCTGCCGAGGACTGAAAAAAATATTTGCACGTTAAATGATTAAGTATATTTTGGGGCTAGAAACAAGGTATGCGTTCGCCAGACCGCGTCGTCGCGTAACAGGCTTCGCTCATCGCGAGTCACTGTTCTACCACTCCAGGCGCACACCTGCCTTGGCCTGCCGGCGGCTGTCTCCCGACGGTCAAGACCCTGCGGAATTTATCAGTCAGTAGGACGCCCTCTGGGCGTCACACTCTGTACACTGTCGCAACCACGCTGATGTTCTGGGTTCCGAACGGATCTTACATCATCCCTTCGTTATTGATGCCGCTCATCCGGCCCTAACCTACCCATACCTGCCTGAGACTAACCTACCCAGGCCTCCACTAACCTAACATAACGCAGCCCACTCAAGTCACTGATCCGCCCCTCCCTGAAAGTCGCATACTGTCCTCTCCCAACCGGCGGATTTTTGGCTGAGCGATTGCGAAGCCCATACCCGAGAAGGACAAAAATGTTTTGTGTGTTTGTCTGTGGGCGCGATTTCTCGAGAACGGTTGGACGTAGAAAGCTCAAATTTGGACCACATCTTTCCTGCATCATATCAGAGTCAACCTCCTCTCAGGGGCACCGCTGCTCAAGCGGTTTCTAAGATAATTTCTACAAGTTGTCTGAAATTTAAAATCCGCTGTTTGGGTGAGGTCAGTATGCGCCTCGGTATGCGCCATGCGCCTGTCGGGAAGGGGCGGATCAGTGACGAGTGGGTTAGGCTTGGTTAGGTTAGGCTCGGGCAGGTAAGGGTAGGTTAGGACTGGTTGAATGGCATTGATAACGAAAGGGTGATGCAAGATACTAGTGGGGACGTTAGTGAAAACAACCTTCATTTTCAACCTGACGGGTTGAGCTCTTGTGGGCTGATGGGTCACACCCTGAGGTAACTTTTAAGAAGTGTTGCCAAGTTGGGGCCACTGTCCGACTGCGTGGGAGGGGCTGTTGCCTACCTTCCACGGGAAAATTCCACGTTCAAACCTTTCTCGGGCTTTATCTCGAGAACGAGGCGTCGCACGATGATCCGGGGAGTCTCATTCGACTCAGCACACCGCAGACTGCCAGAGACAGTAATTAATTACCTCCCCCTCTCGCCCACAGCCACTGGGGGAAATGCGTGGGAGGAAAGGGCGTAAGTACGTTTTCTTCGCTGTCTCGTGACTGAAAAGTCGTTCGGCATCGTGCGAGGTGTCGATGGACTAGTGATTTGTGCGGGAGTGTGTGAGCGTGTGTGAGTGTGCGTATGGGGGTGGGTGCTTGCTTGCGCCATAGCGTCGCCTTGGCACCCTTGGCCGGCCTTGTGCCACTTGTCGATGAATCAGACTCGGTTTGAGGATGCTTGCGTAGTTAAATTTAAGAGTAGATAAAATCAGAACTATATTCCAAATTTAAATATATATGGGGACTAGAAAATTTCAGTTAAAAATATCTCCACATGTTCAGCAAACAAAACAAGAACGTATGACGTTTGTTCTAATTACTAGGATCTCGTAAATATTTGAGATGTGACACAAGAATAATAATTTAACATCACAGTTTACAATGACAAATAAACAAGTGATCAATAACGAATTATAAATTAACAATTCTTTCGGAGTTTGTAACAACTACCGTAATTGAACCCTATGAACCACATACACAGGTGCACAATCCTTGGACGCATTCAACGCCATTCTTCGTGCACTTGTAGTTGCCGACACAGGCAACCCGACACCCACAATTAATAATAGACACATTGTCAACCTTGTTGGGAAGCAGTGTTTTCCACCTTTGCACCGCAGCCTAAGAAGCGGTTTCTTAGATAATTTTCACAAGTGATCGGAGATATTACAAAGTAGGCGTAAGGCAGATCGCCTCGTGGCGTAACAGGCTTCGCTCACCGCGAATCACTGTTCCGCCACTACACGCCTGGCGCGGCGCACGCCTACCTTGGCCTGCCGGCGGCTGTCACCTGACAAGAAACCCCGCGGGGCCAGTCAGTAGGACGCCCTTTGGGCGTCACTATTTCCGCGCGGTCGCAACCGCGCTCATGTTCTCACTTCCGATCGTATCTTGCATCGCCCTTTCGTTATCAATGCCACTCGATCAGTCCTAACCTACCCTTACCTGTCTGAGCCTAACCTACCCAGGCCCCCACTAACCTAACCTAACCGAGCGAAACCCACTAGAGTCACTAACCCGCCCCTTCTTGACAGGCGCATGGCGCGTACTGACCTCACCCAACCTGTCCTGTCCTTTAGTACCATAGGCCCCTAGGACCCGGCGGATTTTAAATTTTAGACCAGTTATAAAATTTATCTTAAAACCCGCTTGAGCAGCGGTGCCCCTGACAGGAGGTTGATTCTGGTATGATGCAAGAAAGATTTGGTACAAATTTGAGCTTTCTACTTCTATCTGTTCTCGTGAAATCGCGCGGACAGAGAAAACGTGTTTAGCCTAGTCGGGTAAGGGCATCGCTATCGCTCAGCCAAAAAGTTTCCAAAAGAATCTGCGACAGTGCGCGGTCCCTGCTTGCACGTGTGCCGTGCGGTCTGCCTGCCCCGCCTGCGGCCCACGGGGCCCCACTCTCGCACTGCGACGCCACGCACGGACGGCTGCTTCACTTTTCTGTTCTGACTTCCAGCGGTCGTCGCCATGGTGACGCTCCACCTGCTCGCCGCCCAGGCCAGGACCGCCTACAGGGTGGCCGACGACAGCACGTCGACCGTACCCGCGTCCACAACAGAAGCTCCGGCAACAAAAGCACCTGAGTGCGTCTGTAACCCGGCTGGGAAACCATATCAGCTGATCCGCAGCGAGGGCTACGATGAAGACGTCAAGCTTTGCGAAGCCGGATACTACTGCGACTGCATGAACAGTAAAAAGAAGTGGTGCTTCACAGTGTTGGGGGTGGGGTGGCATTTCAACGAGGGAGGTCAGAAGTGTGAAGCGGGGTTCGATTGTGCTGAACAGCTCACTCCAACGGAAACTACCACTGACGCTACGACGATTTCAGCCTCTGGCTCACCCCGTCCTATCGACGACCTGACCGGTTCGTCCACTCTGAGCCCCGCCACCCCCGGCAGCAGCAATGCGCCCTCCGTGTCGACCACCACCCCTACTGCGATCCCAATCGGCACCAGCTCCGGCGTAGACCCCATCGCCGCTCCCACGTCCTCTCCTACCGACGTTCCCACTTCCTCGCCTACCGCTCGCACAGAGGGGCCCACGGATGTGCCTACGGTGCCCACAGAGACCCCTCCCAGCCCTGCGTCGTGGCCGCCCCAGCCTGCCCCGGAGCAGTGCACGGCGGACATGGGCGACATCCTGCTGCCGGACCCGTCGGACTGCGGCATGTACGTCCGCTGCCTGCACGGCCGCACCTGGCTCATGCCGTGCGGCGCCGGCACCTTGTTCAGCTACGACGAGCAGGGCTGCGACTTCCCGTACAACGTCAAGTGCCCCAGTGCCTCCACCGCTGACGAGCAATAAATAACCTGTAGAGCATCAGACGTGTTTCAATTTACACCCCTCTCCTCATCACATCTGGAAGAGACAGGCACCGAAAACAATGATTAAGCTGTGATTGCTAAAAATTAGGTTAATTTTGTCGTAGCTGTGATATTTTCTGCGCATTCCGAGATTTTCCATAAGGTAGCCAGTTTTAGCTCTGCCTGATATATTTGGCTGTCGTGCCTACGATTTAGTTTCTAGCTTAGCCCACGGCCTCTACGAAAACCTTCTACTGTATTCAGATCATCCACCGTAGTTAATTCTTGGCTACCACAGCTAATTCATTGTTTCTCTGTTTGACGCTGCGGCTTGTGAAACAGCGCGCCACGGAAACAATTAGTCCTTTTTGGGTCCGGGCAAAGCGAGGACCCCTTTGCATTGACTATTCCACTTTTTCTTTCTCCTACTAGATGTGTCGTGGTAGGCGCACCCGCGGTCGATTTACAGTTCCCCGCCGAGAGATGGCACCACAGAACTGGGGTAGGAAGAGAGAAGGCGCCACAAAAGTCGGGCAGGAAGGGGAAGACCGGTATTCCAACACTGCCGACTTCATAAATAAATAATATTTACCGCCTTCGTAAATTTGAAAAAGGGTATGTGGAGGGAAGGACAACTTCTTCTTGCACTTCCCGCAGACATAACTCCCGAAGTTTGGCTATAAGGTGAGTGGGAACTATTTCTAGCGGTTGGAACGATCTAAAGTTGAAGATTTTTGAGGCGCACATGTGGAGCGTTCAAATATTGTAGGTATCTCAAAATTTCAAACAATCATTGACAAATTCGACGATGTTGGTTCTCACACAGATATGAATGTGGCCCGTGTGCATGGCTCTCGGTGTTTCATGTCACTGTAAAAAAGATATCGGATATTTCCGATACATGGTGTACGGGAAAAATCAGAAGAATGTATGGGATTTCACTTTTACGTACAATGTACGGGAATATTCCTGCGCCATCACGAAGTTTTCCTGTAAGGTATGGTAAATTTTCCAATAACTGTGTATAGAAAAAATCCGATTCACCGATTTTCCTGTACATGTATAGGATTTTTACCATGTCCTGATACGACACTTCCCACAGACCACGCCCGGCAAGGCCGATGAAGGAGACGGCTATGGGCGGGGCTTATTCAGAAAGGCGTCAGAAGCCGCGTGGTCCCAGAGGTGTGGCGCACAGCTAGAAGGTTGCAGGTTCGATTCTCGGTGTCGACTTACAGTTTCGGAATGACGCACCGATTTGAATGCCATATATGAGTGACCACCAATAATAAAATACGGTCTTAGGAAATTACATTAAATTTTAGTAACATGAAAAATATCCCATACATGTATGATAAAAATCGTATTCGTGTGTGGTAAATATCCCACACATGTATGAAATACAGATAACGTACAGCTGTAAAGTAAAAAAAAACCCATATCCGATTTGGAAATTTGCTTCGCATGTATCGGAATTTTATCATAGAAATTTTTTACAGTGAAACCATGGATTTAAGAAGTTTTTTTAAGAAGCATGTTTGACTAAATTTGGTCGCATTCACAGTAATTGCTTATGTACATTTTAAAGTTCATAGCGTGTGTAAAACTGCGTCTGTACTTAACCCTTATGAATTAAAATTGTCTGTAACTCCGACTAATTATTAACCCAGTTATGCACAAATTTGGCTTAGGTAAAATTTTGTACTTCAATACAAAAGAATAAACTACATGCATTTTTGTGCACTCATAACTAAGCACAACGTGAATCGAACATACGTTTTTGTAGAGATGTAACATAAGTGTGTAAATATTTTTGCGTAACATGTAAGAAATCGTACTTGCGCTATGCCTGCACAGAATTTCATATAAGACTGTACAAAATTATCCACAGCCAATCAGTGTGTTTGAACCACTTCAAAAAGTGGATTTCCCTACGGCGCCAATTTCAGCTCTTGCCAGCGACGACAGCCGCTGTGCGAGTGGGTGTGTGCCGAGCTAGATTACGGGGTACTTTTTGGTCAGGTGGCGACTATGTGGCACATGTCGAGCACCTGATAGTTTTCCTCAGATAGTCTAATCGCAGGCCGCGACGCTGGTCGGCCCGCGGAGCGACCCCGGCTCCTGACAGTAGCACTGCCGCACCACCGCGACACGAGCCATGGCGAGTCTCCGCGTCGGCGTACTGCTGGGTTAGTCCAAGTCGGATACGTAGACAACTCAAAGCAGGACCTGCTTCCAGTGCTGCAGCCCGAATGCCAATGTTTTCGGAAATCGTGTGCGTGGGGGAGGGGGGGGGTCACATGGGTTTTTGAGCATATTCGGATAGTCTCTGCTTCCGGGGCTCTTGGCCGCCCTTAGCGACACCTGACATGCCGGTTTCACCGTCACCGATGCTTGATGCTGTTGTTATCTCGTAGTATCTGGGTCTATTCTATTACCGGCGTCTAATTTTGCTTAGATCGCTGGAGACCCCACTAGTTCCTCCTTTAGCGTATCGTTTTGAATAGACAGTTTCGTTGTGGCCGCTGACGTCACTGAATCCGGCGAGAAGATGAAAGGAAGTTCAAGTGCGGACCCACTGCGCATGCGCAAACGACGAAACAAACCTGCTGCTCAGTGCGCCGGCGCTTTTTCTTTCTTACATCTTCTAACCGGATTCAGTGGCGTCAGCAGCAACAACGAAATCGTCTATTGTGCATAGACTGCTGTCTACCCGTGAGAGCCAAAGGAGGGCTGTGCAACGTTCGAGTGGACACCTAGTATGCGTAATAGCGTAATTTCCTATCTTTTGTTAATGTTCCCTATTGTCGGGTTGTCTTTAACTCTATTCCCATAATATTGTGTTCCCTACAAGCACCAGTACAAGTCTACCGAAGATGATGACTTCCGTATCTATATCCAGTGTGAAAACTCGCGGCGGGTGCAGACAAACATTGACACGGAATGTGCGCCATGGTGGATTTCTATGTCAACAACTCTGTTGTAAACAAAGGCCGTCTGAGATTCTGTGGACCGACCGCAGACAACGGTAGGTGCTAGCACGCACGTTTGGGCAGAGGACTTACAATGTCTCGCGACTCTTTCCTTTTGTATTTGGGTGTATTTGACATTCTGAAAACTAAATACGGGCATCCAACATGGCGGACTTACGCCGGAGCATCGGAGATCTACGGCCTTGATTTGTGATCTCGGAGACATGATATTCTTCTTAGGGTCCGGTTTCGATGCAGGGAAATACCCTATTTTGGGGTGTGGTAGACGTGTTACTTTCGTCACCGTGACCCAACGCTGTTGCCGGTGACGCATGGTTACGGTAAAGGGACGTTCATAAACTACGTGACCAACTTCGGGGGAAGGGGGTTCGGCTGTCGGTCACGATCCTATCCTTAATGCATGATCAGGTTAGGTTAGCTCGGTCCGAAAGCGGCCCAGAATCGGTCACGTAGTTTATGAACGCCCCCTAACCTGTGCTGTGTTGCAGTGGCGCTCGCCGGCCTGTCGAGCCTGGCCGCCATGGCCGCGGACACGTGTGAGTGCCTCGGGCCCTTCGACCTGGACAACGAGCTGCTCCGCGGCGACGACGAGGTGACGCAGTGCGAGGCCGGCTACTACTGCCGCTGCAGCCTCGGCCTCAAGATCAAGTGCAACACCTGGTGGGGAGATCCGTGGCGACTGGACGAGGATGGCCAGCGATGCGTGGCGGCCAACGCCTTCGACTGCGAGTACTTCTTCAACCCGACGACCAGGCCGCCGAGGACGACTGGTGCCGCGTCGAGTCCGGTCACGGGCAGCTCGACGGCGTCAGCCCCGGTCACCGCCGAGACGGGCACGTCAGCCCCGGTCACCGCCGAGACGAGCACGTCAGCCCCGGTCACCGCCGAGACGAGCACGTCAGCCCCGGTCACCGCCGAGACGAGCACGTCAGCCCCGGTGACGGCGAACACGCCGCCGTCGACTGCCCCCTCCACCGAACCAACCCCAGCGCCGGCACCGAAGCCAGAATGTGTCTGCGACACCAGTATCGCAGGAGCGAAGCAGCTGGTCCGCACCGGTGACAAGGAAGCGGACGTGAAGAGCTGTGAGGACGGGTACTACTGCGTGTGCGCGACGGAGAAGAGGGAGCGATGCGGCAAAACGGACTGGCTTATCTATAATTTCTATAAAAGGTTTAACGAAAAGAAAGGGGAGTGTGAGGACAAGGGGATTATTAGCTGGGGTGTGAAGTGCGAAGAGATCTTGAAATAGTACACCACAATCATACCGCGAGCCTTGATGGGCACGCACACGCCGTCTGTATCAGAGTGCTCCATAGGTATCTACAAATTTGTACAGCAAATGTCCATTTCTTTTACAAAATGATGCACAATTTTGTACCCAAATTATGTATGAGTAGTTCTGCATGTAATTCTGTACCAATGTGTATATTTTCATCTATAGTGCACGCCGTTAAGTCGCAAATAAACAAGCTGCCGCACTCTGAATTGGTCTATGAATTCGCGACCCCCTCTGACCTCAACCATGTTAGCATATTAGACACTGCCTATAACCTTGCAGAAACAACGAATTTTTGTATTCAAAGGACCACCAATAGCCCTTGATTGAAGGGAAAACACTACTTCGTTAGTATTGTCAACTAAAACATTCTTGCTTTACGAAAAGATTCTTAGTTTATGGCGCTGGAAAATTGAGGTTTTCAAAGGGGGATCATAAGCGGAAGTGGAAAAACAAAAATAATTCTAAGAAGGAAATGGCGGCACTTTGAGAAATAGTAACGTGCAGACCCAGGGGGATTACAGTTGACCGCCGCACCCCACCTGAAATGTTGGCAAACCGCCATACTTCCCGCCTGGAAGGGCGAGGGTGCAGTCCGCTGTAAGAAGCGATACCCCCCCCCCCCTCACTCCTGATTCCTCCCCTGTTCGTGTGGTTATTCGCAGTGGCGCTCCTTGCCAACACAGTAATTGCTTATGTACATTTTCAAGTCCATAACGTGTGTAAAACTGCGTCTGTTCATAAGCCTTATGAATGAAAATTGTCTGTAACTACGACGATTTATTTACTCAGCAATGCACAAATTTGGCTTATGTAAAATTTTGTACTTAAATACAAAAGAATTCGCACGTAAACCACATGCATTTTTATGCACTCACTGGTCCCCTCACCGTAATGTGGAGTAGTCGGGTCACATTTTTCGCGAGTGGGTCCTCTATAAGGGAGTAGTCGGGTCACATTTTTCGCGAGTGGATCCTCTATAAGGGAGCAGGCGGGTCACATTTTTCGCGAGTGGATCCTCTATAAGGGAGTAGTCGGGTCACATTTTTCGCGAGTGGGTCCTCTATAAGGGAGTAGTCGGGTCACATTTTTCGCGAGTGGATCCTCTATAAGGGAGCAGGCGGGTCACATTTTTCGCGAGTGGATCCTCTATAAGGGAGTAGTCGGGTCACATTTTTCGAGAGTGGATCCTCTATAAGGGAGTAGTCGGGTCACATTTTTCGAGAGTGGATCCTCTATAAGGGAGTAGTCGGGTCACATTTTTCGAGAGTGGATCCTCTTTAAGGGAGCAGGCGGTTCGCACTTTTTTGAGAGTCCCCCCTCCCCCGCATTGCTTTCTCAGACGGTCTATTACCTTTATACTATTATTTTTAAGTAAAAAATGCACGTTATAGGTTTTTAATTTCAATTTTAATATAGCCTAGTCGCCAATTACTTTATTTGGTGTGTTATGATTACAATAAAATGTTTTTTTAATGTAATGAAGTTTACATCTTTACTGAGATTTGAAATACCCAATTTCCTTGCATGACAACTTTCCGTATTCATATTGCAATGAGCCCCTTCGTCACGGAGCGGAACACTTAAGTCATGTACCGGCAGGTGGGCCGTGCGGAATTTGAGAATCTGCTGCTGCCGATAGCGTATCACGGCACTCGGACTGGCGCGCTCAGTTTTCTGGCAGCTGGGAGCGAGCCGACAGACACTCGGGACGCACAGGCAGCCATGGCGGGTCTTCTACACGGCATCGGTGAGTGCTTTCACAGCAGGGCATTCCGGAGAAGTCTAGTCCGGAAGCGGAGGAGGTAACCTGATTCGGCACGCGGTGGTCTGAGTCCACCGCGAGCGGCAGGCCCCGTGCGAGGCTTAGCTCTCGCTGTCGACGTGTCACGACCATCTAGTAAGGTCAGACCACCGCGAAGCCACTCCGGGTGGCCCAAGACATCTCCTCAGTCCGCGAGGTGGCGACCTGTGCCGCGTGACCAAGGCGCGTGACCCTATCAAACTGTTGTGTGCGAGAGCTCGGCATCACATTCCGCAGTTTGCCCGTGGCTGACACCCACGGTGGACATACCCCCTTGTGCGGTACCCCTCATACCGCATTCTGGATCCGGTGATGTTCTTTTCACATCTTCCCCGCTTCCGGTCTGGACCTCTCCGGGAATACCCTATCGTGAACGGGTTTAATGCGTTTCGGAATTACGAACCCCAGAGCGTTTTTCTTAAAACGAGCGAAATCTCGCTGGAAACCTAATCATCTCTAGGATAAAGACAAGGACTAAAGACACTCCGCTCTATCTTATCTGCTTCAGTTCTAGAATGAGGCAACGACAAACAGATCGTTTCAACTCAAGTTCGAAGTTTTCATGATCGTAAAAAAAATACAACGTAGAATCCAAATATCCGTTCGCTGCGCGATCAGCCCTGAAATTAACATGTGCGTGTTGCGTGTCCAGTGCTGCTAGCGGCGCTGTGTCTGCTGGCCACGTCCGCGGACTCCAGGGCCACCCTGTCGGAGCCCTCGCAGTGCGACTGCGAGCTGGACAGCCAGGAGCTGCCGTTCCAGCTGATCCGCGGGCCGCAGCAGGTCCAGTACTGCAAGGACGGCCTCTTCTGCGATTGCAAGACCCGCAATGTGCGCACCTGCGTCTGGCTCTTTGGCTTCAAGTACAACGAGGGCGGCCAGGTGTGCGACATGCTGTTCGACTGCGCCAAGTACCTGGAGCCCACGACGCCAGCCACCGAGCTCCCCACACCGCCCACGGAGGAGCCCACCACCACAGAGGAGCCATCCACCACTGAAGAACCTACCACCACTGAGGAGCCGACAACCACTGAAGAACCTACCACCACTGAAGAGCCGACTACCACTGAAGAACCTACCACCACTGAAGAGCCGACCACCACTGAAGAACCTACCACCACTCAGGAGCCGACTACCACTGAGGAGCCGACCACCACCGAAGAGCCGACTACCACTGAGGAGCCGACCACCTCTGAAGAGCCGACCACCACCGAAGAGCCGACCACCACGGAGGAGCCGACAACCACGGAGGAGCCTAACCCCACCGCGACGCCCATCCGCGAGTGTGCCTGCGACCCCTCCATCAGCGCCGAGAAGCAGTACATCGGCTACGAGCCGCTGGCGCCGCTGGCCGAGGAGCTGCGGCTGTGCCGGCTCGGCTACTACTGCCAGTGCAGCACCGGCAGGCGCCACCGCTGCCCCAACCTCTGGGGTGTCGGCTGGAGGCTCGACGAGGGCCGGCAGAAGTGCGAGCTGTTCGTCAACTGCCAGCAGTCGATCCAGGCGCTCTGATGTACCCACTCCCTGACGGATAGTAAAAGCGCACTTTGACCGCCCGTTGCGTCGCACTATTTCCTCATATCCTCACACCACATTTACGCAAACAAAAAAAAAACGCGAAAAAGAACTTGAGTAACAATTTTAAAAATACTGATTGCTTTCCTTTGAATCGATTAAGGACGTGGTATTGCGTCAGCGGCCACTCGACTGCCCCGGGGCGCCTCGGGGCTTCCCGCGGACCTGGCCAAATACTTGAGCCAGATGGAGGTAGGATAGGCGCTGATAGGCCTGCTGTGGTGCTCGTCAGCACCGCTTTGTCGGGGGAGCGCAATCGCCGTAGCGCACTGAAGCAGCGTGGGGACCACTCACACACACCACTGTCCGCGGGGAGGGATGGGCGTCCAATGATGATAATGATGGTGATGATAACGAGACAAAAATGATGGTGATGACAATCATGATGACGATGGTGGCGACAATGATGTTCACACTAAATGTCATTGTACTATTTTGTACATTGCAATGTACAGATCTGAGCATACATTAAAATGTACAATATTGTACGTTAAAATGGATAAATTTGTACATTGTAATGTACAAGATTTTTTTAAATTGTACATAGCAACGCACGATAACCGTCCGGTAAAGGAGATGCTCAATTATTGTGCATTGTAATGTACAATGTACAGAAGAAGTACATTAACATTTAATGTGTTGGTGATGACAATGATGATTATGGTGACTGTGATGATAGTGATCATGGTAACGTTGACGATAAATAAAGTGCAACAAGGAAAGTTCTTTATTAATTTTTAAAGGGGGAGGGGGGGGGGGTATGCACACGTGGCCGGCGACGCTCCCTCGCTAGCTGGTGGGCGTGTCCGCAGCCCGCGCTGGTCGCGGCCTTATCGCGGCCCCGCTGCCCCTGCAGCCGCGGCCGGGCCTCCCGAGGGCCCTCCTCTCGCAGCAGGCGGGGGCCACCCGACCTACCCCGCCGGCTCAGTCCCTGTGACAGAGAGAGAGAGAGAGAGAGAGAGAGAGAGAGAGAGAGAGGAGAGAGAGAGAGAAAGAGAGAGAGGGGAGGGGGTAGATGCACGGCAGAAGAAACACGAGAAATCTACAAACGCAAAAAATAAATGGGAAAGGGGCAAAAATGACTCATTGCCGTTACTTGTCCTACAATGGCCCATATTACAGAAACCGTCACGGAAATGCACACAAATCAAGATTGTGAGCGGACTTCTAAGCACGGTCTTTTGTCCTGCGGCTAAAACGGCCATGAAACCTCGAAACGTACGTCCTGGGAAATCCTATGACACCCTGAAATCTGTGTAACAGTTTCGGTCGGGTGTCCCTCGCGGATGGAGACGACAATTGCGCCCTCCGGACCGAGGTGTTTCGGAGGGTTCGGTGACTCGCACTAAATGTAATTGTACAAATTTGTACATATATAGTTTATAGAAACAGTTTTGTACATAGGTGTGAACATTTTTGTACATAATAATGCACATATTGTACATAGCAATGCACATTTTTGTACATAGGTTTGCACGTTTTTGTACGCAGTAATGCACATTTTTGTACATAAAATTATGTGCAAATTTGTGCATTTTCATTTAATGTGTTACCACCGGCCTCGCGTCGCGTTGGCGCCTCCGCTAATCCCTGCCCCAGACGCACGGACCGGGATGAATCAACGGGGTGGCGAGTGCAGGAATCGCGAAGCGGACTGCAGTGGCGCTTATCGTGGCGGTCATAGCGGCACATCGGCGCCGCGTAGCGCTTTAAGTGGCGGCCCGTCGGCCAGGTAGCCGCCAGGACAGTCTCTGGCATCGGGGTGATAGCGGAGCGCGGCCCGCGGTATCGACCAGCCAGCCGCCGGCAGCAGCAGCAGCAGCAGCAGCGGCAGCACGAGCCAGTCGGCCGACAGACGGGTCTCCGAGCGCCACCGCCGCCAACAGCACCATGAGGACGTACCACGCGCTGGGTGAGGGCGGCACGGGGGCCAGCGGCAGCGGGGGTCTCTCGCAGCCCGACCAGAGGGGCCCACAACACCTTCAAAACGTGTATACACACTAAATGATCATGTACAGATCTGAGCATATATTATAATGTACAGTATTGTACATTTCAATGCACAAAATTGTACATTACAATGCACAGTCATTGTGCGTTTCCTTTACCGTACGTTTATTGTGGGTTACAATATGTACAATTTAAAAGTTTTGTACATTTTGTACACATATCGCCCTGCCCTAACAGTACTGGCGCACCTGCGTCACTCGATGAAGAAAACCGCGCAAGTGCTGGAGGCCTCGGAGTAGCCGCGCATCTTCTGTAGGCCGTGCTGTACCCGCGCAACTCGTCATAGAACCCTGATTCCGCAAATATATATATATATATATATATATATATATATATATATATATATATATATATATATATATATATATATATATATATATATATATCACAAAAAGCTCAAAAAAGGGTGCGTACGCGGGTACTGCACCGCCCGCCAAAGTTGCGCGGGTACAGCACGGCCTACATGCGCGGTTACTCCGAGGCCTCCAGCACTTGCGCGGTTTTCTTCATCGACTGACGCAGGTGCGCCAGTACTGTTAGGGCAGGGCGATACGTGTACAAATTTATACACTTAAACGTACATTGCACATCAATGCATGCTCAGATCTGTACATTGACTTTTGTCTTTACACTGATTGTGGCGATTGTATTGACTGTAACGTCCAGTACGTCGAAAAATAAACGGCGTACAGTCGAAAAAGCTCAAAACTATACAAAAAACAAACAGTTTTGGATATTTTTAGCCCATGATTATGTATGGTGTTGTCTTGCGTTAAACCCCTCGGCCCGAATATTACCCCCTATGCGGTCCTTTTCAAAGACCGAGAAAAAAAATTATAACGCGATAAATTATTTTGTAGAACTTTGTGCGCAAGCTAAGAGTAGCCCAGAAAATTTTCCGGAAGCGTTTTCGTTACTTTTGAAGAATTGTTTGTGTAAGCTAAGAAGACCCGCACGTTAAATTACTGCGTCCAATTTTGTCCATAATTATGGATGTTTTGATGCATCTATGCAGGAGTTCGTACATATGGTGTACAATTTCGTACCCAAGGATGCACGAGTTTTTGACGTTATATGGACGCACCAACATGTACGACGACAACGTACGAATTCATATGTAATTATGTACGATATTGTACATAAGCCGCTTTCGTGCTCAATTTTAATTCAAAATCTTAATCATTAATCTGCATGTATTTATCTTTGTAAAGTTTACCTACAAGTCCATATGTGGAGAAAAAAAAATGCACACAACACGTTAAGGTGTCAAGCCGTGCCAAGGGCGTCCATTCTGAAGAGTGAGATAAAATATCCGTGCATGATAAACGATTATTGTCTGTAGATTTTGTGGGTAAGCTATGAACATAAGTTATGAGATTTCTCATAGTAAATTAGTCCCCCAAAATGTGAGAAACACATGGCCGTCTCGATGGGCGTGCAGAACAGTTCATGAATTACGCACAAAAATCCTTATTCGGTGATTTATTTGGTGTGAGCTTGCATTATTAATGTCACTAGAAAGCAAATTAAAAATTTCTTAATTTCATTTTTTGAAAAAGTTGCCGCAAGCCTTCCGGAGCGCGCTCGTATGGCAGCCAGCCCGCAAAAGTGTTTAGCGCTCGGTTTTGCGGCAAAATTCAAAATTAGAACCAGCTTAAATTAAACTTCGTTCACTGACGTTTCAAGAGCCAAAAGTAGGTGGAAAGCCATAATTTGAATTTTTAATTCAGGTCTTGCATCAGTTCTTAATTAGACCGTGTTTAGCTATACGGGCCAGCTTGGTTTCCTGTTTTATGGACGCCGTGCTGTGCGCAGGCAGCCGCTTTGTAAAACAACTCGTAGGAAAATCACAAACGGGTCGTGTTGCATTTTGTTAAAATTTTCCAAAAGAATCTGCGACAGTGCGCGGTCCCTGCTTGCACGCGTGCCGTGCGGTCTGCCTGCCCCGCCGGCGGCCCACGGGGCCCCACTCTCGCACTGCGACGCCACGCACGGACGGCTGCTTCACTTTTCTGTTCTGACTTCCAGCGGTCGTCGCCATGGTGACGCTCCACCTGCTCGCCGCCCAGGCCAGGACCGCCTACAGGGTGGCCGACGACAGCACGTCGACCGTACCCGCGTCCACAACAGAAGCTCCGGCAACAAAAGCACCTGAGTGCGTCTGTGACCCGGCTGTGAAACCATATCAGCTGATCCGCAGCGAGGGCTACGATGAAGACGTCAAGCTTTGCGAAGCCGGATACTATTGCGACTGCATGAACAGTAAAAAGAAGTGGTGCTTCGCAGTGTTCGGGGTGGGGTGGCATTTCAAAGAGGAAGATCAGAAGTGTGAAGCGGGGTTCGATTGTGCTAAACAGCTCACTCCTACAACGGAAACCCCCGCGACCGAATGGACTACTCCCACCGACGAACCGTCCACTTCCTCGATTCAGTCTACCACCCCCAGCAGCAGCGAGGAGCCCACCGTCTCCACCGACGCCCCCGCACCCACCGACGCCCCCGCACCCACCGACGCCTCCGCACCCACCGACTCCTCCGCACCCACCGACGCCTCCGCACCCACCGACGCCCCCGCACCCACCGACGCCCCCGCACCCACCGACGCCCCCGCACCCACCGACGCCTCCGCACCCACCGACGCCCCCGCACCCACCGACGCCCCCGCACCCACCGACGCCCCCGCACCCACCGACTCCCCCGCACCCACCGCCTCCACCGCACCAGCGCCCCACCCCCCACCGACGCCCCCGAACCCACCTCCAAGAAGCCGCCCAAACCCAGCGCGTCCTCGCTGACCAGGGCCACGCTGGGGCTCGTGGTGGCCTCTACGGCGGCGCTCCTGCTGCTGTAGGACCGGCGCGGGCTGCGGCAGCAGCGCCACGCCGAACACTGCTTTAATCGGAACTCTCGCTCTCTTGTGGAACGCACCACGAGTGCGACAGAGACAGCGCCACGAAAGCAGTGTTCGGTCGAACGGGGACTGGAACCAGGCGACCAAAACGCAAGACTGATTTTTAGTTTCTTTTTTCTTTTAAAGCGCGACATGGCAGCCGTCGGAAATTGTGATCCAATTTTAGTTTATTGTTATACATAATTCGTAAGTTTATTGTAATAAAATCTTGGAAACACATACTAATCTTTTTCTTTATCGCGCTTGAGTGGGCGGCGCGTCTGATAGTAGGCGAATAGTACGAGCCCGAACACAGGGGTGTGTGTAGGTGCGTACTGCTCCGCCTGACCACCGCGACAAGGTGTTGCCTGGTAGCCGCCACCAACCACCACGTCACCCGGGAGTCCGGGCTTTCTGCGACACTGGCAGCTGAGGGGAGGGGGCCACCGACCGCACCCACCCGTGGAATCCTTTGTGAACAATTTGTGAATTCCCACGGTGTATGGGTCACACATATGCACCCACAGCTACGTTCTGACCGGAATACTGGGTCGGATTACGCGGTTTCGGATCGTCGTTCGGCCCATAGCCGCCATACGGTTTGCCGTTCTGGGAAGTCCTTTTAAACCCCGAAATCTGATGAAAAGTTTCGGCCGAGTGATTCCCCCCCTCGCATTTTTAAAAACCAGTTTTGTGAAGTTTCCAAACAATTAATGATACAAATTTTTCTGATCATTGTTTATGAGTTTCAAAACAGAGAAAGTTTGGATTTAAGAAAACTGAAACAGTATTTTCTTGGATAGAACAGTTATTTGTGGCACGGTTTTCAAGTAAAACCTGTTTAGGATTTTTCAAAAAAGAAGTTGAAAATCATCAAGAAATTAGTGATTCAGATTTTTCTAGCAGTTGTTTAATTTTCCCGAACAATTTCTTACAGTGCGCTAGCCAGGCACGTAGCTCGGGAGGGGGGGGGGGTCATGACCCCCCCGTAGGTCCCTTAGAAGGCCGCCTGAAAAGCAGGCAACCGGCACGACATTCAGCCTGCAAGTAGGCAAAAAGCATGACCTGACCCCTGACACCCTCCGAAAATTCCGGCCAGCTACGTGCCTGGCAGTGACGCCCCCTCCCCTCCCCTCCTTTTCTCTCCGTCACTGAGCGTTACCTAATTTGTGGACGGCCCGGGTGCGCGCCCAGACCAGCCCGGCCTGCCACAGACGGGGGTCCGGCCGGCCCGCGGACTTGACGACGGCGGCCGCCGCGGCCACCATGCCGAAGGACAGGGCCGCCAGCGACACCACGAAGACGGTGTAGAACGCCAGCACCGACCCTGGCGGCGAGCGGGAGAGAGTCGAGAGGAACGCTTAGGGCGCCGCGCGATGTCCAGTCCAGTCTCGTCCGTGTCTCACGCGGGGTGTACGTGGCCGATGGCGGTCAGGTGGATTCTCTGATGGTAGGAAAGGAAGGTGCTGACCAAGTTTCATCCTCAATTTAAATTGAGGGGCTCGTGGTAGGGCGTGTTAGGAAAGGGTGTAGGGGCCAACCTCAGTAAATGGTATTTTTAAAAAAAATTGAAATTACATTTCTGGCATTCTTAGACCCCGAAATGTTGAGATCCAACGTTTCAAATCGACACCTCAGCTTTAGAGTTGTTTCGATGCACCTATGCGAAGTCGGAACCTCCTGCCCGGTACGAGGAAATTAAAATTGAAATTAAGGATGAAATGTTGTTAGAATAGAACCTTCCACTACTGCTATCAGAGTCGATCTAGCGATCTTGGATAGTTCACTTTTTGCAGCCCCGTTGTCAGTAGCTGGAGAAGTGTGTCTGATTGGCATCACGTCACACTTACCCCAGCCGGTGAGGCCGCCTCTACATGCGGGTCGCCAGCCAGCCCTGACCCTGGCCGGGGGTTCCGTATTCCGATCCATGCCAAATAATAGCACCCTTCATGCCCCCACAACAATGTTGTTAGAAAATGATGGAGACAACACGACAATGGTTAAATAACATTTTTTCTTTAATGGGCACGTTGGATTTAACAGATTAACAATGGCAACTCCAAGAGAAGTCAGAATGAGGAACAGTTTCAGTGCGAGTCCAAAAATTATGAAAATAGAAAGCAAGCATTTTGGTATCAATGTTTAAAAACTTACAGGCTACAATACAAGTACAAATTTAAAAACTAATAAATTTAAAGGGCAGAGTACCTACAGAGCTGTAAGGCTAGTTTGAAGAATCTGGTAGTCACGCTGGTCGATAAAATAAGCTAGAGCAATCACCAGCTATTGGAATGCATGTCTGACATACTCAGTCAACAATAAATAATTAGGGAGCGACTACAAACCTCCACAAGATCAAAACCGATGATGTTCATATTGGCAGTGTATTATTGTTAAAAACAACAGTGCAAGTGATTTAAGGCTATCTTTGGTATAGAATTAACACAAAAGTGTAGGACAGTCAGAAACAAGGCAAGAAACCAACAAGTTGACATATCTAAAAGGCTCAGAGGCTGAAACATCAGTCAACGTATGTAACTTGTGACCAACTAAAACAACCCAACAAGCACAAAAACAAACTGACTCTCCTCAACACACATTATTGGATAGGTACAGCAATAAATTAAAATTCACAACACCACCAACACAACCTTAAAAAAAAAAAATATTTTGAAAAAGAGCAAGTAACATACAAAATACAAAAAGTGACTTAAAACAAAAATAACATTCAACTCTCAGTTTAGAATGACATAATATTTACATTAGTGAAATGTATATAAAACCCTGCTTTAGTGGAAATGTGAACACAATAAAATGTCACACAAGCAGTATAAAAACAGTTTCTGCAGAGGTCACTAGAAAATAAATGAGCACAACATGGTTTCTACCCTGCTGTTCATAGAAGCAAAACATTCCATTTTCTCATTGCTCTCATACAGAGCTGCAGTTGTTCTCCCCACCACCAATGTTGGCTTGCTGCTGCATCAGTAACAGGCAACGCTCCTCAAGGTTTTGTGTTGTTGACAATAAATGAGCGTTCTCCACATACAACTCTTTAACTAGAATGTCTGAGCGAGCCAACCGATTCATCTGCAACAGATATTTAACAGAATAAAACATTTAAGAACAAAGCAAAATTTCCCATGCACTTATAAAGAACAAAATGTGCGCAATATACCTGATCACGGCAAATTTCTGCTTGTTGTTCAAGTTTGTCTTGCGTGCACTGCAAAATAATTTGAAGGTCTCCAACTTCCTGCTTGTGACGGTCCCATGCATCTAAAGAACCAGAATGGAAAACATATCAAGCAAACGTAAGAGGTAAAACTTCAAGTCTTTTGTAGAGGCTGCAATACTTACGTTGCAAAAGCACTTGGGTTTGCTGTTGCTGAGATCGGAGTGCTCTTTGCATTCTGACACATGTCTGCTCTTGCTCCCGAAGACGAAGACCCATTGCTTGCAGTTCATCTTCTGGATTCTACAAAAACCGAAAAAGACCATGTCGGAGATCGTGTACACTCATAAACCCATAAAACAGGTCTGTCGGCTTACCAAACAGTTCAGGGCAACATAGTGCGGGTGGTGTCTCATCCTGCGGTGGCGTCCGTGCACCTGATGGTGGCGCACTGCCCCGCGAGGAGTGGTTCTTGGATCCTCTTCACTACACAAGTCCGCAGACCCACAAGATGAGGAGGTGGATGGTGTAGATGACATAACATTGTCGGTAACGTTTCCATTCAGTTCTGGCAGAGAAGGACCGTCCTGCAAAATGACAGAAAAACTGCTGCAGTTAACTAGTAAACGAAATACAACCAGTGCAAAATTTATGTGTTTATGAGTTGTACCTCATTCATGCCAAGGCGAGGCTTCACAATGAAAGTTCTCTCACTGCCCCAACTTCTGGTTTCCAAGTCTGAGACTTGCACAGCTATATCAGCACTGCACACTGGGAACAAATTATGAATAATAATTTTTGGTAGAAACAATAGTGATAGTAGATGCATTTTAAAATGGTAGCCTGTGGTTGCTCACCATTTTGATGCTGAATAAGGTGCAGTTGTTCTTTCAATTTCTGAACCTCATACTCTTTTTCTGCAAGCTTTGTCTCGGCTTTGGAGCGAAATTCTTCTAATTCTTCCTCTAATTCCAGTACCTATTAACAGGTATAAAAACCATGCCAGTGGAGAAAAAAAAAACACATTTAAGAAAAGAAAGTGAAAAACCACCAGGAAATGAGAACATTTTTCCCTGAGCACTGAAACCAGGGCTCCATAGCTTATCATAACATTGCAAAAAATGCAAAGTTAAATGTTAAAGTTATACCCATAGACTCACATTATAACATTGTAATGTTTAGACGACCTTTAATTCTGAGACAATGGAATCCCAGTGAAGTCAGAGACGTGTGGTATGTCTAAGTGAGTTATGATTATCTGAGATCTAACTTTGTATAACCAGCATGGAATGCTTCATAACTTGTGTTTACAAGTTACAATGTTTTAGGTTATTATAAGTTTTAGACCCCTGAGTGAAACCTACCTGCTTCTCGAGACCATCCTGTTCCTCAATTGTTTCAAGACGGCCAGCCATATATTTGGAAGACCGTTTTAGATGATCATCAGCAAAGAGGTCTTCATATTCTCTGATCTTCAACACCAATTCAGAAAATTTTTCATCAGTAATTCGTTGCTCCTGTTCAGCAAGCTGCCTCTCCTCATCGAGCTTCCCTGCCCAATAGTCCTCACATCGCTCATATTCATCACGCATCATAGACAAACTTTTTTCAAGATCACTGCACTGGTCTCTTAAAGCCGCCATTTCCTTGGCATGCACAGCCTCCATTGATTTTATCCTACTCTCCAGCACAGAACTAGATTCACCCTGGACTTCTGCTGCAGTTGTATCATCACTGGTACAAACGGCTCGGTCCACTTTAAGGCTAGACTCAAAGAATGTATTTTTGGGGGTGTCATTCACAGTTAATGACATCACTGAATCTGAAGAACGTATCTCCAGATCTGAGCCAGAATAAGGCAGTTGGTTGCGAAGATCAGAAATTCTCTTTTTCAGAATACAGTTTTCTTGAGAGCAGGCTCGCTTCTCAGACAGAATCTTTACGATTTGCACCTTTACATTATCCAGCTGAGTTTCCAAGTCTCTGCAGTGCTGCTGGAGCTGCTCCACAGCCTGACCACCAGAAGACTGTTTCAGAAGTGATATGTTATCTTCACAAGCGGAAGATGAACTTTGTGTGTTAAAGCTTCTGTCTGGAGCATCCTGCCAAAATTAGTTCATGAAGGTTAATTACATACAAAAAAAAATCAGATAAAATAGAATGAAAAGAATGTATAGATACCTCTTGACCGAGATACTCAGCATCTCCTTCAGTTTCCTTCAAACTCTGGGATTCTGTCTGTTTCACATCTTGACTACCCTGCAACAACAGAGGTGGTTGTTTTGTGAACCAAACATAAGTGTATTTAAAAATACTAATACAAAAGTCCCTGCACCAAAAAATCACCAAGCAGAAACAATGGACAACCGACAACCAATTCAATACTTTGCAAAACTACGAATTCAGTTGAAGTACTTTATATTTATTGTTCTACACAATGCCAACCAAAGATGAAACAAAAAAAAGAACAAACCTGAACATGTTGAAAGTATGCTTTCTTCAAAAATTTTAAAAATCTATTGGCCTTTAGTTTTTTATTCATATTTGTAATGTCACTGATCAATTTACATTTAGAACCCTAATATACACAAGATTTCCACATTCACAAACGGACTGGTGATGATGCGAATATTAACTTAAGTGTGGACACAATTTTGGATTAATTAGAGACCATAAAAGACTATGTGTTAGAGAAATACTTTGCCCCTGCCCCACTGGTCTCTGTGCAGCCAGCTTACCCTCCCCCTACTCCACCTTCCCCCCAAGAGTGCTGCTGGCTCTGCTGCCAAATCTAAAAATAGCTCTCTATGTGGACCCAAAGGATGGCCAATGCATGCAACCTCATGCCTGCATGCTAAGACTGCACTTCGGGTTCGGGAGGGCTGTTTCCCTTCTAAACCATAGGCTGTAGGGCACATGCATACACTGTACAGTACTCAAATAAAATAATCCTTGTAACACACAAGCAGGGGTTATAGAGTGACCGAGTTGTCTTTGAAATAGTATTTTTGCTTGGAAGTAAGAAGCCAAAATTTCAAAGACGTAGTAATGAAAGTAACATGAAAATATGAAAATGACACCTGCAATGAAAATATGTGCACCACAGATTTTGTTGCAAAAGCTCTGGATTGCAACGAATAGAAATACCTTAAGAATTATAATATGATGTCAATTTTCCAAGGAGCCAGCAACAAAAGTTGTGCATAAAGTGAACACTACGGGTGATCGATGAAAGAGGTGGGATTTGATCAAAGATGCCTGAACATAAAATGATGCAGTTCAAAAAAATTAAATGTTAAGACAGGAATCCATAAAAGCGGCGGTGGCAAAAACAAAAGAAAAAGAAAAAATGCAAATCACTCCAGTGGTAAAAAACATTCAAACAATAGAAGAGACACCTCCAAAACAATTCCAGCTCTTCCAATAATGGTTCCGAATAAGAAACACTATTGCAATGTAACAAAAAAGGATTTATTAAACTACACCTCTAACCGTCTTACAGGAAAATGGAAGTGCACTGGGAAACTACAATAAAGTAACAAAATACGTGCAAATATCACCTCCATATACTGATAGTATACAAAACTGTCTTTTTCCCCCTTACAAAAAAAAAAAAAAAAGCACCAGTATAAGTTTATTAACACACATACAGAAACATAGAAGGAGCCTCTGAAGACAATCAAGATATCAATATCATAAGCTAAATCACAGAAAAATGGGAGGGTACTAGTAGATATGAAATATTTACACAAATTCTTTACTGCTAGCATACAAGAGCAGCTGACATCTCTCACTAAAAACTAGAAACTTCTTCAATGTTAGGTTTACAAAGAAAAATTAAATTAAATATATCTGCGTAGTTGTGCATAGGGAGTGATGTGATGTAAGTTAGGAAATGTACAGCTTTATTACATTAAATTAAATACTGCCCTTCGGTAAGATGCCAAGATAGTCTTTTATGTTCTAATAGGATTTTTTAAAAAAATGACGGAAGCACAAAATGAAAAAGAAATTGTGGGAGAAGACCAGATCACAGGTAAGACAAGAATCATATTACATAATTCCTAAAGATATAAAATGCAATTCTGAATTTTCAATGAGCGTCAAGTTTATTTTAATGTATCTAGTACCACTAAAGCACCGAAAAGACCATGTTGCCTTCCAGTTCTACGCTCGAACAGTAACCCCAATAATCAAACTGAAGACAAAATCATGCTTCTTACAAACAAAACAAAGGTTTTGTACCATAATAATTCCAAATCTAGAATACATAAAATAGGTCTTTAGCACACTTAGTCTACAGAAAAAACTATAAACTAAACTTCTGCGATTGGACAGCACAAAAGCTCTACTAGCCAGTTTCCCATGCAAGACAAAATCACAACCATCCTGCCTAGAATGGGGGCAACACTGGAATCAACTCACCACAAAGTTGCTGGTATGTAGGTGCAATGCTTTCTCCAATTCTTCAATACGAGCTTGCAGCCGAGCTACGCCTACATTTTCCTCAGATGCCCTTCTTAGATCACAATTGGGAAGGTGAATCAGATCATCTTGGCTACCCACTAAACTTGAACTCTCACTTGTCAAATTCAGCCAGTGTTCACTTTCCAAGTTCAGCTTACTCCCAGGAAGCTGAAAGACATTATTTTAAATGTTAATTAGCAGCCCCGGTACAAATTGATTATCATACGCTGTGGTAATACATGTATACGTACCTTTCCAATGGATCCAGAAGAGAGATTCTCTGAGCTGTCCACGTCAATATCAAGGTCTGCTTCAACTCCAGATTCACTGGTACCAAGGGGGTGAATTTGAAGCCCTAAATTTATTTATTTTTTAATTAAAAAATAAAATAAAAGTAATGAAAGAGAGAACACTTTCAAATGGAAGAAATACATGGGAGAAAAGTAAAAATTTAAGGGACAAAATGTAATGCAGTGATAATAATACCTACCCTCTATATCAACATTGTCAAGGGAAATTTCTCCCTTCTGAGAACACCGTCTTACTTTCCCAATGCGTGGGCTCTCCTCATCACCACTATCATCAGTTGGGGCAACATCTAACGGGGACTTTCCTCTTCTTTTCAGACCACCATCAACACTGCTCGAAGCAGGCCGTCTCACTCTCATACTGGAAAGACGAGTTGTCAGTACTTCAAGTTCGACTGTTAGTTCATCGTTTTTATCTCTTAAGCTGGAGTTTTCAGATCTCAGTTTGCTAATTTGTTCAGATAAGTGTTCGATGCGGTCTTGATCCTGATTGGCCTGCAGCTCATTCAGCCGTTGTTGCAAGTTCTCAATCTCTTGCAGTTCTTTCCCCATTTGAAGTTTGTCTTCCTCACATTCTGCGACCCGTTCAGTGAGATTGCGAGTTTCCTGCTCCAGATTTTCATTTTCAAGCCGTAGACAAGCATTCTCTGATGTAAGCTTGGATTCTGATTGTTGCAGAGCGGAAACTTTGTGCTCGAGCCGGCTGTTATGCTGAACCAATTGTTCACGTTCCTGACTAAATCTTGTGGTCAAGTCCCTCACCGTTTCTGCGTGTTTAAGCTCTAACAGTTTGAACTGATTTTGGCTCACTTTTTCAAGCTTAGAATGATGGTCATCAATCTCCTGAGCCAACAAGCTTGAACGGCAATTCGCTTCTGCCAAGTCGTTTCTTAACTTGTCTCTTTCACATGACATTTGCTCCATAGAAGATTTCATCCACCGTAACTCTGCTTGCCGCAAGGCAAGTGCTGCTAGTAACAAATTGTTGGTGAAAATGCTGGGAGCTGCAGAAACTGGTATGGCTGATCCATCTGGCACAGAAACTGTTTTCCCAAGCCTCGTAATTTCTTCCTCAAGGGCACCAGCCACAGATGAAACACTTAGAGAACGTAATGAATCATCTAGGTTCAAGTCCCGCAATAATAAGGAAGGGTTTGACACACCAACACTATCCCACATTTCTATAATGGCGTCTGCACTTGCCATCCTAAAAAAAAAAAGAAAAAAAAAGGTTAGATAACTCAAAAGGGTGAATTTACAACACAAGTTGAACAAAAGCATACATACCCAACCCCATTGACTTCGGTGAGGCTAAAGCTAGTACCACTACTTATGACACTTCCTCCTAGAACCCAAGATCCCTGAGACTCTGTTGGTGCCACAGGTGCGCACGGAATACCCGAGCGAAATAGAAGGAGCACATCATCTAGACTGACTTTTCCATCTCTGTCTGTGTCAACCTGTTCAAAGAGTTGCTGCACTGCCTGTATTGGTTAAGAAAGGGTTGACTAGGATTAATTAAATGCAGTGCCTCAAGAGATATCAGTAAATGGGGCCAATCAACTGTTATTACACACCTCACTGGATAACTTTTCAGAGCCAAAGCATTCACACACTTGTCCAAGTTCACGAAGATTCACATATCCATTTTTACCATACTGCTGCCAAGCCTGTTTTAGGCAATCTTCTATATGATTGAGGGTGCACTGAGAGCTATTTGAATTCAAGCCCGGCAGAGAAATACTTAGAGGGTCTGTCGAATGCATAAAGGTAAACAATAAGGTAAGTCTCAAACTGAAGTAAGGGAGGGGAGGAGATAAAATACAGACCTCTAGGATAATCACTTTCGTTTTCATTTGTTCTTCTCTTTTTGGCACTGTAAGCACCACTGTCATCTCCATAATCATTTCCAGTGCAGCTTAGGGACAGTGTCTGTATGTTCTGAAATAAGATAGTTTTCATGACGATAAAAATAAACATTGAAAACAGATAAAACAAATGGTACTTAGGTCATACCTCTTCAGCAGTTTTGGACTCAGGGTCACAGTCTGTTGAATCAAACTCAAGCTCAGAGCTCTCAGGCCGAGAACGACGCCCATACTTCTTTTGACCGAGCACCAGCTTAGGTGAAACCTCTCTATCTGCAAGGAAGGACAGTCACAAGCACATGTTATTCAGCCACAAATTACAAAGAAGAAAACCAGACCTAAATAAGATACAACCACAAAAATTAGTACCTGGGGACTCTCCTCTCTCAGCATCAATATCTTTTTCTTTCATCTTCTCAGGATTTGGTGCTTGGACACAAGTAGAACTTCGTCCCCCTCCAAGCAGAGTGAGAAGTCCATCCCAAAACTGTGAGAAACTGGTGCGGGATGTAACATCAGCCAACAGACCATTAATTAGGTCTGTCGTTTGATTTTGGTCCAGTGGCAGCTGCTCGCAGAGCAGCTGGAGCCCTCCCTGGTCCAGGCTGCCTGCATTGTTGGTGTCAAAGCTCTCAAACAGAGCACGGAGCTGCTGTTCGTAACAGTCAGCCTCAGATGTATCCATTTCATAGCCGTGCTCGCACCGGTTAACAGTCCGGCAACCTGCAGCAATTTTACATACATATTAACTGCGCCACAGTTTGGCACACTTGCAAAGGTGTCATGGGCTGGTTCTGTCTGAATGTTAGAGAGACATGGACAAGTTACATCATCTCAATATCTGGGACCGCGGCTGCGGCTCGCGGCTCCGTCCCCATAACCGCTTGCTTGACAACACACAGAAAAGCTGTCACCACGGCACGGCAGAGGAAGCTTCACCAGCAGGGATTCGGGGGCTAACCCCCGACGCGGGTCACAGCATTGCATTCCTTACCTGCGCACAAGTCCCATACTGTTCTGTAGGACGGCGCTGCACCGCGTCAGACGTTGGCCTCCATCAGAGCACCCGCCACAGTCGGAGTGGCCGCCAACGGCGATGTAAGAAGAGAGCGTTTTCAAACGAATTTCCCTAAATTCAAACGTACACAAAAACAAGTTGACAGCACGACACGGCTTTGTTGACACCTCCACCGTGCCCTGCTTACTGCTGTCAAGGATTCCTGAGTCTATCCCACTTTGCATGCCGTCCCGCAGACCCACCGCCCCCTCCCCCACCACCAAAGTCACACTAAAAACGACACAAGAAGTTTGAATTCAAACTTGGCCAGAATTTCCGTTCGTTCTGACTTGACTGGGGCAGAAACCATCTTCATAAAACAAATAGATTCACCGATAAGAATATATGCTTTAAAGGACACGGTTAGCGATTTCCTTGAAGTTTTCCATATTAGAGAAAAGTGCGAGGTAGAGAGGAAAACTTGCCGGCCGAAAAAGAGGGGGGAGGGGGAGGAGAAGGGGAAGGGGGAGGGGAGAGGGGGTGATAGCAGAAAGCCAAGCAGAAAGCCAGCAGAAAAGAGGTTTGTCGCTGTTCCGACAGAAATCGATACTGTTCGCTTCGCACCCACGACAGCTTGTCCACAGTGTAAGGAACTGTTGCTCTTGTTTTGCCGTCTGGACGGTTAACTGAAGTTTTCGTTATCGTTACAGATTTCTTTGAACAGCGCGTATAATGCAAGATAACCTCCTATACCAGCCGCAGAAGTAGGAATGGTCTTCTCCTCCCGGCCGCGGCCTCGAGTAGCCAATCCCCTGTGTTGTTGTGAATACATTGACAAGGATGGAGAGAGAAACCACATCTTGGCATGCTGCTGTAACTGTGTCGAGCTAGACCGAGCTGTTGACAAGTAAGGAATCATTATTAGTGGCAGATTTTTAAGTGTGTTCTATGTACTTTTTTAGTAAACTGCAAGTTTTTTCTTCAGTTTATGTTGCTGTCGCAGTGAGAGAAGGCCTGGCTGTGATCGGGTCATTTCGACAGTCATGGATAGGATGCGTATCCCGTGGATTGGTGGAGCAAAGCAGTTGTCATTTGATGCACTGCTGCCCATGGTGCTCTTACCTTGTTTATTTGGTTTTGGTGCACTAGGCTTATCATGCACAGTTCTAGTATTTTTCTCAATGCCTCTGTTGATCCTTCAGCTTCACAGAGTTTATTTTCGAAACATTCCAAATACAAAGTTCTTCTGTTCCTGGACATATACTTCACTGGCTCTGATCTTCATTATATATGAACTACTTGTTGTTCCATTTTTGGAGATCAGCTCTGAAGAAAACTGGGTGTTCATTGGAATATCAGCGTTATCACTTCTAAGTTTGTATAAAGTTCAGACACTGAAACAACCGCAAAGTCAACTTGATGTAGAATGTGCGGGAACAAACCTCCAGAGCTCTAAAGTAATCAATGCCTGTGATGGCTGTGGAACATTTCTGCTGCCCAGGATGGCTCATTGTAACACTTGCCAGAAATGCATTCCGAAACGAGAGCTACATTGCTTATGGTCAGTTTCCGGTACATTAATTTGAATGCCGGGGAAATGTTGCATTATTGTTAAACTGCACATTGATTTTTGTGACAGGTTTGGATGCTGCATTGGCTCTCACAATCTATTGTGGTTTCTTGTGTGCCTACTCTCACTCTCTATAAGTCTGCTGTATAGTTCAAATCTGATCATGACCACCGTCTGCCGACCTTATCGAGTCTGGGGTTCTCTTCTTCTCCCAGAGGATTGCAGTGAGGTTTACTATGAATTTAGGTAAGGCTACTTCAATTGAAATATGTATATGAAATCTGGTTTTCTTGCTAAAGTGGGAATGTAATTTTCAGATTTGCTGTGTGCTTTGTTAGTGGGTTGTACTCACTTGTGATGGCTGTGCTACCTGTGTTTGCATTACTCCGCCAGTGCTGGATGGTTTCCCTTGGGATTACCGGCAGTGAATGGCGTACAATGCCCCTCACGCACATTTTGCGACTGGGGGTAACTGCTCATCGTCCTCACAGCCGAGGACTTGTGATGAATTGGTACTATTTGTTTGCATGTCAAAATATGAACAATTAACTGTTTTTATTAGACTGTTAAATATTATACTTTTCAGTATGTGATTGTATGTAGCTCAATTATTTGCAATTCCTTGTTGGAATTGTGTTTCTTCAATGCTTATTTTCTTGTGATTTTGTTTTTGCATTTCTTGCGGTCAAATACTCCTGTTGTGAGGTTTTTTCACAGTTTTCCTCTCTTTACATTCCGTTTTGTTAGTATTTTTTTAGTACTAGTTGATGACTTCTGTGATGTATATCTGTGTAATGTGACTTAATTAAAAAATATATTTGGTTTGACCACTTGTGTACTTATAGAACTTAACGTTCTTTATTGGTGTAATATAATAACTAGTCAATGGATTGAAGTGTTTATAATTAATTTATATATTGTGTGAAATCTGTGGTCTAGTGGGGTTGTGTTATTCTCCGAAATCTCTAAGCCGTCGATGAAAATTCACCTGTGCACCTACCTGGCCTGCTTCCCCCAGTATATCAGTTCTTTAGCGTAAGTCACTCACTTTAGGGTCACTTACTAAGCATTTGTTTCCATATTATTTCCTGCTTATTTGATTTTTCAAATGTAGGCTATTGAATAACTGATTTCCATGTTCCTGTTAAATTTTCTTCAGTGCGTGTGTGTCTTGGCTCTAATGAAATTTTGTACCAATTTAAGATGGAGTTAAATAACTTAATTGCAGTAGTTCACGCATTCAGTGGAATACAATAATGTTGAGTGCTCACTTTACTATTCTGTTTATAATGCTGTGCATGTGCTCAAATGTATCTATGTGATGTAATTTTCTTTCAATAAAAGACAACAAAATCTGACGTAGCATACAAATTGCACAGGTTTCATTAGGCAGTGAATCAGATCGTATCAAATCAACCCATCCTCAACTTATTTGAAAAATAGAGTCAAGTACAGGGAAACAAAAATCTGAACCCTTTCCTTCAAACGCATGGCAGCATGGCAATCCCGTTCCGTTCCGCCACTGCCGCCGGCGACCGTCAGAAGCCCGCGAGCATATTCCAAATAAACAAATCGTAAACAACTGTCCTCTGATGTCCCCTGTTTTTGCTCTCTTCGACCAGGGGCGATCGATTTATTTCTCCTCTGGATTTCTTTCCCGGCGTCGAGACAAAACGAGCAGGACGCTGCTGTTGATCGCGCATCGGCGGCGAACAGCTTACTGGGGGGGGGGGGGGGCATTAGGAAGTGTCGGACCGAGCAGCGAAACGGCAGCGACACACTCTAGCATCCAGTGCAGTCAAACAGTCAAAGGACCGACAGCGAGCGCAGGCGCGGCCACGACGGAACACGCGCACGCACGCGTGCTACCCACATCCACCCTCCCTCTGGTCTGGCCGCTGGAGAGGCCCTGGTGGCGAGGGGATGGTGGTGAACCTGCGTGTTAATCACGCCGTAATCAATGGCAATCGGTGGTAATCACCCGTGGTGATCGGCGGTCCTCTGTCGAGATTTACCATGGGACCGGTCGTAATCGGGCAGTAACCGGCGGTAATCACTGAGTCAGTGGTGGTGGTCGGTAGTAATCATTGGTTACCGCCGGTAATCACGGTTGGTCGTGATCATGGTAGTCACTTCTACTTGGTAATCGTGTATACACCGGAACTTGCACCTGACATCCCCTCGCCCAGTGGTACTTTCCCATCTACCCATCCCCCAAAACCCCCGTCGCATCTCCTTCCCCTCTCCGTTTTACACTGTGTAGGGAGATATCTCTCTACACCGTGCCGTTTTAGAACGGTGTGGTGCATGCCAGGTCACGAATCAATCTTTATCACACAGACACACACACACACACACTGGTTTTTGTGTATGTGCGTTCTATGTATTGCCTCCCCACCCCCGTTTCGGACCCGGGGCGCGGGCGCGGGGCGGCGGCAGTGGTTGCAGCGGCGGCAGGAGCGAAGGCCTCGCTCGCGCCCGCAGGTCCGCAGCCGCGGCCTCCGCCGCCCGCTCGGAATATAGAAAACGCATTAACAGATAGTCGGTACAGTATTTTGTTGTCGGCGTTTGTTTCAGAGAGGTCTGCGCCGGCGGCCGGTGCCGCCGCCGCCCCGTCTTCGGCGTGTGTGCGCGCGTGTGTGCGTGTGTGTGTGCGAGGGGACCGTGCGGGCCCGCGGTGCTGTGCCCAGGGAGGACGGCCGGGCTGCGTCCGGGTTGCCTCCGGGCTGGCTCCGGGCTGGCTCCGGGCTGGCTCCGGGCTGCCTCCGGGCTGCCTCCGGGCTGCCCCCGGGCTGCCCCCGGGCTGCCTCCGGGCTGCCTCCGGGCTGCCTCCGGGCTGCCTGCGCGGTGCGGCGGCGGCCACAGGAGGCAGCCGCCATACATCACGGGGGACACACAAGCGCTGCCGCCGCCGCCCCGGGCCTCGGCATGGCCGGGCACGGCCGGTGCCACTGGCGCTGCGGCGGCCACCGGACGGCCCCTCGGCAAAAGGCGTATGGTAATGAACGATTCTTGGAAGCCCGAGGGCCTAAGGCGTCCGGGCCGCCGTGGGCCGCCGGGGGCCGCCGGGGGCACGGAGGAGGAGAAGAGGAGCAAGAAGAAGGAGACGGCCTGCGGCGGCGGCTCCGGAGCATGCGGGCCGGCCACCGACTGTCTCTGTGTGCGTGTGCCCTTTTGCCTGTTCGAAGGCACGTCCGCGCCGGGGTGGTGGTGGCGCCCGGCCCAGAGAGATCGCCCTTGCAGTAGTGGCGGCGGTCTGGAGAAGGACGGAAAGCCGCATTCGGCTGCGTCGGCGGTGCGAGAGAGACGGCCGACCGGGTGTCTCTCTCGCACTCCCAGTCGCAGATCGCCCCCATGCGCCCTTTCAAAGTCGTCCCAAATCGCCGCCCTCCCAGAGCTCCGACGGCGGGGTGCCCGCCGCGGCAGAGGTCACCGAGTAGCGAGCCATCCCCCAGCAGGCGCGCGGGGAGAGTACCGGGCTACCCCCCGCTGCTGTCAGAGAGGGAAAAAATCTCATCCGAGGAAAGTATTCCGCGAATGCGGCCGTCCCGGGGAATGCCTCCGTATATACGTACTTCGGCCCGGCGCGGCCAAATTCTTCCGACGGCCGCACCTCGGCAGCCGCTGCTGCCGCCGCCCGTGAGCTGCGGTGAGGGGTCGTCCACATACCACTTTACGCGCCGCTCTGTCCTTGTCACGCCTTATGGGACGGTGCGTGAATAGGAGAGCGACAGATAGCGTTACGTAATATGTGGGCGAGGAAGGGGTCGTCCACATACCTCGTAACGCGTCGCTTCTGTCCTCGTCACGCCTTATGGGACGGTGCGTGAGTGGGAGAGCGACAGATAGCGTTACGTTGCGTGTGGTCAGGGCTCCGGAACTTGCACGGAAGGTGAACCCAGCACATTCCGGCCCGGCGCGACCTGGGTGATACCTCGACAGTGTCAGACGGATCACCGAATTAACCCAACTCGGTTCCGGCGGAACCTTCCAGGAACAACCCAGGTTCCGGCGGAACAAGACCGTTCTATCTGAGCCCCGTGCATGGCCCCATTAGCCGCAGCCGCGACAGTAAAATAGAATGCGAAGGGTGGCGAGCAACACAGTATGTTGCCACCGAGAAAAATACCCAAACACTGCAACTGTGTTTGCTACTTTTTGTCCACTTTTCTGGCGTCACGGCAGAGCCTGTCCGTAGCCAACGTACACACTTAATGTCAATGTACTATTTTTACATTGCAATGTACAGATCTGAGCATACATTAAAATGTACAATATTGTACGTTAAAATGGACAAATTTGTACATTGTAATGTACAAGATTTTTTAAATTGTACATAGCAACACACGATAATCGTAAAGGAGATGCACAATTTTGCATTGTAATGTATAATTTTCTGCATTGAAATGTACAATATTGTACATTATAATGTGTGCTCAGATCTGTACATTACAATGTACAAAAAAAGTACATTAACATGTAGTGTGTGGGTACGCAGCCCCGGCGCGTGCGCTCACTCGTGTCGTGCGGGCCAGCCTACCCCGACGCGCGCAGGCGGCCTGCTGTGTGCTCCGTCCTGTTCTGGCGAGGCAAGACGGTGCCCGAGTGCTCTCTGTCTCTCTCGCGCACTCCTTACGATCTTGTGAGATGAAAAGAGACAGGTGAGTCTCGGGTAGAGGAAAGGCCTCTGCCAGGTCAACGCGGAAGACTATACGGTCCACACGTCCGCGCGGCTGGCTAGGCGCTGCTGCTGGCTGAGGTGACGGAGACGAACCAAGAGAACCGGGAGGGCAAGAGGGACAGAGAGACACGGCGTGTGTGTGTTTGTGTGTGTGAGAGAGAGAGAGGGGGGGGGGAGACAAACTGCGACAGTCGCAGACATACCGATAAAGCTCCAGACAGGCAAAAACGTCGGACGGGGGCACATCGATCGACTGGGGCCGAAAATGCCGGCCGCGGCGGACGGCGGACCACGCGGCCCGGCGGCCCGGCGAAAATCAGCAATAAAAGGAGCGGGCGGGGGGAATAAAGTGTACGAGATGTCGCCACCGAGGAACGCCGCCGCCGCGCTACCGCCGTGTCCAGCGCAGGCCATCCGCCGCCCCTGCCCCCTCCCCCTGCCTCCCTACCCAACCCACCCGCCACCCCCGCGCCACACCAAAGGCAGCGCGCCGCAGAGATCCGAACAGGGAGATATGATATAATGATTAGGGTCGGTGGACTCGTCAGGAAGCGCTGCGGGACACCGGGACGACGCGGGGACCCCCGCACGCTGCCGTGGCTCCTTGTGATCTGTTCGCCAACCCTTCTCCTCTCTCTCTCTCTCTCTCTCTCTCTCCTACCCTCTCCCCTGCGCCCGCTTTACCTCGCTCTCCCACTCTCTTTCGCTCTCCCTCTCTCACTAACTCGCTCGCTCTCTCTCGCTTTCCCTCCCTGACTTGCTCTCTCTCTTTCTCTCTCTCTGTCTCTCTCTATTTTTCACTCTCTCTAGGCCCCCCCTCTCTCTCTCTCTCTCTCTCTCTTCCACTCTCTCTCTCTATTCTTCACCCCCTCTCTCGGTCTCACTCCCTCGCACACCTGTCAGGACTAGCCCACGCCGCGGTAGCGCACGGCGCCGAGTAGGTAGGCCGCCCCTCCGCCTCCGCTCGGCCGCCCGCTGCCCGCCGCCCAGGCGGCCGGCCCCGACTCCAGCGCCGTCCGCGAACCACGTCAACGAAACGACGTTGGGAACGTCTCTCTGCGTGCGCAACGTTGTGGGGGTGCGAGAGAGACGGGCACACGGGATCGACGCGTCGTTTCGAACGCCAGTTGCATCAACGTAATTTGCGGATGGAGGCCCCCGAGTCGCGTGACGGGCCGGCTGCCCGACGCCGCTCCGTTCCCGCGAAACGCGGCGATCAATAATGCATGGCGCGTTTCGGGCCGCCACTCCTCCCCTGTCCCTCGGCAGAGACGCGTCCGAATTTGAAAATAGTAATGATAACAATAATAACAATTACAATAAAATTATTATGATAAACAAAATTTAAGAAAAGAAAAGATCGGACGAGGACGTAATTTGACGGTTCCGTCTTGTCAGTAGGTCGTTGGCGTTTTCGAACAAAGACACGTGTGCAGCGGGCGAGCGAGCGAGAGAGCGAGACAGAGAGAGAGAGAGAGTGAGAGAGAGAGAGAGAGAGATGGATACAGGCTTGGGGTGTTTAAGATTGCATTTGGCGCTTTTTTTCTGGGGCTGCTGGCGCTAGAGATGTCGTGAACCTGTTGCACAAGTGCATACCCCCTCGCGCTTGCACGAAAAAAGATTAGTTGGCATAGCGAATTTGTATGTTGGTTTTGGGGAAAAAATCTAAAATTTTGTCAAATTTTGTTAGGGGAACTAAATCTCAGTCGCATTAGCAATCATGAAAAAAACATTTCGGTGCGGCAAACCGTGTATTGGTTGCCTTAACGAATTGTCAGTTCCCGCAACTTAATTTCGCGGTTGTCTTAAAATCAACAAACCATTGTGCCAACTAATCATTTTTCTGCGAGTGGCCAGGAGTGGCCTTAGCGGAGCAGCAGACCACATTGGGCGAAACGCTCCCGAACGTTTAACTCTTAAACGATCACTCGTGAGGATCCGGCCGGACCCGGCGTCGCTGTGCGGCGCTCCCGCGGCATCGGCCAGCTTAAATTCGTCCGGGGCCGCTTCACCTCGGCGACAATATAAACCAAACATAAACAAAACGTGCTCGGCCAGGCTGGGCTGTTGCTTTTGTTTTTGTCCGTTCGGCCGGCCCTCGGGTCCAGCCTGCGTCGTCTTCCACACAAATTGACACTGCGGACGGCGCGTTTGTGATGGGACCCACCGAGGGAAGGAGAGAGAGAGAGAGAGAGAGAGAGAGAGAGAGAGAGAGAGAGAGAGAGAGAGAGAGAGAGAGAGAGAGAGAGAGAGAGAGAAAGAGAAAGAGAGAGAGAGAGAAAGAGAGAGAAAGAGAAAGAGAGAGAGACAGAGATGGGAGGAGGGAGAGAGACAGTGAGAGTGGCTGAAGGAGAGAAAGAGAGAGAGGGGGGGATGAGGGACGGAGACGGGGACAAAACACGCGGGGGCAACTAAGCTTGCCGTTGTCGGCAGCAGGAGTGCAAGGGAGAGCACGCCAATGCGACGTGTGAGGGGGAGTGTGTATGAGAGAGAGAGAGAGAGAGAGGGGGGGGGGGGGGGGGGGGGGGGGGGGGAGATGGGAGAGACCGAAGAGAAAGACAGAAAGGGGGCGTTCATTAGGGTAAGAGTCAGTCCCCAGGACGCATATAAGAGATAAATCAGTAAAAAAAGGCGAGAGGAGATGCGATGAAAATTTCGGTGACGCGTGGAGTCCGGGCTAGACAGTTTCCACGTACGCGTTTCTTAAAATTGGCTCACGGGAGGTCCAGATCCTGTTGTACTGATAATAAAGTAAATTACATGAAAACATCTTCGCGTTGGCAGATTTGGCCCAGCAAGTGTACTTTATCATTTTTTTAATTTTGCGTGTTGTGCGGGATCGCCTCCCGAGAGACGCCGCTGCGTTTCTGAATCACCTGGTGTTGCTGCAGATGCCTACAGCGCCAGCACCGTCTTCGAGCTTCAGGTGGTGTGGAGTCCTCCGGGAAGGGGGAGGAAGGGGGGGGGGGGGGGGGGGGGTGAGGGGAGGGGAGGGGGGACGGGAGGCGTCTCGGAGCCTTTTTGCAACCTTGGCGTCTCGCGTCGCAGCGCTACGCGCAACGGCCCTTTTTAGCATACTGATTTGTGACCGCCGCTGCCGCCGCTGCCGCCGCATCCCCCTGCGACGCTGTCGCCTCCGTGTGCGAGCGAGCGCACGCTCTCGATACTCTCGAAGCGTCAACTCGAACAAGAATAATCGCGGGACGCCATACAGCAGCAGCGGCGGCAGCGGCGGCAGTGGCAGCGGTGCGGGGACCTTGGGCCTGCTGGGGCGGCGCAGAGGGGCTTCTGAAGGGCAATAAGTAGTCAGCGCTACCTACTGCGGCGTGCGCGCACTCTCTCTCTCCCCCCCCCCCCCCCCCCCCATACATACACACACACACAAACGCGCAACCGGGATGGCTGTTTAATCCTAGCGCGATATGCAAAATCTACCCAGTGAAAAGTTTATACAATCTTGGGTTTTTCATCGATTTGCCTAAATAGACCGGTATTATTGAATCGATGTTATTTTCGTCTTTGAAAGCAAGAGATTATCACCAGTCTCTTGATGAAAGCGACGGGAAACAGTCGTGTCGTTGATTCGACGTTATTTCTTTGCTACCGATTGACTATATTTTTCATACTACAGTAAACGTGTTAACGAATCGGATGAAGCATTTTTTTAAACGATAAAAACAAAACGTAGATATATGTTTAGCTCATTTCCTTTTTTTTGTCTCGTTTCAGGAATCCTTAGCTGGGAAAGCAAAGGTACGTCCCGATAACATTTGCGAGGGTTTGCGGCTGAGAGAGAGGGATCCGCGAAGAGGAGAGAAGGATGGAGGGAGAGAGATGGAGGGGGAGGGAGGGAAAGGGGGGGGGGGGGAGGGAAGGCGGGGATGGCGGGTGGAAACGGTATGTTTGTTTTTCTACCGCGCCCGCCGTGTGTTGCTGATGGTCGTGTCGGCTCGTGAGTGATCACATCAGTGTTATTAGATTGATGCCCGCATCCTCCCACGCCCCCCTCCTCCCCCCCTCCCCCGCCCCTCTTCCCCTCTCCCCACTTCCACCTTTCTCCACGGTTCCCATATTATACCCTTCGGTGTGGTATCGTGCGGAATCCGCTCGGACCCGCTCGTCTTTAATATACCAGTTTACTTCGACGTGCTCTCTCTCTCCCTATCACTCGCTCTCTTCCTCTCCCTCCCTCTCCCTTCCTCTCCCGCTCTAAGCTCTTGGAATATCTGATATCCTACACTCCGGGCCTCAGCTCCGAGGGCGCCGGGTAGGTAGGCAGGCCCGCATTTCTCGGCCGCGTAGCAATGCCGAATGTTGCCTACCCTGCAGTCGCTTTGCTCCGCTCACAGACCGTGGTCCGAACTCTCTCCAAAAAATTACCTTAATTCAAAAAATAAACGTTGAATGAACCTATTTATTTTAGTTCAGGAGATTATTAAGTAGAAGTGAAGACAATGAAATAAATGGGTATGTTTCGATTTGAACACTCTAAAATTCTTACGAACGACGTCGGCACCGTCATATAACCTACACACTAAATGTTAAAGTACTTTTTTTGTACATTGTAATGTACTAATCTGAGCATACATTATAATGTACAATATTGTACATTTCAATGCACAAAATTATACATTACGATGTACCGTACCTTTATTGTACATTACAATGTACAAATTTATACATTTTAATGTACAATATTGTTCATTATAATGCATGCTCAGATCTCAGATTACAATGTACAAAATTGTACCTTGATATTTTGTGTCTACTTCAGCTTTAGTAGGTAGAACACAAGGATCACAAACACAGAGGTCTTCGAATATTTCGTAATTTCTGAGTGTCTTAGGTCTACGTTTAGTTGTTTGAGGTCCAAGAACTTGTGATTTCTATAATTTCAATTTACAGAAGTATTGTAAATTGTATTGCAGAGGGCACTCTGTACAGGGAACTGCAGGAGTGAAATCTTGACCCTTTCGGCTGCCATTCATTAACCAATGCAACGCGTTGGATGTTCATGTCGTCTTTTTATTCGTATGCTCTTTTCCCATCCTCTTTCCTTTCCCTTCCCGTAGTACCTTATGGATCATCCGGGAAGAAAAGATCTCCAGTGTGAAGTATACACCATACAATGATAGTTAAACTGTGGTTTTTGTACAGATAACTACAGTTCCATTCGGGGTAAAGTACGAGATAATTGGAGAAAACTGCAGATTTCCATGTCAACTACAGCGCAACTGCGAAAAAAAACTAGATTTTAGAACTAAAGTTAGAACACTTTAGCTCAAACTGTAGTTTCTCGTAGACCCTTCAGCTTGGGACTGGCCAGGCTCACAGGAGAAGGCCCTCTAGATCACGACGGGACGGCGAATCTGGGACTACGCCCCCCGCAGAGGTCCTGCGGCCCTGCGGGCACCTCAGGCTCAGCAGCCCGGGCCCCGGGGGCGCTCACAGAGGCGTCCAGAGGCTTGGAGCGTGGTGAAACAGCGCCTTGGCAGCTTCCTCTGCGCGACCGGCAGCCCGCAGCACGGTCCACTGCAAAGCACCGCCCCCGTTAGGGACAATTTTGTCCCTGACGCGGCCTCTGACCTGTGGATGCATATTTAATCACACCCAAATCTGGCCTCGTATCGACAGGTTTGTCTCTATAGACACACTTAATGTCATGGACAATTTTGTCCCATGAAATGTTTCGTTTTTAAGCAAAACGTAAATGAGCAGCGTAATTATGGGACCAATTTATTTCGCATGTTACAAATTATTTTAATGCCGTGTTTCGCTACAAAATTGTCCCACGGACCTTTACAGTGCAGGGTCATTTTGTCCCTTTTATATATGCTTAATAGCGCTTTAGTACAGCAGCTCAGTACAGCTCTAGTACAACTCTCTATATTGAAGATATTGAAGAAAATTTCGAAAAAAATCATCACGTAAGTAAAAATGGAAAATATGATTATGAATAGTTGGCAACGCTTGTACAATATGACCGTGTGCATGTGAGAGAACGTTTCGCGAATTTCCCGGAGCCAAATCAGCTATAGTTTGTGTGTAGTTTCGCATCGCCGTGATAGGTTACGCTGGGTGTGTGTGTGTGTGAGTCTGTGTGTGAATCTGTGTGGGTGTGTGTGTTCGTCCCGAACGAGTTCTCGCACTGGACCCGTTCCGTGTTCGGACCGATCCATATGGATACCTGCCGGTGCCTGCTGGTCACATTTCCGGTTCAAATACGGTCTCGGTCCTTATAATCTCTTTGATCGTGGGGGCGTAGCTCAATTTGTAGCCCCCCCCCCTTCTTCCCCTCGGCCTCTCTGGTGCATGTGGTCACGCCCTCTCTCTCCTTCTCTCTCTCTCTCTCTGACTTTCTCTCTGTCTCTCTCTTTCTCTCTCTGTCTCTCTCTAACACACACATCTCTTCTTTCTGAATACAGATGATATGAGCGACTTTTCGACGGGTGGTGCATCCACACAAGACTCGTCCGATCACCGCCCCTTCCCTGAGGAGGGCCACAGGGTGTGGTCGTTTCCTGTACACACTAAGTACTTCACCTCTGAGTATCACGTCTTTTCGCCCACGCACTCGGGGCCGCCCACCCGCGATGCTTTTGATCGCGCGGCTACACAATCTCGAATTTCCCGCCCCGTTTTGTAACAAAACGGCGGAACTCTATGCGCTGTGTAACATTCCTATATGGGAGGCAATGGGAACCTCGTGCGAGTTTTTTACAGACTTAGTGTAAGCGTTACTAACGGCGATAAATATACGAGAAGAATATTTGGCATATTTGGCAAATGTGACAGTAAATACACTACAAAAATATTTTTTGTCACTTTACGCTAAAAATATTTTTTGTCACTTATGATGTGACGAACAATTGTATCTAAGAATGATAGAATAAATTTTTTAAAACGTGTAGCCCAGAAGTAACGAAAATTTTATAACCAAAATATTTCGTCACGTGACGAGAAAACCGCAAAGTGACCAAATATTCAGGTGACAATTATTCGTCATCAATGTTTATCGTCACATGACGAAATATTTTTACAATGTAGTGATGAATATTTCGTCACTTTACAATTGTACACTTTACGATTGTCTTTTTACAGTAGTATGAAGTGAATTCGTCAGTTTTAGATTTGGGAGCGTCGACTCTGAATTTGTCTTGGCTGCCGCTCCCGGTGCGACGGCGCCCCTAATCAGAATACAAGAGCCATAACAACATATGGACGTGGACTGATGGGTCTGGTTGTCACCCCGACTGTCATATCCTCCCTGGGTGAGTCAGCGGTGAGAGAGAGATGCACAGATCGCGCGGAGACAGGAGAGAGAGAGAGAGAGAGAGAGAGAGAGAGAGAGAGAGAGAGAGAGAGAGAGAAATGATGCGCTGGAGATGGGGATTAGAGACAGCCAATCAAAAGACCGGTAGCGAGAGCGCGAGCGTATGGAGATGAACCCCGGCGGGGTAAGCTGTGCGCCCCGCCCGCCGCGGCGCCCCGCCCAGGATGAGCCCGGCGGTGCGGTATGGCGTAAGGGGCTGTCCGTAAATGACGTCATGCTTTTTAGGACGACTCTTGACCTAAACTACCACCGCATTTTAGATAGGGCCTTCACGCGAACCTCGCCCCCCCCCCCAATCGCACCCTGCTCCTCTATAAAAGCGTATCGTCATTTGTGGACAGACCCGCGACTGCCTTTACACTCCTCACAGTTTTCCAGCAAGACCCGCAGAGGGGACGAATGATCGGGGAAAGCGGTTCGCAACGTACTACTTCACAACCAGAAATGTTTTGTCAAATCGACTTTGTCAATTCGATTTAACCGATTAGGTTTTTGGTCATAGCAACCGAATTTTAGTCAAAACAACTTGATTTTAGTGGCTCTCTGATACAAAAAGGGCTGTTGTAAGTTAAGATCGGTCGATATAACAATAAAAATCGGTTGAATTGAGCTGGCAAAACCGACTTAACAAAACTTTTTTGAGTCTTCTCCAGATTATGCAGTCTTACAAAAAGAAAATATTCTAGAGGGATGTCCTTCTCAATGGTGTTTTGTCACCCATCATAGCGAACGGAGCGAACTTGGCCGACACCGCCGCGAGTTTTTCAAGTGTCGTCCTTCGTGAACGGACTTCCCTTACTCATGCGGATTCGGGTTTGGATTGGCGACGGCCCTGCTCTTGGCGTTGTGGGGGAGCCAGGGCTCGGTGCCGGCGGCGGCCGCGGAGGTTAAAGGGTCCCTCGTTAAGAAGCCCCCGCGCCCCTGCCCCTTGCGGGGCCCCCGGAGCCCCTCGCGGGGCTGGTGGTGCTTATGCCCATTTGGTTTTATACCTTGTAATCAAATCGTTGCTCGCAGGCAGAGATACGATCGGATTAAGAGATCGCCTCCACTTGCCCGCCCGCCGCGGCCGGCGCGGCAGGCGCGGCAGGCCGGGCCCGCCCTCACGCCGTGTCTGCCTCACGTCTGCCTCATATCTGCCAAGGGGAGAACCACGGTCGACTCGCACGACAAACCCGAGGTTAATTTTCGTAGAACTCACTTGGCAAGGGTAACACGAGTGCCCGTCCACACACTAAATGTTAATGTACTTTTTTGTACATTGGTATGTACTGATCTGAGGATACATTACACTGTACAATATTGTACATTTCAATGCACAATAATTGTGCATTTCCTTTACCGTACGTTTATTGTGCATTACGATGAACAGTTTGAAAAATCTTGTGCATTACGATGTACACTTTGAAAAATCTTATGCATTACAATATACAAAATTATACATTTTAATGTACAGTATTGTACATCATAATGCATGCTCAGATCTGTACATTGCAATGTGCAAAATTGTACGTTGACATTTAGTGTGCACGGTTTCAAAAGTATTTCCCGGTTAGAGAGGCCGTCGTGGGCCGTGCTTGAAGCGATTTTTAAAAATGACTACTCTTGAACATGAAACTTCTGGGAGATGAGGAAGCGTCCTGGAACATTGCATCAAGACGTTAGAGACACGAGAAACTTTGTGGACACGGCTTTCTATCACCAAAGCACACCACCTTTTCAATCGAGAACACTGAAAATGCATCGTCACTTTCCGGCAATCGTCTGGCTGAATATGAAAAAAGAAAAGTCGTCAAAAACGGAGGATGTGAGTCGTCACCTAAAATATTTTTGATCAGACGGATAGAAAATTGTCTTCTGTTTCGGTCTCACGATACGCCATACGGGTATGTCGTCACGTGACGAATGAACGACGTAAAGCGATGTCATATTCTGGTGATTGATGAATCGTCACAGATATTCACGTAACTTCAAAATCGGTGAATTACACTGGTGACCTTGTCACGTGTAGAGAGTCTGGAGTGGACTGAAGTCTCTCTCGTCTCTCTATTCTCCCTAGCCGCCGTACAGTCTCTCTAGTCACGTGTTCACACGACAAATCTCTCCGAAAAAAAAATCATTGTCGTCGGTCTCCGCGAGCGTCTAACTAAGTTTCAACTCCGGCGCAAAAACGCGGGCGGCGGTCCCAGAGCGCCCGCGAGCGCCGGGGTAGGCGGGCCCGCACGACACGTGTGACGCGCGGCTGCCTACCCAGCAGGCGCGCACGCAGTCGCCGACCCATTCATGTTGGTGTAGCTGAACCTGCGGAGCGCGCAATCATTCAAATCTCCCGCCGCCGCGCGGTCTCCCCCCCCCCCCCCCTCCCCCTTTCCCTTTCCTCGGCGGCCGGTACACGGCGCTCCTTATGGCGCATTAGCCCGTGCCTCGGCATCGATACGTCAATATTAATTTGACGTCTCCCAGCACTTTGATATCGACTTCCATATCGATATTCATACATCACAGGGCCGGGGGCATGGGCAGGCTGGGCACGGCACGGCACGGCGCGGCACGGCACGGCGCGGCACGGGACGGCGTCGGCTGCGGGCTCGTTCAAGGTGGGAAGGAGGGAGGGACGGTTGTCACTGTCGAGGAAGCCTCCTCGCCGGAGCCGCAACGTCACGAACCGATATTTTGATCGAGAGATTCACCTCCGTGTCTCTCTCTCTCTCGCTCTCTCACACACACACGCGCGCTCTCTCCCTCGCACTCACACACTCGCACCCACTTTGGGCGGAGTCTGTGAGGGGGACGCACCCAAATAGAGCCATTAATCAACACTCCCTAAAAAAATGTTATTGAAACGGACGAAAACCGCGTCTTACCGCGGCCGCGGCCACCGGCTGCTGCCGCCGCTGTGATCGTGAGAGTACAATAAGAGCCGCCGAGAGAACCTTTCAATATCCAATAAAGTTAGTGAGGATTTTGTTTTTGATTTTTTTGGTTACCTTTCCTGTAGCCGATCTGAACGACCTGGACGTCAACGCAAGACTTCAGTTTTCAAAAGTTAACCGGAGAATTCTTTTTCGCATGGAATAATGTGCTGAGTCGAGCGTACTATGTAAGAAGGCGGCAGGGGAGAGGGGGAAGGGGTGGAGGGGGGAGTCGCAGCCAGCAGGTTTGATCGGCAGAAAGTCTCCCGCCCCCCCTCCCCCTGTGTGTTTTGTGGCCTGAGGGGGAGCTGGGCAAGGGCCCCTCGGTCTGTGCCGATCGTGCATCCCCCCTGCCTCCCCTCCTCCCCCACTCCGCCACGCCCACACGGACCGATAGGTCACCCCTCCCTTGCAGCTGCTGCTCCGATACACAAAACTAGTTCCTTCATTCATGATTCCATTCATCGCAAAGGGCCCTGGCCGCCCCGCGCCGTACACGCCGTATCGCACTTTTACCGTGAGAAAACAAACCGCGTGCGCCGTGTTCTAATCCTGCTCTATCCGTGTTCCAGCGCTGGCGGTGCGGGGCAATAGAGACGGATAGCGGGGGGCGCGCGTGCGCGTGGATAGAATAAAGCGCGAGCCCCCTTTTCAGATCAGACGATTTTCTCCGGACGTGTTGCACGGTAATGCTGCGAGCAGTCAGTATGTAAATATTATTATCTTTCAGATTTTCCATATTTCATTTTCGCTTCCGACATTTTTTTTTACCGCGTGTGCTTTCTGGTAGTTGGACTCGCTCGTTGCGTGCGGTGCAGTCGGGTTCATCCTACCCAATGGCGTGAGTGCGAGAGAGACTGGCGCCGAATTTGACTACGGCAGTGGAAGAGAGACGCGCGGCCGGATGCCTCTCTCTCTCTCTCTCTCTCTCTCTCTCTCTCGCTCTGTCACAGTAAAACGGAACGTCTGTCCATCTCTCGGATCCCTTTCTCAGCTCGTCTCGTATTTTTCCAGGATCCTTTCTCAAAATCGTCTCCCGGGATCCATTCTCAAATTTGTCTCCCGGGATCCTTTCTCTACATTGTCTCCCGAGATCCTCCCTCACAGTTGTCATCCCGGATCCTACTTTGAGATCATCTCCAAGTGATATCCTCCTTCCTTACTGTGGTCCATAAGAACCATTCCGGAGATTCTTGCTCAACCATCGATTCCGCGAGATCTCCTCTGTGCGTGTGTCATCCACAAAACCTCTTACATTCGATCCGCAATCCCTCGTCTCTATAAAAAGCATCAACCGTCTCCCGAATACAGGGTTACACTTAGATTATATACATCTCGCTCACTTTCACATGTTTCCCTGGTTTGTTGTTCTCCTTCTAGGGTTAGCCGTTGCAGGATCCTCTGCCAGGATCCTCTCCCGTCCCGTTCCCCCTCCCGGCTGTGCAGTTAGTGCACTCTAAGCCGGACGCGGCCGGGGGGTTGCGTCTGCCGCTGCGCCGCCTGCTGCTCTTCTCGCAACTTTCGACCCGCCGCCGTCACTCTCTTCCTCTCTCGCTCCCACACCCGGCACCGGGGAGGCGTGCGAGGCGTGCGGACGATCGCCGCGCGCGTTTCGAACGCGTCCGTGGGACCTGACCGGCCGTACTGATTCTAATCAGGACAATTAGCCGTCTTCCCGTACGCCTCCTCCCCCCCCCCCCTCCTCCGCTTCCTCCGTCTTCCGCTGAGGCCTCCCTCCCCCCCCCCTCCTCCACTATGTCATCGTCAACTTTACTGTCTTCTCCTCCTCCTTCTCCTCCGCCACCTGCTTCATCTTCTCCTTCCTCCGGCGTCATCTCCTTGCTCCTGGCCCTGTTCATTTGCAAACGCCGCAACAACGTTTCGGCGGTGGGTCCTAAGCGAGGCATGGCGTGGCGGCGTGTGGCGGCGCGTGGCGGCGCGTGCCGCCCGCCGCTGCGGATACGCTCTGAATGTGTCCGGCTGGGCCAAAAAGGCGAATCTCCGGCCACAGCATCTCTGGTCCTGGTTCGCTGCTCCCGGGTGACCCGGTACGGGGGCTCTGGGCTGGAGGAGCGGGGGAGGAGGAGGGGGCACGCACTTTCACTCGCCTTCGCCCGCGTGATTTCGGACGCGTCTACTAAGTCGAGTGAAGTTGGCCCACAGAAGCAGCAATGTTCTCCCCGAACCAGAGAGAAAAGCGACAAAAAAAGGAGGATGGCAAAGGTAAGTAGGCGTTGAGGGCAACTCTAGGTGAGGGTGAGTGAGCGTTGGGAGTTGAGGACACTGCTGCATGCACATACGCTGCAAGGGGTGCCTCTGAGAACGGTGGAATACATCGGTCATCTCGGTTAAATCACAAGGCATTTGAAGAGCAAGCAGCATGTCCCAATAAATTATTGAAGATATAGGCCCGCAGGCAGGCCCACTGTCACACCAGAATACTTACAAGACCCCGTTTGTGAACATCAGGGATGCGTCTGTCGTCAGCTTGTCACGGCATCAGACGTTTGTCTGGCACCAGCAGTATCCACCTATTCGAAATAACTGAAAATTATCAATAAGAAAATAAAATGAAGGAAGCCGTTAGCTTAACATTTTACCCATCCGGCAGAAGACTTCTTCCCGCCCGGGGGGAAAAGAGGAGGATGGGGGGGGGGGGGGCACTAGTCTACTGCTCGGGGGCTCAAGGCGCATCGGTGTGTCAAATCTCGCCCCCTCCCCTTTTTCCCCCCCCCCCCCCCCCGCCCCTCTCCTCCTGTTGTGGAACTCGAGGAGCGCGAGCCGTAGTGGAAGTTAACAAATCTCTCAGATTGGTGTTCCTAGCGTTCTGCTTGGAGGAGTCGGCGCCGCCTGTCCGCGCGCAACCTCCTCCTTCTTCTTCTTCTTCTCCTTCTTCCTCTCCTCCTTCTTCTTCTTCTCCTCCTTCTTCTTCTCCTTCTCCCTCTTCTCCTTCTTCCTCACCTCCTCCTTCCTCACCTCCTTCTTCTTCTCCTCCTTCTCCTTTGCCTCCTCCTTCTTCTCCTCCTTCTCCTTCTCTACCTCCTACTACCTCATCTTTTATCACTGCCCCACTCCGCCCATTCACCGCAGCAACGTTCAATGCTAGCCGTGCACGAATCGGTCGAAATTTCTCGCGCTCCTCTTCAGTTTGAAATTTCCCGCTCGGACGGAACGGAAGCAGGGAGACAGTAACTGCTGCATCCTCGGCTGGGCCGCAGCATCTGATTGGCTGCCGCAGGCTTGGGGGGGGGGGGGGGAGTCTTCGGGGGGTGATTATGCTAAGCAACACCTCAGCGACTGCGATCACCCATGCGAAACTTGCAAAAGACTTACGCAAGGCCCGGTTAAAACTACGAAGAGGGAAAAAGAAAAGACAGACGCACGAGTGAAAAAGAAAAAAAAAAGAACAGCGTATGTAGCCCCACGAGTGCTTTCTTAGACCGATCCGGAGAATTTCGAGATTGTTTTTGTCCTACCGTGCGTGTAGGTTTCCGTGCGAAGCCGTACGGAGACTTGAAAATGCCCCGACCGTATGGATAGCAGTCCCGTATCCAGAGAGGGGGTGAATCCCCTTTCCCCGGAACCGGAGACCTGGCTAGTCAAACCACTTAACAAACCCCCGCAAAGTAGGCAATAAGCGCGGCATACCAGCCCCCGAAACCAAAGTCTGGTGCAGCCCCTGGCTGGGTGGGGGAGGGGTGAAGGGGGAGGGGGGGACTACACCGGCGACACCATGACACCACTACAACGCAAAATCTACCAACCTGAACATTTGCGTTCATAAAAAAGAAAATTATCCGTTGCTTCTGAAACGTTGTGCAGACAGCTGCATCAATAATCTGCACCGTGAAATGCCCGTGCAGAGTCGCGGGCGGCAGGGAAGTCCTGAATTTCTCCGATCTCTCCGTCGGTTTCTCCGATTTCCAGGGCGAAGAAGGAAGGAGGGCGGAGGGCGCTGCTCCCGCTGCGTCGAGGCTACGCGGCCGGGGGCCTCTCGGGCATGTGCAGAGCGAGCGAGAGAGAGGGGGGGGGGGGGAGAGAGAGAGAGAGAGAGAGAGAAAGGAACGGAGACAGAGAGAACGCACCACTGCGGAATAATTTTCAGCTTGGCTGCATATTTGTGCTGGACAGAATATTTCTGGCTCGCTGCCGCTGCCGCTGCCGCCGCCGCCGCCGCTGCCGCCGCCGTACCGGGCTGTGCCGTGTGCTACTGTTTGCCGATACTGTCATCTGTCACGCGGGCCGCAGCGGCCGCAGCGGCCGCAGCGCAGCGCCCTTTTTGCTCGCCGCCAAGGGCCGCTGCGTGGATAGGGCAAGGGCGCCCTACCTCCGCCTGTCCCGCTGCCATGTTGTGTTTGACCATGCTCTCTCTCTCTCTCACTCTCTCTCTCTTTCTCTATCTCTTTGCCTTCTTCGACCCCCTTGCTCTCTCTCCTTTTGTCTCTGTCTCTCTTTCTCTATCTCTTTGCCTTCTCCAACCCCCTTGCTCTCTCTCCTTCTTGTCTCTCTATCTCCGTTGCGCCCTCCGTTTACATGTTCTTGTCGTCTACGTTTCCCCGTAAAAAAAAAATGGTTACAAAAATTGTTGAAGAATCAAAAACACGTTCCCAGTTTAATGCGGACACAACGGCTCTACAATCAGGAGAGACGAGCACTTGTGGCTCCTTGCGGGCGGGGCGCCGTGCGTGGTAGGCAACCGTAGCGCGCCTCCGACACGCGTGCCGTCGAGTTGCCTACCCGCCAGGCGCTCTAAAGCATATTGTGAAAATAATCCTGGTTTTTCCAAGGGTCCCTATGGAGGCTCTACATGCACCATCCTTCTAGAAAAAGGAGGGTTAATTTGCCGTGCAGCACAGAAATGGCCCGCTCGAAATGAAAAAGGAAAAATTCGCACGCACACAAAATACTGGAAAGACAAAAGCAGAAAAAACAGAAAAAAAAATCGACAAATGTAAGAACGGTAGCGCGGATCGAACCCGCGGCGGCACACGCAGCGTGAATCATCTCGCGATATCCATCTCTGTTCTACAAACAATCTCGCGCCGCCGCCTCTTTTTCACCCCGTCAATTTGCCGCTAGGTGCGCGTGCTGTGTGCTGTATGCGGTGTGCGGGCGCGGCGCGGCACGGGCCAAGGGCCGCCGGCAAGCGGACCGCCGTATCTCCGCTGGTGGCGGCCACCGCCTACGCGAATCTGTCTTCACAGTTGTATTCTTTTCCTCCTCTCCTTCCGAATTCTTCATGGTGCCTTATGCCGCGCGCGCGCGCGTGTGTGTGTACGTGTGTGTGTGTGTGTGTGCGCGCGCTCGCCGTCAGAAGTGCATATCACGGCTTGTTATCACCTCTTATCAAACACGTGAGGTGATGACTGTTGCACCAAGGTAATTGCTTTATTATCCAGGAGGGATGCATATGAGTTTATTAGAAATGTGTGAGTGTGTGTGTGTGCGCGCGCGGTAAGTCCAGCGTGCTCTATGGGGGCGAGAGAGAGAAACGGCGAGTGGGACGAGGACAGAAGACGTCTACTTTTGTTCCAGAGTTATAGGGCACGCGCCGCCGCCGCCGCGCTGCTGCAGCAGCGCTGCAACGCCGTCTGCCAAATTTGCAAGTTTGCGTTATTTATGCTTATTGTGGTAAATCAGCGGCGCCCGAAGCGCGCTCTGTCGGCGCAGACGGTAGAAGGCACCGCGCAGCGCCGCACGGGCCTGTGGTCTCTGTTAAATATTCGCGGAGAACCGTTCCAGGTTCTGCTCGTGAATTGCCCCGTGAAAGTTCTTACAGTTATATGTGGTAATGTTGGCCAGGACGTTTGGCATTTCCATCGTTAGTTCATTTTTGTGTTTTTATGCTAACATTTTAAAAAGAACGATCCATGGTGATTTAGCAGTCGACTCGAACTTGTCAGGGATTGAACTTGCAAATTTTCCTGCCACAACAGTCGGCAAATCAAGTCTACGTAAACAGGGTGCAGACACGCTTTCGAAGTCCCCTTTTTCGTGTCCATAAGAGGTCGTTTGAATTTTTTGAATTGTGGTGATTTAGAAGTCACGTCTCGAACTTGTCTAGGATGGGACTTGGACATTTTTCCGTCACAAAAGTGGCGAATCACGTTTATAAAGAAGGCGCGGGGAGGCGGCGCGGTCGACCGAGTGACAGGCGAGTGCCTCTCGTGTGGTGCGCGGCAGGGGGTCTCGCTTGGGGGACTCCGCCGGGGGCAGCGCCGGGGCTCCTTGTAATAGCAGGTAAGGCACGTACCCCCGCCCGGACTCATCATATTTGTTGTATTTTAAAGGCACATTTCACGGGCTGACGCTCAGTGCACGCGAGATGCGGACGCCACGGGGGGGGGGGGGGGGGGGGGGGGAGTGAACGCGCCGACGATGGGGAAGAAGCCGATGACGTGCGGCGGGAGGTCACTGACGATGGCAGGTCAGTGACAGTGCAGTAGCAGGCAAGGGGGAAACCCGAGTGTAATGCCCGCACAGCAAACCGCGGCCGCGGCCACCGCCGCTGCCCCCTGGAAACCACTCGTGAAATGGTGTGTGTTCAAATTTTGTGACATCCTTTCACAGAAGTCACAGAAACGCCCCCCATTCTACGATCCAGCCCTACTTTGAGATCAGATTATGTATTCATATGGACTGCTATTGGACCAAAAGCGGCCATAGAGGATGTAAATTTTTAAAAAGAATTGAGGATTGAAGCCCGGTGAAGCCCCTTGAAATCCTGAAATCGGTGTACGAGTTTTCCTCGAGTGATCGCCCCCTCGGTAGCAGGTCACTGACGGACGGCGGCAAGCAGCTAACGATGTCAGGGTCATCGACGACGGCATGTCACTGAAGGGGTGGCAATGCACTAACGGTGCCCTGCAAAAATATAGCACGATCTCGTTGCCTTACGTAACAGTTACGGAGAAAAATACACAGGGAGGGGTATATGGTAGCTGAAGCTGGCACGGAAAACGGCGGTTTTAGTTAAACGGAATTGACCTTACCCATTTCCGTCCAGTATAGGTTCCCAACCTGTAATCCGTTTCCGTAGCTTGAAATATGTTCCGTACCCTTACCGTACTACCCCTGCTTTGGGTTTGCAGTGTGACACCACCTTGGTGTGACAGGTCACTGACGATGGCGGGTCACGGACTGTGTGAGGTCACTGACGATGGCAGATTACGAACTGTACACGGGCTGTGTCAGGTCACGGACTGTGTCAGGTCACGGGCTGTGTCAGGTCACGGACTGTGTCAGGTCACGGACTGTGTCAGGTCACTGACGGTGGAAGGTCACAGATGACTCGCATGCATCTCCCTACGTTTGTGACGTTGCGGAACACACCCCTCACGGGCGGTTCTGATTCCGCAGCCGGCGGGCGCAACGAATTACTCTCTCCGCCTTATAATTAATTAATAAACATTTCATCACTCCGTTATCCCCTCGTGTACACACTAACACACACACACACACCTATACACGCACGGGCGGTGGCGCACGCACCGTGACGTGGTAGGCGTTTTCCAAGCATGTGTTATATGGACACCGGCGGCGGCGTGTCCGCTCCGCTCCGTTCCACCGCCTTCCTTTTCCCTTCCTCTCGCCGTTCCCGAATTACGAATGTTTTTCTGCTCGCACCCCCTCAATTCTCTTTGCTTTGACTCCATCGATTTATGCCAGGAAACGACCGAAGATGTTTGATACAAGAAATACACGTAAAATATGGGTTTTGGACAGCTCGATCTGCCCAGAAATCATGTACTTAGTTTGGGACGATAGTAGTATTGAGCAAAAGACAAATTTCCTTTACCAAACACTCTACAGAATATTTTAAATTTAGTATATTTAAAATTCTCACCACATGACTCATGAATAACGCATTTTATTGAAAGCTTGATTCAAGGAGCACACAGCGAGAATTTCAAATATGCTAAATCCGAGAAGATTTTTCAGTGAATTGAGGGCGCGCACTAATCCTCAAGGATCGCATCCAGTCCACGAGCGTGGGGTGGTAGGCTAGCACTGCGGCCACTGGCGGCGGCCCCTCGCACAGTGCGGCCTGAGGGGGGGGGTGGGGGGCTGTGGGGGCTGAGGGGTCAGGGTGGGGGGGGGGGGGGGGGGCTGTGGGGGCACTGCAGGGGGCAGTGGGGGGCTGTCGGGGCAGGCGGCCGCGATGCTGACGGCAGTACGAAGGTACGCCACCACACCGCCTCGACGCCACGCCGTGCCGACGCGCGGCCACTGCCTCTTCGTTCTGAATGGGAAGTCATTTACGCTCTAGTGGGACCTGACAGCAGAAGTACAGGAAGGGGGCAGTGCCCTACAAACGACCTCTCTCTCTCTCTCTCTCAGGCACGCGCCACTGACCGCACGCGGGTTGCCTACTCTACCGAGGCGACTCCTCGTGCCCTCCCCAACTCAGGTCACGTGACACCGCTGCCGAGACTCTCGCCGGTTTGCGGTGAAGCAGCCCAGCCCGGATCTCACCCCACTTTTTCCAGTCAGCTCTCGTCAGTCCCAGTCACATTATAGCCACCATCGGAGTCCCCAAAAGGATTCATTTTGTCATTTTTCGAACAAAAAAAATTAATATTGTCTGAAAATTTCAGTTGCCCATCAGCGAAGTGAGGTGCCCTTCGCTTACGTCATACGTTCAAAGTAACACAGCCAGAGCAGGCTCCTTCGACCAAAGATCGAGTAATTTTTGGGGGCTCTCCATGCGGACCGCAACATGCGAGCGATCGCGGTGCGAAAGAGAAGAGAGAGAGCGAGGAAAGGAGTAAGAGAGAGAGAGAGAGAGAAAGAGAGAGAGAGAGAGAGAGAGGGGAAAGGAGTAAGAGAGAGAGAGAGAGAGAGAGAGGGAGAGAGTCCGACCCGCTGCATGAGGCGCCGGGGCGCGACGGGGAGGTGCTGTGCTGCGGTGTCCGACAGAGGCGGGAGGAGTGGGGGGGGGGGGGGGGCACCGATAAGAGGGAGGGGAGGGTTGCAGCAACCGGAGCGACAAGCCGGCCGGGAGGGTCTCGGCGGGGGCCTCCGGGCCTCCGGGCCTCCGGGCCTCCGGGGGGCCGGCGGCAGAAGTGCCGCGGGGGCGTGGCGTGGCGGAGCGTGGCGGGGAACGAGCGGACGGGACGGCGTAGCGGAAGTCTGCAAGAACCTGCAGCCGAGGAGCGGACGGGCCGGAAACACACGCCATCGGCGCGGAACACATGACGGTGCCCGGCGGTGGCCGGGAGGGCAGAGGCCGCGGCACGGGGCGGCCGCCGCCGGGGCGCGCAGAGCGGCGGCGGAGCCAAGCAGTAGCGGATCCAGGAGCGACTCTAAGGGGGGGGGGGGAACGATGTACCAGTTTTTGCCTACTTACAGGCGGAATGTTACGCATGTTGCCTATCTAGCAGGCGTCCAACGGGGACTCAGGGGGGGGGGGGGGGACGATCGCCGGCGTGAATCTGGGACGGAGGGTGAATGATAATCAGCAAACATTGTTGGTGTGCTCCGGGTCTCCTGTTCTCCATCCGCACGTTACCCTGGACTACCTGCAGGTTGCAGGGGGTTGACCACACGTTTACCTGGGTTACCCGCGCACATTACCCAGCAATAGCAACTCGGTTGGCTGAACGTAAGTCGTGAGCCTTGGACGCGTCAAACTTAATCATGGACCTTGAACTGCCGTGTTGTTGGCATCAATTCTGAATTATCTTAAGGTAAATCAATCTTTATTTAATTCGCACGCGCATGAACCTCAGCCTGCCCTGGTGGACTTCTCCCGGGTGGGGCAGTAAGGGAACGTTCATAAACTACGTGACCGATATTACCCCACTTTTGGACCCCCTTCCCCCCTTTCGTCACCGGGATAACCTAACCTGTTCATATGCATTAAGGATAGGATCCTGACTGACGGCCGAGCCCCCCGCCCCTCCCCCTAAGTTGGTCACGTAGTTTAAGAACGGCCCCTAATCGGTGTACTTCAGCCCGGGGTGGTCGCCAGTAGTGGTTGCTGCTGGGAGGCTGTTAGGTTGGCCAACGTCCCCCGGACTTCCTCGATTCCCCCCAATTTGCAAGGTTCCAGAGCCCTTTGTCTGATAAGAGCCGTGAGGCAACACAGCTGCCGGCACCGATAAGGCCCCCGGCACCCCGGAGGGGCCCGGAGGGGCCCCGGCCGACTCGGAGCCCGAGCGGCGAGCGGCTCTGGAAATTCAAGTCGAGCCTCCCGCAGTCTAACACGGTATTCCGAAGCAGTTCTAAACCGGAAGAGAAGGTGACAAAAAGAACATGACCGGGTCCAAAACGCGATATTGTGAGGGGTATCATCGCAGCACGGAGTATCTCCGTGAGGGGCCTTAGCTCTCGCTGATGATGTGTCACGACCATTTAGTAGGGTCCGGCCGCAAGGTAGTGATTTGTGCCGGGCGACCTTATGAAACAGCCGCGACAGTGCAGGCCGCTGTCATGCCGCTGCCATGGAGTAACAGTAACGCCCGTGCGCCGCATGCAGCGGGGCGTCAGTGCGGTGCCAGCACCGCCACGGCCGATGCTATGGTCATCTCGCTCTGGCTGATGGACTGGCGGCACCCCGATAATGACGGCGGCCCCTCTCTCTCTTTCTAGCTCCATCTCTGTCCCTCGCTCCATCTCTCTTCCTCCCTCCATCTCTCCCCCCCCCCCCCCCCATTTTCATGTCTCGCCCGTCCGCCGCTCCCAAGATAACGCGCAATTTCCACGCGGCGTCGGCGGCGGCGGTCCGCCGCACTTGTAAAGTGCACAGTCGGTGCGGAGGAAGATGGGCGCCGCGGCCGTCGGGCCGCTCGGGGCGTCGGCGTCGGCGGCGACCGGTGCTGACCGGGACGAGCTGTAGCCGCGAGGGTCGAGGACTCGCCCTCCTAGTCCAAGCGCGTCGTGCGTTGAAATTTCTCCGATGAACGGTCGGAATACGGTGTTTCACTACAAGCATACCGGAACCGACGAAGAAGGTGAAGTCTTCCAAATCTGTTTCCGTTATGGAGAAATCCTGCTGGGCCAGGTCATGTTGGATTTCCATGCAGGCGTACGCCAGACCGCGTCGTGGCGTTACTCTCCAAATATGGCGGATTTCGGTTGGGCACCGGAGTGTCGCGGCCTCGATTAGTCACATCGGATACAGTTCTTGGCGTCACGATGTTCTTCTTCGGTTCCGGTTTGGATTCAGTGAAATACCCTATGTTGGGGGATGACTGCATGGCGGTGGAGGAGGTACGGGGGAAGAGGAAGAGGATGAAGAATTCGACGACAGAGAGGAGGACCAAGAAGAAGACGAAGAAGAGGTAGTTGTCAGTCCTTTGCTCGGCCGAGCGCATCGCCAGCATAGCCGCGCCGCTGCCGCCGGCCGCCACTGCCCCCCCCCCCCCCCTCGCGCAACGCCCTCCGCCCGCGTCGCACCGCGTCAGCAGCAGCAGCAGCGGTAGTGGACGCAGAGGCGGCGGCGGTAGCAGCGGCAGCAGCAGCGGCGGCGTCAGTCAGTGTGTGAGACGAGACGCGGTGGCGCGGCACCGTGGCGGCGGCGGCACGGCGCCGCCAGAGGCAGCCGTAGCGGCTCCGGGACGGGGAGTCGGAAGTGGAGCGAAGTGGGACGCCACGTGATCGAAATCGCGACCAGCAGCAGCACGCACTCCCTCTCTCCCTCCCTCTCTCTCTCTCTCTCTCTCTCTCTGCCCTCCCTCTCTCCTTCTCTCACCCTCTCCGTCTCTCCCCCACCGCCTCGCGGCGTTACGTGGTACGTGGACGCGGGTTCGGCCAGCAGCCTGCAGCGCGTGCCGACCGTCGCCGGCCGCGGGGCGCCCGCTTTTAAAAAGGGACTGAATGCGCACGCGCGGGGCTGGGCGGCACCGCGAACATGCATGTGTTTATACGTTATGCATGTATGTATGAGTGTATGAATTGGCGAGACGGGCCATGTAGGAGCGTAAAGGCCCCCGCTGCCTCAATGCCGGCACAAACACACACAGACTTACACACACAGACTCCCGCCGCGTGGAAGCAAAAGGCCGGCTCGGCCACGCCAGGAATCGCCGGTGCAATTTCCGTCCATATCGCAATAATCTTCCTCTATCGACGTCTCCCACATCGCCACTTCTGTCCTCAAGCCTCGCTGGAAATGCCTATCCCCAGGTTGGGGATCATTTCAAATAGATGTCGCAGCGCCCCGTGCTTCTGTCGGATGCTTTCGCGTGGCCCGTGAGCATAGAGCACTGGTGTCGGGTGGCTCGACTGCTGTTCGTGCATTGCGAAACGTGTCACCTCGGCGGCGCGTGACGGCTGCTGAGACTATGCATTTCCAACGATGCTCGTTAACGGAAGTGGAAAAAAAGAACAGTTCCAGTCCGGCAAACGGTATAAGATATCGCAGGCCGAACCGAGCTCTGCGCTGTGCCATGCGATTTCTCATAACACCAATAATTTTCGTTTCCGTCCGGAACTATCCTTGTTCGTCCACTTCTGTCCTGAAGCCTCGCTGGAAATGCCTATTCATTTCTGATGTCGGTGCTTCTGTCGGACACGCGACGTGACGCGTGCGGCGCGTGGCGCGTGCGGCGCGTGGCGCGTGCGGCGCGTGCACCGCGCGGCGCTCCGCGGCGGGCCCCTGACAGTTGTATTAATGAACGGCTGCCGGCGGCGCGCGCGCTCGCAGGACACGAGCCGGGGAGACCCCCGAGGAACACCCCGCGGCCCCCCACCGCAGCCCTCCTCCTCGTGAACGGAGAAGACAAGAAAAGAACACGGAAAGAATTGACGAATGCCGGTCGGGATTCGAACCTCCGGCCGGCAGAACGCTGATCACACAGATCACGGCGCGGCGCTTCGACCCTGATGACGGCCTGTCTAGGGTGGCGGGGCGGGGGCGGGGCAGGGGCGGGAGAAGGGGGGGGGGGTGAAAGGCCTCGCTGCCGCCTTCGTCGATATGACAGAGGGTCCCGCACGGGTACGGCAACGGCGCGGTACCCAAACGCGGTGCGCCGCCGTTCGCGACATCGAGTACCGCCGCCGGCGCGGGTTACTTTTATCGTATTATTCGTATTTTTTTTTGTGACGAAGTCCGTTTACTTGTTGGTATGGGAAAGCGACGACATGGCGACACTCGCGGGGCCCCGGCCTCCTCACAGCCCCCATACTGAAGCGCAGCGACAGAACCGCGCAGTCGGTATGAGAAATCGCGGCAGCTGCGGCGACGACGGCCGAGCCTGGCAGGCCCCGGTCCCGGTCCGTCTGAGGAGCGAATCCGAACACTGCCCTCTCGGACCTCTCTCTCGCTCCCTCATGGGGCACCCCACAAGTGCGACGGAGACAGCGCTACAGTGTTCAGAACCGGCCGGCAGAGGCGTTGGCGGCGACGTAACCTAATTACCTTCCAGGACGGTGTCGCACCGGCTTCTCTCTCACTCTCTGTCGCTCTGTCTGTCTGTCTCTCTCGCCCTGCCGGCTCGGCCCGCGCGCCAGTCCGTCTGTCTCTGTCTGGGCGTGTGACACACTACGTGTGGTCTGTCTGTACGTGGGTGCGCGAGTGTGGTCTACCGACGCCCTGCCGACGACGGTGGGAGGCCCCCGCGGCCCCCGCAGGCTCGCCGCGGCGGCCGGACGCCATTGGTGGGGTTGCGGGGGCCCGGCGGGGTCCAGGGGGGCCCGGCGGGGGGCGCGGAGGCGCACGCGTAGCCAATGGCATCGCCGGCCTGGCCGGGGCCCGGCCGGGGCCCCGCGGGCGGCGGTGGCGGGAGGGGGCCGGCCGGGACGCCCCTCTCGGCTCGGCGCCTTAGTACGGCGCGAGTGCGGGTCGCGTGAACACCGGCCGTCCGTGCGTCCGTCCCGCAGCACCGCCGCCACGCGACGTTGCACCCGGCCGCCGCCCGAGGCCGCCCGCGTCTGCTCTCGTGCTCGTCGCGAACCCCGGCCGTGCCGTGCCGTGCCGGTCCGGTAGTGCCAGTGGATGTGCCGCGTGCCGCCCCGTGGATGCGTGTGTTGCTGCCAGTGTTGTGCGACGCCTGTGAAAAGGAAATTTTATTTTATTGAAAATGGTGTTGTTGAGTGAGAGTGGATGACCGCTGCCGGTCGCGACGGCGCGGTCCGCAAGTCCCCACCGTCCACCCTGGAGAGTGCCCAGGACCGCACCCTGGCCGTCGCCGGCCCCGCCGCCCCCGCCGCCCCCGGGCCGCCGACCGCCGCCCCCGCCGGGCTGTACCCCGCCGGCGGCACGGGCTTCCCGGAGGCGTTGTTCCCCGGCGGCGCCGGCCCGCCGCCGCACCACCACCAGCAACACCACCTCCACCACCACCACCACGGCCACGCCGGCCACGGCCAGGCGGAGGCGACCGGAGGCAACGGAGGCCCCGGAGGGCGACCGCCGTCGGAAGGCAGCCCTTACCACCTCCACCAGCACCAGAGCCTGCAGGGGCTGCAGGGGCTGCAGGGCCTGCCCTACAACTCCTACACGTGAGTGCTCAGTGACACCTGTTGATCGCGGAGCCGGCTGCCCCCCCCCCCCCCCCCACCCCTGCGAGCCATCGGACCGCCCGTGGAGCGGCGGCACCACCCCCGGCTGCCGCTGCCGCTGTCGCCCCGCTGGGCCCGCTAACACGGACGACGGCCACCGCCTTTAGTTTGCGGAAACGTCGAACACCGTTTCGAACACGGCTTGGATCGGGAGGGGGGCTTCGTGTGTGTGTGTGTGTGTGTGTGTGTCGGGGGAAGCTGATTGGGCACAGAAGCAAGGACAGTCCTGGCCGCTGTCGGCGGTCCGTGGGTGACCGTCGGAACACGGACACACAAACATACACGCACACGAACACACACACACACACACACACACACACACACTCAAACACACCCGCGCGCGCACGCACGGGGAAGAGGACTCGGGGACAAACGTGGGCCCCTCCCTGCTGTGTGGGGTGTAGGCGGCACCGTTCGGCTACATGCAATTACTCTGTACCGACTCTGTCTCTGTGCGTGTTAAAGACGGAGACGGGCAACGACAACAAGGGGGGGGGGGGGGAGGGGATTCAAAATAGAGGTGATGCATTATTTATGACAGGCACAAATATTTGGTTGAAACGCGGTTTCGGTGTCGCTTCGCTGCTTGCGCGGTGCTCCTATCGCCATTTCGATGGACTCGCGACATGGAAATGGATTCGAAAATAATAAAATGATCAGTCGGGTCGGGCTGCCGGGCCGCCGGGCTCGCGGCTGTGGCGGGTGCTTGACGGCAGGTAGCATACTGATTCGTGCGGACCGGCCAGCCGCGTCCCGGGCCAACGTGCCGTGGACGGAATACAGTAAGCCCACGTCCCCACAAATATTCAACTCTTTTCTTGTCCCTTTTTACCCTTTTTCATTTCGTCCCCCCTTCTCTCCTCCCCAAGGCATTCCGCGCAACTTTTAATTTTTCCTTTTTATCCCACTCCCTCCTCTCCCATCTCTCTCTCCCTCTCTCTCTCACCGTCTCTCACCCTATCCCTTTTCCCGTCTGCCTCATCATTTTGTAAACACACCCCTGCAGCAGCAGCAGCAGTCTTGCCGTCCAGCGTGGTCTGCTAACCCGAAGGGGGGAGAAAACGAGAAAAGAGAGAAGGGAATTTCGTCTCTCGGAATGAAATGAAATGTTGGTCGGTGTCGGCGGGATTCGATGCGAGCAGAATATTTTGGGTCTCGCCTGTTGTCCGGATCTGCTAGCGGACGCTCCGGTGCCCGGGAGGGCATTCCGACAGGTTCACTCACGGACGGGACACGTCCGCGCCGGCCACCAGTGACAAGGCTCGCGAGTATGAAAAGTTGCGATTTTTTCGTTTCCGTCCGTTTCTTTGCTCCGGTACAATATTGCGATCGCCCCTCTCGGTTTCTCATACATTCCGCGCTGGGGAACTTTTGCGTCTCGCAGGCGGGTTTCCAGTATATATGTTATCGGTGGCGGCAGGGGAAGTTTCTGCCGGACGCCGCACAGGCCGCTTTCCGTGACGAAACGAAGCTCAGTAGACGCCGCCTCTTCAGTTTCGGGTTCAGATCTCAAGGTCGGATCCTGGTGGGTAGTTTTCTGACACACCCTTCTCTGCCTACCCTTGCGCGCCCTATGTGTAGAACCAGTGTGTGTGTGTGTGTGGGGGGGGGGGGTGGCTGAGTGTGTGCGTGTGCGTCGTGGGGAAGCTCCGTTTTTGGTCACGTTTATCCGTGCATGGTGACCCGTGGGGTCGCACGCAGCCGTGTGACCGGCATCTGTCTCTGTCGCTCTCAACGTCGGCATGCTGCGCCAGACGGAGACAGCGATACGGGCGGCGGCTGCTTTCCGCGGACGCCAGTCCGCTTCCGTTTGCTTTGGCGTGGTGGCGGGAGCTCCTGCGGCCCTTGTGGACCGTGCGTCGAGACGATGTGTGCCTAGCCAAACGCTGATAGATTGTCGGGCCGTCGCGGATAGATACGGATAGACATGGATACATACGGATAGATACGCACGTTTTTATCGCGTGATCATTTGGCCTCTGGAGACGGCAGCAGCGGAGGCGCTGACCTTCGATGACGATACACCTGTTACGTTTTTTTGTGAACGGGAGCAGTGCGGACCGTGCGAGAGAGCCGGGACGCTCCATTTGACTGCAGCAGTGGGAGAGAGATGCACTGCAGGGCATTTCCTTCCGGGCATCTCTCTTGCACTACCGTAGTCGAATGGGGCGGCGTCCCGCCTCTTTCGGCCAGGCCGTCACCAGCCCTCTGTGTAATCTCTATTTTCCGTAGCGTCATTTATTCACTTTCCATCTCGGAGTCGTCGACCGTCGCGCGCGCGTGTGTGTGTCACGTGGCACGTCACAGTGCCGTGTCACACGCCGTCACACACGCTTGCGCGCATCGCGTCACACGACGCTGCCTACGAGATTGCTTACTTTTACCTCTCTCGGCTGCTGCGCGGGTCCCTCTCTCTGTCTCCCTCCAGCAACTGCTGCTTCTACTCCCTCTCCTCCAGTAGCCGAAGGAAGAAAGTGAAAAGAAGACGAGTAGCTGGCTGGTCCGCGAGGGCGACTAACCTGAAAGAAAAAACAACTAACCTGTGTCTCAGAATTTGGCAACATTAGGCTCCCTATATCGCCCTGTATCACTCTGTACTGGGGCAGACCAGCATAATTTCCCATACTCGAACCCTTGCGAGCGTAGCCTGTTCTCTACGATTCAGACTTCCGTTTTCGGTGGGGAGGGTGGTCCACCGTAAGCAGTGCCCCCCCCCCCCCCCCTAAGGCTAACAAAAGCAGACTCCCCCCAAGGGCGCCGCCACCGCAAGGGTTGCAGCGGCACAGGAGCGGCGGTTGCGGTAGTGGTGGTGGTGGCGGCGTCGTAGCGTCTGGGTGTGATTCATGGCCGCAAGGTGGCCGCGGTCACGGCTAACAAACTGCAAAAATAATTGTGGCCCCGACGGTAAATCGTCAGAAATGAGAATACCCGACGGAATGCGCTCGCCAATCAATAAGACCGCCAACGGCGCCCTCTAAGTGCGGCAGAGAGAGAGAGAGAGAGAGAGAGAGAGAGAGAGAGAGAGAGAGAGAGAGAAAGAGAGAGAGCAGGGTGAAGGTTAGGGGGAAGGGTGCCAACAGGCGACATCATCATCATTATGAGGAAACAAACACGGCGGGCAGCTACGTCTGTCCTCGTCCCACCCGCATGCGCTGCCGCCAGCGCCGTCGCGAGAGAGAGGGAGAGAGAGAGAGAATGACAGCTTCCGAACATGGTCCCTGGCCGCGGAGCGTCAGATAGTTTAGGCCGGAGGACAGACCTTTGCTGTCGTCCGCTTCCACTGGCGAGGACCCTGCAGAAGCTGGCAAGGGCTCATCACGGCAGCGCAGATAGCGTCGGTGATAGAGAGCGTGAGGTATATTGGGCATTGGAGAGAGAGAGAGAGAGAGAGAGAGAGAGGGGGGGGGGGGGTAGAGGGGGGAGTGAGAGAGCGAGGCGTGTCAGAGACAGAGTGAACCCGAAATAGAGAGGGAACTTCTCTCTCACTCCGTCCGCTCCCCCTCCCCTCTGCTCCTCTCATTTGATTGTCCTCTCTAAAAACCGATTCGTGCCGGATTTGTGTGTGTGTGTGTGTGTGTGAGACGCCCCCGCGCTCCTCCCCCACCGCGCCCTCTTCGGTGTCACCCCGTCCAGCCATGCGACACCTCAGGAGACATTCCGCAACTGGAGCTGCCAGTTCTAGCAGGCCTCGTGCGCGTCGTCTGCTTCGATAGTGCCATCCCTCGAACTGCGAACCGGCCAGCCCGGCCGTCCGCCAGGGAGCTCCGAAAAGATGTAAAACGACCTGTAAAGTTAAAGCTACAATCGGAAAAAACGTTTCATTGAATGAAGGCAACTTTGGCACAAGGGAATTGTCTTTTTCTTGCGTCAATATGCTTCAGTTTTGCATTGCGCGAGGACACATTTTCCATGTGTAGCTTTTGGTTTCTGAGGTCAAACTGCTTAGGTTGTGAGACGCACGTTGCAGAACAACGCTGCGCGCTGTAAAGAGGCCAGACGGGCAATATTGGCAGACTCGAAAGTGACTCCCGACAGTGACCAGACCACGATGCTTACAGGGGAACGGTAGCGGAACTACTGCCCGGCCAGCGCGGCGTATTGCGGTGGATAAATAGTCCAGCGAAATCAATTACAGTCGGTCGGGCCGTGATAACATGCCTGGTACGCCTCATTCTATCCATCTATCTACGCGGCCATCTATCCACCTATCTATCTAGTCCAGTTCTGTTCTGGCGCCAAGGGGGGTTTCCGGTCGGCGCGGCGGCTCCGCGGCAAGCGTTCTCAGAAGGCGGTGGCTGATGGCGTTAGCGGCTGAGCCCGGCACGTGCCGCGGGCCGCCGCCGCCTGCGCCACGGCGGCCGGCCGCGGGCCTGCTGGACTCAGCGACTCGAGCGACAGCCATCAGATGCCAACTGGGAACAGGAATCACATTTCGCATGTCTACTGGCAGTTTATTTTTCGGCAAGAAAATTGAAGAAATGTGCCCATGATATCTAGGTTAAATTTGACATGCCCCCCCCCCCGGGGGGGCAAATAAATGTTTTTGGCTGAAACACGAATAGTAAGTGCGTAGGCTTCAACGACTTCATTATTGAGGATTTTTCTTTTTTTAAAAAAAAGGAACATTTCTTTAAAATCCCAGCAAGGAAACCACCTAACCCGATTCAATCGAATGCTTAGCTAACGGCGATGCCCTCCAACATTGTAGCAGATGACACACACACACACACGCACACACACGCACGCACACACGCACACACGCACACACATGCACACACACACGTTTGCGGGACGGACAGGGAGACCGAGCAGGCATAGCAAATTGCGTTCACAGCGGAAAATGAAGAAGACTGTCTGGTGTGACACGGTGCCGTGAGAGGAAGAGAGACAGGGCATGTGAGAGGAGCGTGTGTGAGAGAGAAGGGTGGGAGGAGGAGGGAGGGAGGGGGGGGGGTGAGAGGCGAAGGGCGTGCGCGGTGATTGAGGGCCACTTTTCGACTTTGCCTGAGAGTCGTATTCTAACGTTTCCAATCCACGACATCGTGTTCGAGTGTACCGGGCGGGCGGTGGCTGTGCGCGGGTGTATGTGTGTGTGTGTGTGTGCGTGCGGGTGTTTCAGTTACAAACAGCAGCTGGCGCGGCCGGCGGCGAGCCCGTAGGTGGTCAAGTTACCGACACCGGCACAGCCTTGTTCGCAAATGGCTATCCTCGTGCGCGCGCCGCCACCGCCGCCACCGCTGCCCTCATCGCCTTGAGGACGGAGAAGAAGTGCAACGCACCGTGCCGCCGACGCATGCTATGGGCATGGCGCCTGCCTGACCCGCGCGTGTGTGTGTGTGTGAGCATGTGTGTGTGTGTGTGTGTGTGTGTGTTGCCTACCGCCCTCGGTGACGCGCGTCTCACCTCAAGGCCTTGCCGGTCATGAAGCAAGCAAAGCAAGCGCACAGCGCACTGCCTGTGTGTGTGTGTGTGTGTGTGTGTGTATCACTCCGCAGACTGCTGCACCTCCACCCCCGCCAACTTGCATCACATGCACTCACACACACACAGACACACTCACACACACAGCTACGACACAGACGCCGCTTCGTCCTTTTCTAGAGGGATCTCGTCCCGCCTTAGAGATCCCGCTGAGCGGCCCACTCATTTAATCACAGGATTGCAGCATATTTTCCCCCCTCAAAAAATTGGAAAGACCTACAGCGGTTTCTTAATTTTCTTTCTTCATTTTATAAGTCGTATAGCGAAGTTTAGAGAATGCAAGGTGCTCTTTAAAAGCGCAAACTGTTCATTTATAACTGCTGTTTTTAACCCGTTGATCCTCACGGAGAAGAGGGAGGGGGGGGGGGGGGGAGGAGGACTACGACTTCAACAGCAACGGCAGGCGAGGTAAAACACACACATTCCGCAGTCTACTTTCCTTCCCCCTCCTGCCCTATGAGAGAGAGAGAAGACATCGGCGGCCGGCACGTTATATTTTCCCAGGCGGGCCGTTGCTCCCAAAGCGCGTTATCTAGCAGGAGGTGTGCGGCGCGCACGCACCTGCAGCTCTAGCGGCGGCTCCGCGGGGGTCCCCGGGGGCCCCTGGAGAAGTCCTTGGAGCCTTCTCACACACCGCCAGAAATACGGCCATTCATTTACTCTCCAGATTCGGACATTCATTCATCGTCCAAGCCCATTGGTTTGATTTTCTTTAATTGATTCATTTGTTGTCCGGTCCCATTATTTCGAAAACGTTCATCCATTTCCAAACATTTATTCATTTTTTAATTCATTATTTCATCTTCCAACTTCATTCATTTTTGCATGAACTTTGTTCATTTTTTTTTTGCCCTCGGTGCATTCATTTTCCAACCTGTTTCAATCGCTTCCCAAACTTATTCAACTCAATTCACTCGTTCTAGAAATTCGTCTAATTCGCCTTTCAAACACAGTTAGCCGAGCCAGTTGTACCTGTCCACTGAAGCTCTCTGCTCCGAGGTTTGCCCCACTGAGATTGTACAGGGAGGGCCGATGCCGGTGCTCTGCCGTCGTGTGGGTTTCTTGAGACCTCACATTACGCAGAGAAATCGTGCATTTTGCGCGGCTGATGAGTACCTATAGGTACTCTAGGCTGCGCGGGCGGCGGAGGCCGATAGGCGGACCTCGCGGCCCCCGCGGCCCGGGACGCTGCGCCGCACACGTGCGCTGATCTCCCAGCCTGATGAGTGATCAGCAGACAGGCGTGGCCCCGGTGACCACGGCATGTCAATTTATTCAGGACGGGGCGCGGCCCGGCACGGCGGGCCGCGTGGGAGGGACCGAGAGGGACCGGCGCAGTGTCTGTCTCCCTCCTTCCCGCCCGTGAGTACCGAGGGCATCCCTCGGGTCCCGTTCACCCACACTGGCTTATTACCACACGGGTAATGCGGAGGGTTAGGAGGCTGGCCGGCGGCTGTTAGCAGTAAGTACCGCGTGTGGATGTGGGCGGCGGCCCGGGCCCGCGGGGGACCCTCGAGGCGGAAAGTACTCGGCAGTATCTTGTGCACCGGGCTACCTAGACTTCCAATGGGTTTGGCCGACTGTAGAAAATTCCGGATTACTCGAGAACTCCTTAAAATCCCTTACTATCCCACCTCGAATACACCTGATTACTCTAGGATTCCCCTTATTGCACCTAGAATACCTCCCCCTCCTGCCCGGGGAGGGGTTAAGCTTAGCACACCGAGAATACCCCATGTTACACCACATAAAACGTACTAAATTTTATCTGTAATAACCTGGATCTCCCGATTACACCTACATCACCCTAAATTTCACCTGGGGCAATTGCAAATAAGGGGTTAAGCGCACTTCCTTGGACCACCTTCATATTTAGCCCGAATTTCACCCCGACCGTGACCGCCGCATTTTCTGGGTTTGTTAGGTTTATCCGGCCGCACTGCAGTGCAGGAAGAACCATCGCCGCGCGCTCCCTCGTCGGGAACGGAGTGACTGACCCATGTCTGGCGCATGTTTTATCAGAAGAGGTCCCGAGGGACCAATCTCGAAATCCTACGGCTCCAAAGCCGAGTCCAATTTAGAGCATTCCGCGCGTAATCTCAATCTCCAATGAATGCGCGCGACATGTTTCCGAAGCAAGTGGCCTTATCGAGCGTTTACCGCAATTTTTATGAGGGGAGAGAAGGGAGCGTTGTGACACAACGTGTGCCTTTAAGGACGTGAAGGACAGCGGCAACTGCCCAATTAGTACAGCATGCATGTAGGGTTAGCGCCGTTTCTCAGCGCCGCCGCCGCACCTGCTGTGTCCTCGCCGCTCACCCTTACGCCGTGCCGGGGTCGTGTTTGTTTCTGTCGACATCAATCTGAATCTCGTCTCCGCTGTCGCTCCTCGCCGTCCCCTCGCAGCCAAGACCGCCAACACGCGAAATGTCATCATTTTGTTCAAGTCATCTACAGATACAAACTTTCATTGCGTAATGTACAAAATCATGCATAATTCTGCATCAAATTATACACAACCGTGTAAAAATAGTGTGCAATAGTGGAGAACGTGTACAAAATTGTACGTAAGCTTTTAGTCAAAAATGTTTTTTTTTCTTGTGGTTATGGGCACCCATCTCCACACCTTTTCATAGGGCTCCTATTATTGACATCATCATCTGTAATACTTGCAACTGATTCCTGCCGTGGGTCCTTCCAGGCCTGGGGATCCGGCGCAGTGATGACCGGGTGTAATGTGCTACTCGCGTTGTCCTTGATAAGATTAAGGTGTGACCGATACACCTGTCCTTGTCTCACCCACCCCACTGACCGACTTCTCTTTTTTTTTACCCGCGCCAGATATTTTTTTTTTGCAACGACGTGATAAGAACGCGCCAGTCCAAATAATCCGCCTTGTGGCCTCGGAATCATACTCTCCATCGTGGGTACGAACAAAAAGAAAAGTGGTTCAAAGTCTTTTCTAGCAGGCGGCGCCCTGCCTCAGCCACCCCTCCGCGCCTAGAGACGCTATAAATCCGAATCAAGTCCACGTTCAAAGGCATTACTGGTTCGGACGGGCGACAGCCTCGTGAATGCATACCAATCTGAATAGGAGGTTCGGTGTCGGTGACGCGCGGAATTCAAACGGAAGCAGCAGCAGCGCTTTGATTCGGAGGCGCGGCGGCACACACAGCAACAGTGGGAGGCGGTGGCGATAAGGTATTCGAGCAAGGCGGTGCGGCGCCGCCAGCGTCCGCCGCCAGCCGCCGCCAGGGGGCGCCACCTGTCCTCTCACTAAGACGTTCACGCATCTCCTGAAGCATGAAAAAGGACCGCGACAGATCCTTTAGATGCAGTTAAATGAGCCGCATAAATCGTTGCGAGATGGGTAAGGGGCGAGAGAGAGAGAGAGAGAGAGAGAGAGAGAGAGAGATGGCGGGGAGGAGGGGGCAGGAAGAGGGACAAGTGGGAGGCCGGGCGCTGGACCATTGCCAGCTGAGGGAGAGATTCCACGCCCCAACAGCCACGCGCCCACCGCGGGTGCGGCGGCGGTACCGCGGCATCACGACTCTCCCGGCACACATCCCCAAGGCACACTCGACGGTCATATAGTCCGTGAGGGTGACGGGGGCCGCAGGCTGATGGCAGTGTCAGGTAGAGGACGGGGGCGGGCTTCTTTCTGGTGTCGCAAACCTATCAAAAGTACCTCTTAAAAATTTAATTTTATCCCCCCCCCCCCCCCCCGCGTCTGTGTCAGCTCCTTATCTAAGAAGCCCTTCTCAGGCCACTCTTTATTCCTCACGGGTGCACACGGGTGGTGCACATTGGCTGTTTTCTGCGGTAAGAGAGATGCAGCCCTTGCGGGGACTTATTGACGAGATCTTCCTGAGCTTCCGTGACATCACTGAAGATACTGCCGGCGTGATGTCACTGGACGTGTCTAGCGCGGCCGCCAGTGCCGTGCTGTCGCTGCGGGCGCTGCTCTCCCACCCTGAAAATGATTATGATGTGCTTTCACTGGCGAGGCGGCGTCTGCTGGCGTCGCCTGCTGGAGGAAGGACCACCACCACGCGACGAGGGGAGGGAAAGTCCGAAAAGTGTGGCGGTCGGCGACAAGCCCAGATGCGTGGGAGGGGAGGGGGGGGGGGGGGAGAGTCTAGCTCCGCTGTCTGCACACCAGGAAAAAGCGCGCGCGGGCGCAGGCAGATTCAAATTAGTGATGAGGACGGCAGCCAGCCTGCGGAACAAAGTAATGACCCGAGTCTATTTTATGTCCCTGTCTCGCTCGCACTCATTATTGCCACCATGGGGTCCCCGTGACAGAGAGAGATGAGAGAGTGAGAGAGAGACGGAAGAGCCAATCACGGCGACAAAACCGGGCCGGCGCGGGGGGGGGGGGGGGAATATGTGGGTCGTGGGTTGTTCTCGGGTTCCGCAGTCAGGTTACCCGTTTAGTGGAGGTTCTGTTGACGTTTCCGTGAGGTTCGGCTATGGTTCGCTTCAGGCCGAGGTCATGGTGGTTTGGTTGGTGATCTTACTGTATTCCAGGCGGTGCGATGGGTATGTCCGTAGATATACGGAGGTTCTCCGCTAGTGTCTGGGTAGGCAGGGTCGTGGAGGTAACCAGGGTGCACTCGTGTTAAGTTGTTGAGGTCGTCTGAGCGCTTATCTAATCGCCGACGATAATTGATGTAGTATCGGAGGCGTGTGTTTTTGGCTTCGCTCAGCTCGCATTGACGTTTCGTCCCTATCGTGCTATCTGATTGTTTCGGACAAGGCCTCGAACTTTGCACTAGACGTGCCTTTTTTCTCTCACGTGCGCCGAACGCACTTGTGTCCCGCGATTTGAACATCAGTCGATTCCCGCCGTTTCCCTCCCCCGGCCCCTTTCTCTTCCCTGCCAGGTCAGAGGCCCCAGGACGCATCGCTAACCATGCAATGTGTCGTGCAAGTCCGAGACGCGCTCAACAGGGCGTGAGACAGCCGTCTCGTCGTCTTCTTCGTCTTCTTACTTCGTCCTTCTCTTCCTTCGTCCTCCTCCTCCTCTCTCGTCCCTTCCCTCTGACTTCTGCTTGTCCCCCAGAAATCTTCAGATTGTCTTATCTCGGATTCTCTCCCACTCTGCTCGTCCCGTTACTCCTCGCTTCCCCTAATCACCACCTGGCCATATTAGAAGATGAACCCCGTCAGGAGATGAGCCGATTTAATTTTGTGTGTATTCCGAGTACACAGGCGTCGTAGGTAGAACAGTCGACGAAACTGTCGCCCGTTTCATCTCAAGCGTCCTGCGGTGCTCCGGAGCTCTGGAGAGCTTCTCAGTGAAGTCACCGCGGGTGTGTCCCGGTGGAAAGGAAAATCTCAAGTGTCCACCGGAGCTAAAATGGAGCCGGACTGTTGACCACGGCATTGACCACCACGGCGCCGCCCCCGATAAGGCGGGGGGGTTTTGCAACAGTATTGCCAACGCGCCCCGTGTCGAGGCGAAAATAACGACAAAACAGGATGGGTCGATCGCAAACCTTTACAAAGTCGCGGGGAAGATTGTCGGACGATAGTGTCGCGTGGTTTCTTAATCTGCGGCGCTGTTTGGTACTCTGACCGGGTGATGACGGCGGTGGCCTTGTTGGCGGTGGTCGTGCCGGGTTCTGGCGGAAACTCTTGGGAGGGTCCCTCATCAGGTGGTGCTAGCGAAAGTGTGTGTGTGTGAGAGAGAGAGAGAGAGAGAGAGAATGTCTGGGTGGGTGTGAATCATCACACTTTCCCTGCCCCTGTTGGGGGAATCAACCCGATAATCCATCGAGTCCGATAGCCACGGGGAAGCCCTGCGCTCTGTGCATGAGCTTACAGGAGGTATAGCCGCAGTATAGTCTGCACTGAAATTACAGTGTTATCAGGTGCTTGGCGTCTTCAGCTGTCTACTCTCGAGTAGCTGCCACTGAACTGCACTGAAAATGAAACATGGATGCCTATCACTATTTGAACTGTGATGGTGTCTTGGCGTTCGTTAAAATGATGAACGACACTTATTTCGGCTCATCGCTATGTAAGCCAAACCCTGTGTGACGGTTTTTGAACTGAACGACGTGGTCATCGCCCTTTCATACACAGTGACAGCGTCGCTTCCCGACCACGGGTTCTCCTAGCCCAGTTTCTACTCTGTCACAATACGGGAGGGTTCCACAGGATGGCGGCAGTGAGGTGGCCGGAGGTGCCGTAGGAAGGAGGGGACACCTGTAATCAGGGCGTGCTGCTATTTGAATGCTGAGCCCAGGTGGAAGGGCCGCGGCCTGGCCGGGGCCTCGGCACCCAGCGGAGCCCGGCGAAGCCCAGCGGAGCTCCGCAGGGTACCGGCGGGTCGCGGGGTCGCTCTCCATTACCGTGCGCGTCCACTGGAACAACAGCAAACGTGGGACGGGACGGCGGCGCTGGGACTGCAAGCGCGCCGCTTCCGATGTCAGCTGGCCCTAGACGTGTCAATCCAGTGGTCGGGTTGACAATGTCAGCCGACTGCTGGACGTGTTGTGAATCCAGAAGCCATGTTGACACGGGTTTAGGACGATGCCAACCCAGTGGTCAAGTTGACACGGCTGTTGATCGTTGCCTACTAAGTGGTCAAGTTGACATCACGGTGATCAAGTGCCGATGACCCCGACTGCTGTACGTGTCAATTCAGTGGTTAGGTTGACATGTCAGCCGGCTGCTGGAGGTTGTGAATCCAGCCTAGTCGGGTTATTGAGACGCCAGCCGGCTGCTGGACGCTGCCAATCCAGTGGGCAGGTTGACATGGCGGTGACCCCGTGCCGATGTTTACGTGTGGCAGCGTGGCGCGGCGCTTATCAGCAGAGCGGCTACACGGGGAAGACGTGGCAGTTGCGGCAACCCCGTTATCAGCGTGTTATCAGGCGGCACGCCCACACTGACCAGGGGGGCATCCGCGATTCTTCTCCTCCTTCTCCTTCGTCTTCCTCGTTCCCTCCTTTCCTTCCGATTCGCACTCGGCTTCTCTTGTCTCTGGGAGCCGATAACGCTGGCCGAGCGCACGCCGATGAGAACGCCTGCCGTCTCAGGACTCACTTTCGTGACTTGCACTTGCACACTAAGTGGTAATGAACTTTTCTTTTTTCTACACTGCAAGGTACAATATTTTTTAAAGAAATGTTCCTTACAATGTGCAAATTTATACATTTTAAGGTACAAAGTTGATCATTATGATGAATGCTCGGATCTGTACATTGACATTTAGTGTATGGCTGGCAAATCCATACGCCGAAACGCACACCACAATTGCTCGATCCTTTGTTTTGACTGCTCTTTTTTTCTGTGAGCTTCGTGCCAGTAATGTCCTGGAAGTAAGAATATGACTGTCGCTCATCCGGCGGGCTTCTCATACGAAGTCCTGAGCCGATGCAAATTAAGCGGCAATCACACACGCGTACACAATGGGGTTGGTCAGACACGCCAAATCGATGGGGCCAAGGTCGCGGGGCAGATTTGTTTACAATCGGCCGTGCAGCAGCACCGGCGAGCACCACCGGCTGCCGCCGGTCGGGTGTCGGCAGCTCTGCGGAGAGATAGGGGCGCGGGCAAGGGTAACGCCCAACAACAAGGACAAGAACTAAACATGGAGAAATGATTAGTTGGCACAGCTAATTTATTTGTTGATTTTTAAACAAACACGAAATTCATATACAGGATTACCGAGGATTCGTGAAGGCAACCAATGCTCGGTCACCACAGCGAAATTTCTGTTTTTGACAATTTTGCTAATGCAACCAAAAAATTAGTGCCTCTAACGAAATTTGGCAAAATTTTATTTCTCGTTACTAAATTTTGTAACTGTCCCAAAATTAACAAACAAATTCTTTGCGCCAACAAATCTTTTCTTTCCGTGTAGAGAGATGTGACTTGCGTCACAGTTCTGGTGACTGTCACATATACGGCCCGCGGCCGGCCACCGATTCCCGTTGGTAGTGCGTGGAAGTGGCTTCTGAGGCGACAACAGCGACGGTCGTCGAGCCGCGAGGTATCAACAAAGGTGGCGGTCTGACTGAGTGGGAGAGAGACGGGACGCATTTGCCTTTTGGTAGTTCAAGAGGGATGCCTGACCGAGGATGCCTGGCCGGGCGTCTCTCTCTCGCACTGCCGCAGACACCAGAGCCGATCATACCGCACACTGCACTGGCCGAGCTTCCTGTGTCATCGCGCGATGCAAACGAAAAAAAAAAGGAAAAAGAAAGAAAATGGAAAGCAGAAGTAAGGAAACAAAGACATCAACTGAGTGTACCGGAATTGGGCCGGTCGGTTGCCTTCGACGTCAGAGGCGACGACCTTCGCGAAAGGATAGTGATATCGGGTTGTTCACCTGATGGCTGCCGATGGGGCTCGCGATGGCCTGTTGCTGTGTGGGAGCGAGTGAGACGTGTTGTGTATCGCGCTCTCCGTCGCGCTGCAGCGCGCTGCCCCGTATCCATGCCGCCGCTGTCACAGTCTTCTGCTCGACTCCCACGCCATGCAGGGCAAAATTTCAAATTGATTCGCTATGAATAGTACCAAAACACAGTCAGGGCGTTGGTCGGAACTTCGGTCGTAAGAAATATTAGTTTGTTTAATTTTGATCTAGAAAAAGGATTCACATTTTTTGCTTGTCTGTCTATTTTTGGGATGCACTTGTGGCCTCCTGGGAGGTAGGCCAAGTCGGAGCCGGCGGACACCGGTGCCCGCCGGGCTGCCTACCGCCTCGGGCGTCTCGCCGAGAATGCACGGCGCCAAACCGCGAAAGATTCAAAATGGGCGTGGCGCGAATCCCTGCCGAGTATTCCGGGAGGGTAGGGCTGTGCGGCGGGTGCCACGGCCGCCACACCTCGGCTAGCACTTTACATCGGGGAAGGGAATGTTGCAAAACGTCTGTCGGCGCGCGAGGAGGCGTGGCGCGGCGTGGCGCGGCGTGGCGCAGCGTGGCGCAGCGTGGCGCAGCGTGGCGCAGCGTGGCGCAGCGTGGCGCAGCGTGCCGGTGCCGTGTGCCGTGCCGTGCCGGTGAGGCGGTGGCCTGCAACTCTCCGCGCCGCCCTAGCCGTCAGATGCCATAGGGGGAGGGCAGGTCCGATGGACGTCCGCAGGGCACTTATATACCGACCACTGACGGCGGCCTCTGACGGGGGCCTCTGACGGCGGCGGCCTCCCCCGGCCGCCCCCTCGGCCGGCACCTCGTGGTACCCCGCCGCGTCCCCTCTCCGCCCGATCGTAAATACTCGCCTCAAATTTACTGCGACACGCAGAGGAGAGGGAGAGGGTGGGGGGGGGGGGGGGGGGAGGCGGAGAGGCCTAGGAAGGTGTGCGGCGGGGCGGGGCGGAAAGTGTGGCGCGTCGAGAGTGCGAATTTGCCGAAGCGGAGGAACGTCGGGACGCTCGTGCGCGCGCGCGCGCGTGTGTGTGTGTGTGTGTGTGAGGGAGAGAGAGAACAAGTGGGATAGCTAGATAAGAGAGAGAGAGAGAGAAGTGGGATAGCTAGATAAGAGGGGGGGGGGAGAGAGGGGGGGGAGAGAGGGGGGGGGGGGGGTGAGGACCAGGAACAGGTACATCGCGGTCTTCAAACTCCATCCGTGGGAAGGTCCGTGGGCCCCGGCGCGCACACTTTGCCTATTGGCCGGCGTTGAGCTGTCGATGCGTCATTGGACACGAGGACTCCAAACGGCGGCGGCGGCGCGCAGTATGAGAAGTTGGCGTGCGGCCCCTGCGCTGCACTGCGGCGGCACCGCCGGCCAGGCGCGCCGCTCGCCCGGCCGGCCCCCCCCCCCCCCCCCCGGTTCAAAGGCCACGCATTTACCGAGGCATTCCGCGCCAGCAGCCCGGGGCTGCCCTGCCCGGGGCTGCCCGGGGCGCGCCACGCACGGGCCGCGCCGCCGCCGGCCCTCACCCCAGATACGCGGGTTCGAGCCCCGCACGGGGTGCGCGCGCGAAGAGTAGTTTTATTTTCTTTCTCTCTAGCCCTCTTCTTTGTGCGCGCGCTCTCTCTCTCTCTCTCTCTCTCTCTCTCTCTCTCTCTCTCTCTCTCTGCTGCCGAGCGCCGCGCCGTGCCTTCCCCGGTAGGCGCGCTGCCGCAGGCAGACAGTGGTGATTTGGGCGCTCCTTACCGGCCGCGGCTGCGTCCGGCGCCCGGTATCTCTCTCTCACTCGGGGCTCTGGGCGGCGCCGTGGGAGCGACAGAGACGCCGCCCCTGCGCACGCAGCCGCCCCGAGCCCGGCGTCGGGCAGAGCCAGGGATGGACGCTTCTCGGGCGCCACCATGACCACTGTCATCACCTTGGCAGCGCTGGCCGAGCTCGCCTCCCCGCGTCGGGTGCGGGCGTTCACCCGGCGCGGAGGGCGCTGCATATTCAGATCAGTCAAACGGAACACGGGGAGTGTGGCTGAGGGCCGGGCTCTCGGACGAAAAAGATAACCCCGGCTAACGCGGTGTTTTTGTGACGCTTCACGCCACCCCTGCGGCAAAAGGTCTCTTCACTTTCACCGAGCGTCGTTGTCCTAAGCGCGAGAAATTCGCCCCCTGATTGATGCGTGTATAAAAAAAAACTCGTCAGGGTCTCTCGCGGGATCGACTGTTGACCGGCGCGGCTCTCTTGTTGTTCCAGGATGATGGAGGACATGGGCATGGGCGGCTCGCTCGGCGGCGTGTACGGCGCCATGGACTCCCCGCTTGACGGCGACCTGGGCATGGCGGCGCAGCTGCTGCCGGGGAGCGACCTCCACTGGATGTACCAGCCACACGCGCTGCCGCAGCTGCAGCAGCACGCGCAGCACGCCAACAAGACCCTCAAGGAGCAGCGCATCCGCCGGCCCATGAACGCCTTCATGGTGTGGGCCAAGGTGGAGCGAAAGAAGCTGGCCGACGAGAACCCGGACCTCCACAACGCCGACCTCAGCAAGATGCTAGGTGAGTGCGCTGCGCAGCCCCGGAGGGGTCGTCCACACGTCGTCTGTCCTTCTCCCGCACACGTGCCCGCCTGAGTGTGACAGGGACAGAGCGATGCGGAAAGGGTGTTACGTATTATGTGGACGACACGTCAGCGACTCGCCGTGGCTGATATGAGAAATTCGGCGGCGTTCATGAGAAAGAACCTGGCGGAGAGGGAAAGAAACGAGTAGAGTAATCGTGGTCGTCATAACTGTTTGAAAACTGAAACTGTCGGGGGAATGTTGTGTTTCTACTGCCGGCCGTTGGTACCCCTGCTGCTGCAGCGCAAAGGACCGCCAATTTGGCGCTGCACTCAAACGGGAATTTTACGATAATGCGCGTGCAGCGGACATCGCCGTCCATCGACGGCGGCCGACGGCGGCCGACGGCGGCCACGCACCGCTCGGGGGAGGCCAACGGCGCCCCTCGGCGGCCCGCCCGGCTGCCCCCGGCCCCCGAGGCTCCCGTCCAACCGGCGGCAGCCCCCGCCGGCGCCCGCATCGCTCACTGCACACGTTGTTTCGCGTTAATCACGGTGTTGCAGTTTTAAAAAGTGGCGGGTGCGGCGGCAGGGTGGGCAACCTGCGCGCCAGTGCAGCCATTGTAACGCGCCGGCCTGCCAATAGCGCGGCGGGGGCACGGTGGGCAACCCGCACAGTAGTGTAACGCGCGGGCCTGCCAATAGTGCGGCGGCGGCTGCAGGGTGGGCGGGTGAGCAACCTGCGCGGGCAACCTGCTTGCAGCGGCGCGGCGCGCTGCTGACGTCGGCGCTGCCAACCGTGCGGATAGGCGAGGTCACGTGACCCGGCCTGCCTGATTTCCAGGATTGCGCATTATAACTGCGCCAAGGCCGCCAACGTTCCGGCGCCGCCGTCCGCCGCCGTCGCCTGTTTGCACACTACACCGCCGCCGCTACTGCCGCTGCTGCAACAGCGGCGTTGCACTGCGCCGCCGCCGACTCTGCCGCCGCCGGATCAAAAACCAATATTTCGCCGAGAAATTGGAACAAATAAAAGCGAGTAAGTCCGCAGTTTGGCGGCGGTAATTGCGGGTCGTAACGCCGGGCCGGCAGCGGGCGGCGGCGGCGGGGCGCGCGCGCTTTTTGGTTTTGTTCGGAGGCAAAACTGCGGCGGGTAAACGGCTGGGGCCGCTGCTGGCTGCAGGCGGAGGAGCGGGCGTGGCGTGGCGTGGCATGGCGTGGCGGGCCGCTGCAACATCTCTCTCTGTCGGCAGGAATTACTCGGGAAAAATTGTGGTGCCGGACGAGGGGCGTCGCAGGACCGTGTGGCTAGGAGGCGGCCTCGTGCGGCCCGCCGCTGCTGTGCCCGCAGCCGAATGCGTGGCCGTACTTGAGTGCGTACTTGCATTACCGCCCCGCGCTTTTCGAAGCGTGTTGGGTCGACTTGATGTAGCGTGTTCTGTGGCTGGCGCAGTCAGGGGATGGCGGCCCGGGAGGGGAAGGTGTTGGGGGGAGTGCAGGTTACCGTGAACTGCAGCCAAGGTATGGGCCCTGACGCCTTCACGGCGGCCTCCGCGAATCGTTTCCGAAGCCGTTCCGAGCACTCGGTCACACTCCCCCCGCCGCCGCGGCCCGCGCCGCCCACGGCCGACGCTGCCGGCGCGGCGGACTCGGACAGATCGTAAAACACGAGACGGCCACTAGAGCGTCCCCCGCGGCGGCGGCGGAGGACGCGGCCGACGAGGAGGTCGCCGTCGACGACGCCGGTATGACGAGGGTGGGAACCCGGGCGGCGGTGACGGCAGCGCCTCGCGGCCGCCTCGAGAGGGTGTCGACCCTCCGGTGTGGCGCCGCGGAGCACGCTGATGACGACGCGGACCTTGGTGATGGCGGTCCTGACGGCTACCTGGCGCGCGCCGCGTTGCCGGCCCCCCGGGCGGTGTGACGGCGGCCCCGGCGGCCCGCGGCGGAAGCGACCCGACCGACTCGCGGTGAGCGCGAAGGCTAGGCGACGAGTGTGCCTGCGGCGAGGCCCGCGGCCTGCGGCCCGAGGCATGTATAATGAACGCGTACGCCCCGGACTGTGTCAGAACCGGTGTCTCCGTCCTTGTCGGGCACCGCGGCGTTGCCGTGGTCAGTGCCGGCCGCCGACAGAGAGGAGGGGACCCGTCGGCGGGGACGCGGCCAGCGGCAGCCCGGCCAGGGGCCCCGGCGGCGCGGCAGGTCTTCTGGTCCGCTCTGGGTCGGAGGTCGCGGGCCGGCCGCCGCCGCCGTGCTGTATGCGGGCCGGCAGTGCACACCTGACGCGGTGCCGCCGCCGCCGGACCCGCGGGCTGCGAGTTTCCTTCGGCTTGAGACTTCAACAAATGTAAAGAATGTTAAAATATTTGTACGAGCGGGTTAAACTGCCATGCTGCGGGTCTCGACGGGCTTCTGTTGGCTTTTTAGCCCGACTCGTTTCACGAGCCGGGATTATGGTCCTTTTCCGGGGGGGGGGGGGGGGGGGGGGGGGTTCGGGCGGACGTTTGTTCGCTGCACTAGCGTGAACGGAGAAGCTTCAAATTTGGAGTGTAGACATCTTTCATGACGTAAACAGACGTACGGTGACAAAAGTTTTAAAACTTTGTCTCGCGTCTGTTTTATACGAATCAGTGTTTGTTAGGTTAGGGTTGGCTGCTGCGTGTGGTGCGCCTGTAGGGCGCACTCCGTCGTCAGTCGGGACGGGCTCAGGTTAGCGATTTTAATCGTTACAAAAAACACTTCCCGCCGGACACCGTCTCGAGTGAAGGCCCCCGCAATCGCCGCCGGCAGCCA
>CM049607.1:230000-337500 GCA_026979955.1 Megalurothrips usitatus
GTGTGTGTGTGTGTGTGGTGTACGCGGGTCACAAATCGATTCGTCTGGGTGTGTGTATGTGTGCGCGTACGAGCGAGACCGAGAGAGAGAGAGAGAGAAGGTGAGAGCTGAGATTGTAGATTGAATTGTTTCTAGATGTGTCCCACCTTCTCTGATGGGTGTGTTTGTCCACAAAATTGCTGATTACGAAGGTAAACTAAACTTTTCCAGGGATGGTGGGCATTTGGTGGGCCTACACTGCTTCCAAACACAGTCCTTGTGTCTGAAAGAACAGATTTGCGATTGGCGCAACTTCATTCATCAGCGTATGCTCGAATGAAAATTTCAATGTTACTAAATGATCAGGCTTGAAAAATGTAGATTAATTCCTCGTCCATGCTATGCCAGCAACGTTCGTCCTACTTTCGAGGATATTTCCAGCCCTTCAGGCGGAGAAGGGCCGCGGTCAGGGCCCTGCTGGTGCGGTGAGAACTTCTGGCCCTTTCGCTCCCTTCGGCCGCTGCTCGGGTCCCTCGGGTGCCGTCCGAGGTCCTTTGGCTGCTCACAATTCGCAGAAACGAAGCAGCTCTTGCAAATAAATCAAGGCCCCCAGCTGTACAAGTCGCCCGGTGTCCTCTGCCACGGCACGGCTCCTTGCGGAGATGCAACGCAAGAAACTTCCCTCCGAAAAGTGGGAAACTGCTTTTCTGCCTCGGGCAGAGGATTTAAGAAATAATTTCTATCCTGAAAGATAATGTTATACAAAGAAATAAGGAGTAACGGTGATTCGAGATGCTTTGTCGAAAAAGAAGCAAGTCCAGGAATTTCATGATGGTTTTCGCACAACATGGAACAGGAGCCCCACGTTTTCTTCTATCCTGGCCAACTTGTCATTCGCTTCCTCTTGGCGCGGCCGGCTGACCGGCGTCGGCGGAGCTCGTGCGTACGTGAGACCATCCCTCCTTGTCTCTCCCACACACGTGAGACCATCCCTCTTCGTCGGGTCGGGTCGTCGTGTGACCTGCCGACTTGTCAGTCCAACACGCACACGAGAATTTCTGTTCATAATATACGAGTAAAAAAAATTCCTATTGATTTTGTATTGAATAGTATGAGAATTAGTCGCCTAGTAATATTATTCTATAATTCTGTAATCCTCGGTGGACGGCTCCCAAGGACAAACGTCATGATTCTTGCAAAGTTGCATGCTGTTTTGTCAACCGTGTATCGTGTGACGAAAGAGGCTCTCAAACGTCGGGACGAACAGACTTAACCACAGACGGGCGGACAGACACACGATGCTCACACTAGCCGGCCGCAGCTACATTTTAACGTGGTTGACAATTTGACGCTGGCCGGACTGTCCAGCGAGAGGACTCATGCGTACGTATGTGTGTTTGTGTGTACGTGTGTGTACGTGTGTGACTGTGCGTGTGTGTGTGTGGCGCTACATGGATGCGCCGCAAGTCCACGGCGCTGCACGACGCCAGCGCCACCCGATCGGATGTTGTTGTTGTTGTTGCTGCTGCCACTGCAGTGGCCTGACAGGACAAAGCGGGCGGCAGCGTATCCTCCTCGTCCTGGAAGGGGTGCAAGTCCCGCCGCTGTGTGAGTGTGTGTGTGTGCGTGTTAAAGCAAAAGCGATTCGTTTGATTATTAATGCGCGCCAGAAATAACTGGAGAAGACTAAAAGAAAGCGCACCCACAAAAACGCAGTCTTGGAAGCTGTAAGGCCAGAGTGCGCTTGATTCAGGTTCAGGTCTGAAAATTCTCTGAATCAAAGGTCGAAGAAAGTCGTATTTCACTTAATTCAAAAAGCGCTTTACTTCAATTACGAAATTAAGAAAGAAAAGGATAAGGTGTCGGTGTGAGTGCCTGGCGGATAGGCAACAAAGACAGGGGTGCATCGGAGTTGCCTACCCCTCAGGCGGCCGGACCTCCTCTTGCCGTGCTCCGCTTGCTTTGCTCCTCTTGCTGTGCTCCTCTTGCCCTGCTCCGTTTGCTCTGCTCCTCTTGCACTGCTCCTCTTGCTGTGCTCCTCTTGCCCTGCTCCTCTTGCACTGCTCCTCTTGCACTGCTCCTCTTGCTGTGCTCCGCTTGCTGTGCTCCTCTTGCCCTGCTCCTCTTGCACTGCTCCTCTTGCACTGCTCCTCTTGCTGTGATCCTCTTGCTGTGCTCCTCTTGCTCTGCTCCTCTTGCACTGCTCCTCTTGCTGTGCTCCGCTTGCTGTGCTCCTCTTGCTGTGCTCCTCATGCTCTGCTCCGCTTGCTCTGCTCCTCTTGCTCTGCTCCTCCTGCCCTGCTCTCCTCCCCTTTACTCCTCTCCTCCGCCCCGCGTCCCTGAGTGTGGATGGGGCGGGAGTGGTGGGCCGCCTCTTTGAAATGGTAATGCGTGGCGCGAGGAGCCGCTACGGCCGACGCGGGGACCGGGGAGGGACCCGGCGACGCAGCAGCCGTTCTGATTGGTGAATATCATTTTGTTATTACAGTGCGAGCAAAAAGGGGGGCAGGAGCAGGGTCCGGCAGGGCCGGCAGAGCTTGGTGGGGGCCGCCGGGCCGCCACAGGAAACGCGTGGGCTCTAAGGCGAGCGCGAAGAGTAAATGAGACAAAAGAACATCAGAAAGCTTGCGGGAGATAATTGACAGCTCCGTAACATACTAATACAAACCAAGCTAAAACATGTAGAAAAAAGAATCTCAGGGGACACCCGGGTTTGAACCGGGGACCTCTCGATCTGCAGTCGAATGCTCTACCACTGAGCTATATCCCCACGGTGAGAGAGGCCAGCTCACTGAGTCTGGACGTTCTACACACAGTGATAAATCGTTATACGGTAATGCGAGAGAAGACAAAAAATGTGGAAAGGGGACACCCGGGTTTGAACCGGGGACCTCTCGATCTGCAGTCGAATGCTCTACCACTGAGCTATATCCCCCGATACAGACGTCGCCGGTTACACGCCCTTATGTTCTGGGCGGTGGCTGCTTCTGTGTGTAGTACACTCGATGTTTTTTTGAGCTGACTGGCGCGGAAAGACGGTCGCCGCTCGCGGCGCGTGTCTTTTCCGAGGTTTGATGTGCACAGTCAGCAGCTACCGCGAGCGGTGGCCCGGGATCGCGAGAGAGGGAGGGAGAGAGAGAGGGGCAGAGAGAGAAAGAGAGAGAAACAGAGAGAGAGAGAGAGGCGACGACAGTGTGATGGGGAGAGAGACACCTGTTGCACTGGCCTCGCGGGAAGCTGCGATGCCGCTGACCCCGCCCATCCCGGTCCAGCCAATCAGAATCCGAGCCGAGCCCCCCGCGAGGCCTCGCGCGCCGTGCATCGGCTGCCGCTGCTGCAGTGGCGCTGGAGGCAGCCAGCCGGCGCCACGCCCCGCCCGCCCGCCAGTGGGCCGTGACGGCCTTCATGACGCGGCCGCCGTGACTGGTGTGACCGGCGTGACAGCGCTGTCACACGGCGGGTGAGCAAAGAGGGCCGCGGGAACTGACTGATGGTGAAAATTAGTTATTTTAACCGTGCGGGGTAACCACTCGGGGCGGTTGATTACCCCAGATTTTCGTTGGATTTCTCCGGATTACCTCTGGATAACCTTTGGACACTCCGGATTACCCTCGATTTACTTTTAAAGTCTCGGACTACCAGCCGGTAATCCGACGCGGTTTACCTTAAGATTACACTCGAATTACCCCGACCTTGGCCGCCGGATCACCCAAGTTTGGGAAAGTTTCCTTGTCTGAAAAATCGTAAACACTACTAGGTTTCCCAGAATGAAGTTGGTGCATAAAGAGTTTCGTGTTGCAGCCGTATTCTTTTCGTCATCACAGCAAAACTGGTGATTGCTGTCTTTTTTTCGCGTCGCGGTCAAAATGCATCGTAAATATCGTCAATGGCTGCCACTGGATTCTCGCGCGACCGCGATGTCCCTCTGAGTGAGAGAGACAGAGAGTGTGTGTGAGAGAGAGAGAGAGAGAGATGAAGAGGAGAGGGGGAAGAGGAAGGGGTTATGATCGCGTGCAGGTGGCGATGCGCCGATCGACCTCTATCCATCTCGCTCGCACCGCCACGCGCGGGCCCGTAATGGACCCGCTGGCACCGTTTGTTTCAGCGTGCCGACAGACAGAGAGCGACGATAATGTGTCGGAGGCGCTGAAAACGCAAGTGACCCGACGAAATGGTCTCGCCAAACAATGAATGGTGCCGGGAGGGGGCGTGGCGCGGCCAGGGGCGGCCGGGGCCGCCAGCCCCGCAGCCTCGGCCATACGGTTCCGCAAGTTAAAGCATCGCGTTCCCGACAACTGCGACCCTTCCAAACCATATCTATCTTTTTTTTTTAACTTTTTAATATAAAAAAAAATTTCTTTCCCTTTTTTGAAATTTAGACTGCCGTTCCTTTTTTTTCTCAGGGTGCATTATTATTTTTGTCCGAGTCAAAGTGGACGCGCAACGCCCCTCACGTATAAAACCAATCGCGTCACGATCGGGCCTCGACCCCCCCGCCCGGGCACCGCCAGAAAAGAATTCGCATCGCTAATTTTTTTTTGTCTCACCACTACGACCCCAGTAAAACAACAAGAAACATAATATTGTGACGTTTCCCTGCGCGGCTTTCAGTGAGGACGTCCCGTACTGAAAGGACTGTAAATAATGTCTTTGTCACTTTTCAAAAAATTCACTGTTGAATTTTTTCCCCCCCCCATACACGGCTTGACGAAAAATTCTTCTAAAAACGAAGGTACTTGATCAGATGCAGGAGCAATGCACCCAAAGGAAAATGTCTTCACCAAAGTATCTCGTCAAACGACAAAATCGTAAATTTACAAGTGGCCAATGATTTAGGTTACGAAGTCAATATTGAATGTCGACGAAATATTTGTTTTACAGTTCACTGGACTCTGTGTACCATACGATCCGTCACACTCGGTCGCTCTCTGATACGGCAATAACAATACTAATTTCACGCGGCGGACTCCTCGGCACATAATTGTCAAATTTAATTTCGAAACATGAAGCGCGCGAGGTGTGCATTGATATATAATATTTATTTATTTCGACGCGTGACTTCGGGGAATCGCTGCCCGGGGGCATCTGTCATGTGTCATTCCCCTATGCTGGAGAGCGGTTCGGTAGGGGGGGGGGGGGCATGACTCGACGTCTTGTTCTCAACAGTTTTGTCGCGAGGCCCTCGCCCGTTCGGGGGGGGGGGGGGCCGTGGGGGGCCCCGCGGGGGGCTGCGGTGGGGCTATGGAGGGGTCCTGAAGGGGCCCTGGCTGTCGAACGGTGTTCATATCTCTGCCCGCGCCCGGTGTGCCAGCCTGTCTTTTCGTGCGCCGGGTCCGCCCGGGCGGGGCGCACGCCGGCGGCGGTGGCGGCCGTGGATTCGTGTGAGGAATGTATTATGACAGAACACGTCGCGGGGAGGTGCGTGCGCCAAGCCGCAGTGCCTCCACCCCCCCCCCCCCCCCCCCCACCCTTCCTCCTACTCCTCCCCGCGCCACCGCCGCCTCTTTGCTGCTGAGAGCACGCCGCTGACTTATAGACAAGGCGTTGTCCCCGCAACCACCTTCCACTCCTTCCACTCCTCCCCCTCCTCCTCCTCCTCCTCCTCCTCCTCCTCCTCCTCCTCCTCCTCCTCCTCCTCCTCTGTGTCTGCTTCTTCTTTTCTTCTCCACCTCCACTTACCCTCTGGTGTATGTTAGTCCAGAATTTTTTGTGTAAAGAAAAGTGTTATGATAGATCAAATCATGTGCAGCAACCTGGTTTCCCTTGCGCACTTTTCGAAAACGCGAGCTCGATATCCCTCCATGCTGACAGTGTTCTCCGTGCGCGAGTGCACTGAAGAAAATAGTGAAATCAAGATGACTAGCATCTCGTCGATTTTCTTAGTATAGACCACATAACCTACTTTTAGATAATTTCTCCATATATTTTCTGGGTAATTTGGTCTCAACTAAAAATTTTAGTCCAATTTTATTCTACTTTATTTTCTGAGTGTGTGTGTGTGTGTGTGTGTGTGTGTATGCTCGATATGGTTCCGAATCACTCTCCTGTCAGGCGATTAGGATCGTCGCACCGATCGCTTGGCGTCGTTGTCGTCATCGCCGTGCCAGACGGACACCTGCCAAGAAGGAGATGATCCCCCAGACACACCTAACCGACACGGCCGTCCGGCACCGATATTCGTGTACACTGTAAGCGTACTTATGTCGCGGTGTGACATAGTACATGTTGACACGTATAAAGAACTTGACACCTAAATATTTCTACACTCTACGATTACGTCGTTGTTAAAATATTGATAAATATTGATAAAATATTTTGGAGACAAAAACTTCAGATCACTCACATCAGAACAGTTTGCTAAGTACAAGTGTTTTATTGGTCGGCTATCTGGTCACATCACTTTTGCGATGAAAAATTTAGGAAAGTGGTGAGATTGTTTTTTTTATTAGTGTGATCCTTGTAATACCCGTTTCACCGTAGTAAAATGACATAAACTACGCTACGTTTATCGTTCTTTAGCTTTCTGTTTGCTTGTTTGCTAACTTTTGTTTTATTTGTGTATTTTGCCGCGCGGCAACACACCCGTAATAATCGGTTTCTGAGAGCGCTCGTGAGGTTATAATACACTAAAAACCTAATGAACCAGAAATATTTCGGCTGACTTGAGGTGGGCTTGGACTTGAGGTGACCTCCACCCCCCTGCTGGCAGAACGCGCTGCCAATACCGCTGGCTGGCGCTGCACAAAGGTTAGCTGCTCTGTGCATAACGCCGCCGGCCGCGGAGCCGCGGAGGGCGGCGGGCGGTGGGTTTTATAAACCTTGGCTAGTGCCCAGGGACTTTCGGGAAGTGCCTCCGTTGTGACGGACGCCCGGCTGGCTGGCCGAGGTGAGGGGGAAGAGGAGGGGGGGGGGGGGCGTAGTGGGCGCCCGACCGCAGGGCGTCGCCTCCCGCGGGGTGAGCAGAGGGGCGAGGGGCGGGGTAACGGGGTAAAGGGGCGGGGTAGGCGGGGGTAACGGGCGGTCTTTTGGGGCGTGTCTGAGACTGTGCGCCCACTCGGGCCGCGTCCGAGGCGGGCTCGTGCCATCTCCACGCGGCGGCGGCGGTGTCGCAGAGGGAACGCCAGCGCAGCGGTGCGGCGCGGGAAATTCGAATTCAAATCAGTTTCAAACTCGAGTTCCGTTCCGGATCTGCGAGGCCTCGTTTCGGTTTTGTGACGGAAGCAGTTCAGTGCCAGGCAGCATGTCCGTCCACTCGTGTACCCTGCCGGGATCATCACACAACGACACGCGAAACAAACCGAGACGTGTATTTGAGTCCCGGGCGGGGTCACACACACACAAGCATACACACACCATCGTGCCAATCACAGCGAGGCCCGGGCAGGCACACACACACACATACACACACACATACACACACATACACACACACATACACACACTCACACACACACTCACACACACTCGCATACACACACTCACATACACACACTCACCGCGCGACATGGGTAATTTGACATGGGCGGATAACAGGACAGACTTTGGAAATGGATCGGACACACACACAAACACACACACACACTGCCGTGCATGCAGCAACGCCCAGGTCTCCGGTCCAGGATTCAGTTCAGCCGCCCGAACGCAGCCAGCCAGCAGTGACAGTTTGCGGCACCGAAACGCATTAAGAACAGCGTTGACGCGAAAAGATGTCAAACGAAACGTTGTTGTGAGCAAATATTCAGCCTTTTATTGCATACGCGTGTCGTGCTGGCTAGGCCTCCTGTCAGGGGTAAGAGAGAGATAGAAGAGGCAGAGAGAGAGAGAGAGAGAGAGAGAGAGAGAGAGAGAGAGAGAGAGAGAGAGAGAGATATTCCGATATTCCGAACGTCCCCGAGTATAGGGTAATGATGGGTGATGTCCCCGCGAGAGTCCTGCGAAGAGTCTGGAGACATTCCTGGAGCCGACCAGCGCGGGCCTCGACGCCACGCCACGCCCCGCCACGCCCCGCCACGCTGTCCGTCGCAATGCAAGGGGATTACTGTTATTACTCCGCGGGACGTGGCGTTAGAGAGAGAGAAACGGAGGGAGAGAGAGGGAGCGAAAGAGTGTCGTCTGTGCCCCGATAGCGACCTCCAGATTTTCACTCGCAGCATTTTTTTAAATATTAAAGTCTTCAAAAATTTTGGGACTGCTACCTTTCTATTGCATCGTGTCTCTTTCCCTCTCTCCCCCTCCCGCTCTCTCTCTCTCTCTCTCTCTCTCTCTCTCTCTCTCTTTTCCACACACACACACTCACTCTCCCTCTCTCTTCTCTCTCGCACCTGCTACCGGGTGAGGGTGTTGCGCAGGGCCTGTAGCGCGGCACGAGCGGGTGGCTCTGCTCCCTACACTCATTCGGGGCCGCCTTCGTGACGCTTCGCACGCATCTCCCATCCTTTTCTGTCACCCGCGTTGCGCCCCTTCACGCTCGCGCTGGTGTGCGAGAGAAAGAGAGAGGGAGAGACAAGAGGGCGCGGACGCAGCCCGATATATACCGGCGGGACACGCTGCTGGCGAGCTACCAGATAACTTAGCGGGCGGCGCGGCAAAAAACAACAGGTACCTCCTGTGGGTACCTCTGGGCACCTCTGGGCTCCCCGGGCACCCGGCGACACCCAAGAAATATTCCCGCCACGATACCCGATCAATATCGAACGGCACACCGTTTTCGAATTTCGATCGATTTGCTTTTATTTTCTCGACGCTATGTCCTCTGTCGTCGAGAGCAGTTCCACCGCTGCCGTTTCTCGTCGCAGACGTCGCCGTCCCAAATAGTGTACTTGGTACAAGTTCGGAACGGACGTACGAGACATTGCGTGTTCGTCATGAAAAATCAGTTGACGTTGGATGATGTGACACCACAGAGTACATTGGTTCTTTACCGAGTACATTGTTTGGTGTCCTCACCACAGAGTATCATGGTGTTGTTGCTCACCACAGAGTACTTTTTGATGATTGCTCACCGAAGAGCACACTACTGGAGAGCGCATCAGATGACGTTGGTCCAATGAACACATCGTAGTCGACGTGCTATAAGTGCGCGCCACGGGGGTTGATGCAGTATTTGTGGGCGACCCCTATGGGACCGCAGGGCGGTGAGTTGGCGGGGCCTCGGCGGCGGGTTAGTGGTGGCCGCAGGCGCACGCGCAGAGCCGCGGCAGCGGTCTTCACTAACTGGCGGTGCCGTGGTGTCGGCGGCGGCGGCGGCGGCGGCGGCGCTGCCAGTGCTGCCAATACAGCGGGAGCACTGCCTATACTGCGGCGCTGCCAGTGCTGCCAATACAGCGGGGCCCCACTGCCTGCCTATGCTGCGTCGCCGCGCGCGCCGCGCCGCGCGGACGCAAGTTGCTCTTCCATCTAATTGTTTCGATTCCGAGAATCTCGTTCGTTTCACAGGTTCCCTTTTCCATTGCGCTTTCCATCAGCGGACGGCGCGGCGGTCGCTGCGAGCCCGCCGCCGGCCGACTGCTCGGCGAGCGGCGCGGGCGGCGCAGCGCCTGTGAAGTTGTTGCTGTTGTTGCTGCCGACGCTGTTGTTGTTTTCGTCGTTGGCTTTTGCACAACACCCTGTGACTGTACACCTCGCGGAGGGTGTCCTTAATAGCGCCGCTGCACGCCCCACGCAGTGAGGGGGGGGGGGGGCCAAAAAAATGAAACGAATTTTTAAAAAATATTTATTTATTGGTGCTGCCGGAGCCGGTACTCGAACCCACTGCTGCTGGGTCGGTCGGTGGTCCGCTCGGACAACGGTGACAACGGCGTAATGCCTCTGTGGTCGCCCTAAATTTTTGTGTGTGCCTTTTCCTTGCTAGTTGTGACCGCGCCCACCCATAGCTCTTGTCAGCGGCATCTCTCTCCCTCTCTCTCACACCCTCGCTCTCTCTCCCTCCCTCGCTCGCTCTCTGTCTCCCTCTCTCCTTATCCTTTCGGCCCACACGAGTCGGGCCACAGTGCAGCGAGTGCAGAGCGGAGGCGCGGGGCCGGCAGAGCAGCTCGGTCAGGTGACATAATCATTTACGATTAGCGTCGCCCTGCACAACATGTTTATGTGTGGCTTGCCGACCCGTCAAAACGTTGTGACTACGCTTAACGAACGGACACACACACACACATATACACACATACACACCTTCTGATCTTTTCTTTTCCTTTTTTTTGGTGGTGTTGTTGAATGCTGCCGCCGTGGTGGTGGTGGTATCTGACACGGTGAATGAAACTCGGAGAGGGGGGGTTTGAGGGGGTTTGAAAGGGAGAGGGGCAGAGGGAGGGAGGGGGGGGGGGGGGGGCGTGTGATGGCCCGCCCTGCGCTGCTGGCTGATCAGGATCGCAGCCGAACTGAAAGACTGAGTGGCAATGTGCGAAGGTGCCATGTCCTGGCCCCCCCCTGCTTGGCGCGTTGCCTGGGACGCCTGTGCTACCGTCCTGCTCTTCCCCCTACACCACCGCTCTCTCTCTCTCTCCGTCCTCTCTCTCTCCCTCGCTCCCTGTCTCTTTCTCTCTCGCTCACCAGAGCCCTCCCATGTCCTGTACCCCCTGCTCCCGGCTCTGGTGTGTCGCCGCTGCCGCCCTGCCGGAGGTACTTTGCGTGTACCTGTACTCCTCACACGACGCGGTACGCGAGGCGACGTTCCGCACATCAGGCCACGCACACACACACCTACACACACACACCTACACACACACACACCTACACACACACACCTACACACACACACACACCTACACACACACACACCTACACACACACACCTACTACACACACACACACCTACACTACACACACACGCTACACACACACACACACCACCACGCCACCACACACACATGCAGGGAAGAAAATAGATCTGGGCGTACTCGCTGGAAAATAATTTAGCGACAATATTTGTTATTTGCTCCGAAACTTAAACCGTCTTCAAGTTATTTCTTCACATAGTGAGCTTTAAGGCACAGAAAATCAGCATTAAAACGTAGGCAAGTGCTCGACAGATGTAAAGATTTCGAGGCGGTCATATTATTTTGGTGTTTGTCACGACGCGGGGAGTGGGCGCCCAGCCTGGGCCAGCCAGCAGCCCCCTCCCAGCGGGGCCCCGGTCTACGCTAGTGGAAGGGGGTTTGGGGGTGGCTCGGGGTTCGGGGGGTCCGCTGATTATTATATGAGTCGGTTCGCTGCTGTCGCACGCGAACAAGTCGGCGCCTCCTTCATCTGTTTCCCGGCGGCCCGGTTATGAAGTCTCCCCTCCCGGGAGGGGGGCTCGTCACACGCCATTAGGATACATATTATACGCGTCGTTTCAGCGTCGCCGTGTCAGAGATCTTCACAGAGACAGCGGCGGCTGCGGCGGTGGTTGCAGTTCGCGGGGACGGCCGGCTAGCAGACGACGCGGTGCGCCGCCCGGCGGCTGCGACAGCTGCAGCAGCAGCGGCAGCAGTGCAGAGGGTCTGAATTCCTGGGGGTCTGCCGCTGCCTGCCCGCCCCCCCTCCTCTTTCCCCCCACGGCCACCAGACAGGCGTGGGGGTTTTAGTGGAGGCAAAATTGCAGCGGCGCACGGGATCATTTTTTAAAAGCGGCGGCTGGCGACCTCGTTGGGTCGGGAGTTCCAATCACCTCCACGTCGACGTCCTCGCGGAGGTGTCGGACTTCCTACAACCTCCACGTCGACGACCTCCTCGCAGGTCCCACATCCCCGGGGTCTCTTTCTTTGGATCCTGCGAGCAGCACGGCACCAAAAACCGACATCACTCCAGTCTGTGCCTCCGGCCTTGTCCTCGCCACCGGCCTGTTCCGCGGTATCGAACACACACACACACACACACACACACACACTGACGTACACCACGGCAACTGCATTTTCGGCCCCTTCCCGATAAGTGCCCCGACACATACACACCACGCATGCGGCGGTACGTGCCCGAACCGCAATCAGAGTCGCGTAACCGCGATGTGAATCCTGGGTCAGGTGTGCCACAAGGCCCGGCCGCTTGGTGTGGTACTCAGGGTGTCGCGCGGCCGCCTGCAGGGCGATTCCGAACACAGTCGACCCTCCCCCCTCTCTCTCTTGCTCTCTTATGAAGCACCGTACGAGTGCGACAGAGGTAGAGCTGCGAAGTCAGTGTTCGGAATCAGCCGGCTGCCGCCGGACTAATGGCAGGCCTATCGCCAATTGAAGGTATCGATGCGCGAGGGGAACACCGAAGGTTGTCGACCGGTATTCGAACCCGCGGTATGCAAAACCCGTGTTGTTCGCCCCCCCCCCCCCCTGCTGTGTCATTGCCGCGGGTACTGGAACGCTTCGGCGTCGTTCAAAACCCGCGCGCGGCTGTACATATTCGGAACCTTCGGGTATTCCAAGCCCTGGAACAATTCAAAACACTTGGTTTTCGTCGAGACCCGCGTGGTGTTTGAACCCGCGCCCCTGATATGAAATGCGCTGGCAGTATTTGAACCCGCTGCGTTACTCGAAATGTGCTGGCAGTATTGAAAAACACGTGGCTTCTGGCAGAACTGGTAGTACTTGAACCCGCGGCCTGTGGTACTGCTATTCGGCCACCGCACGCGGGGCACCGCCGCGTGGGGCACCGCACCGGCCGCGTGACGCGCGGTGCAGGCTGGTTCCGAAAGGTCGTTTCTTCGCTCTGTCTCTCTCGCACCTCAAGTGGACGCCACGTGAGTGCGACAGAGACGGGGCGACGAGACGTCTCGGAGCGAGCCTGCCGCACGGGGCTGACGGTGCGGGATCCCGCAGGTAGAGCCGGCGGGCCTTTGTCGGCTCGGACCTGCAGTATCACCAGGGCTCATCTCCCTGCTCCGGAGGACTGGTCGCCTCCCCCCCCCCCCCTCCCTACCTCCCCCCTCCCCTCGCTCCTCCTGCGAGCCCCCCCCCCCCCCCGGGGCGCCGCACGGTCTCTCGCCTTGCTCCTCCTCTTGCCGCTCGTAGATTGACATTATCGTCAACTAATTGCCATTTTCGAGATATCTTTATTTTAAGTACGGCACTCGTAATGGTAGCGGAATTATAAGCCGAGTTCACTGGCTTTCAATGAGGAACATTTCTGCCGTTTGCTGGGTGGCCAGTCTTACAAAAATGTATCTATCATCTTTCATATTTTGGCCAACAGTTGATGTCCGGAGTCACATTTCTAGTGGGTCTCGGTTGGCCCTAGACGGGTCCAACTTGGACTTCAGGGGTGAAGCCCTGTTTCGGTGAGTTTTGCCTGATTTCTTGACAGTGTCCTGTGGGGACACGTGACCCCAGCCGGCACGGCGTGAGGGAGAGCGAGAGAGACAGGCGGCCGCGCGTGCACGACATTTGGAGGGGAATAAGATTTTAAAACAGTTGATTATTGTGTCCAGGTCCGGCCGGGGGGCGTCAACCATGAAACAATATTGTGGACCTGGTGTGCACGAGCGGCTGTACGTGTGGACGGTAAAAAGGATTGGGAGAAAGAGAGAGAGGGAGGGAGGGATGGAAATGATGGAGGAGAGAGGCAATAAAAACGACATCCGTTTCCTCTGCGTCGCCCGCGCCGCCGGTCGCCCTCCGCCGGCCTTATATTGCTTTTTGTTTCGCCGGTATCGGGAAGGCATATTGAGATCGGGATTCGGATAAAGTTTGGGAGCGGGGTTCCGTATGATAGAGGGGGACCTAACACGGGCTATTCCTCAACGATCTGTCAACCTAATGTCCCGTCTCCGTGTGTTACAGGTGAGCTACATTCTTCGGGCGGCATCTGTAACGTACCCTATTTGACGCAGCAGAGTTCCCCAAGTAGCTGACGAAATCGCTCTGCCGCGATTCTGAATACTTTGGTGAAGCAAATTTTGCCTTTTTGGCTATTTCTCATGATACAAGTGAAGCCCGAACTGCATGCTCCCTGGGCAATACTTGGCTCAGAATTCCATTCCATTGAAGAAGTTTATTGTGTCAGCCATCGCCGGTGTTTCTTGCCAAAAACGTGCGGGCCAAAGTATACAGAATTGGTGGTGTTCGTTGCTGCTTGGGTCTCTAGGTGACTCCTGACCACTGTCACCTTGGCAGTCCTGTCTTCGATTTTATTATATTTTCATCGCCACGGGTGAGTACTTCAACACCCGAAAACTAATTGAATGTCTTAGCGACAGGCGCCCGACTGTTCTTACACCTGTTGAGCAACGCTGTTCGCGCCTCGTGACCACGTTACCTCGCTTCCCGCCAAAGCGTGGCGCGGCTTTTAATTTGGTCCAGCCGGCCCGCAGAGGCACCCCGGAGACATAAAGTGGGCTATAAAAGTGCAGCTGTGTGATGACGACCAGTAGCAGCACTAAGCCCGGTAGCAGCGGGACTTGTTTCAGGGCACTCTTCTGGCTTGGACCACAGGACCCCATTTTTATGAAACTTTGTACCTCGCGTTTCGTGGTTATCTGATTTTTTTTGTTTTGTTTTGGTGGCTTGTTATTGAGAGTTCGTGAAATGTCTGCATCTGTGCATAAATGTAACTCTTTGGATTTATTTTTCCTCGCGACATTTACGTATGGTCTACTGACATTTTTGTTCATTACGACGAAACTGAAATTCGTACAACCATAGTTGTTCGATTTACAAATTATTTGCTATGGCCAAAATCTGAACGCAGGGCGTACGTACGACTTCACGCAGCACTGCGATGTGAGTGTACCTACCTGTTGCTGTTGTTTTCTTCCTTAAATGCTAGAAGGCCAGTATTTGGTTGACCGCTTGCTCGCGGGCCCCTCGGGCCGGGTCCCTCGGATGCCCTCACGTACCAGACCGGGCTGCGTCCTGCTCGAGGTCCAGCTCCACCGCGGATAGAGAACCGTTTCCTTTCTTACAGTCCAAGTGGTCTAGGGCTCTGCGTTAGGACTCTACGACGACTAGTATGCTTTTGGACTCTAGGACTATACGACTCAGCTCTTGGACTGTACGACTCAGTTCTTGGACTCAACTCATGGAATCTAGGACTGTGGGACTCTACTCTACATGTCGCTGTTGTAGTTTCTGCTGTTTTGCGTCCGGTCTTCCATGTAGTTTCCTGCCGCGCGGTGCCTTGTAGAGGGCGGTGCGGGCGCGTGCTGCCGCCCCACGACGCGGACCGGCGAAGATCAGTCACTCTCGGGCCGGTACTCCAGCCGGAGACACACACACACACACGGCGCCACGCCCCGCGCACCGCACACCTTGCCGTAAAGCTGCCAGCCACGGCCACCCTAATTATATTTTATTATGTATAATCTTTTGGACCCCCTCCCCCCTCTCGCTCTCCCTCTCTGTCTCTCGCGCGCGAGACGGACCGAAGTGGAGAGGGGAGGCGGGGATGAGGGGAACCGTGATCTTAGGTGTGGTAAAGGGGGGACAAGAGAGAGAGAGAGAGAGAGAGAGAGAGAGAGAGACAGAGACGATTCCAATCCGGTGCGTATGTGTGCGTGTGTGTCACCGAGACGTATCGTCATTTCCGACCAGGGCATGATAATTTCACACTGTCTCGCTCCAGTATGTCAACTTGCAAAAAAAATTGGCTTTTTTTTCTAAATAATTTTGTTTTGACGCTGTGCGGCTCAAAAGTGTAACACGCACTTTGAAATTAGGGCTAAGTTTGCCGTGAAGGCAAAAATGTCTGTGACAAAGAGGGTTGATTCCACCCCTGCAGGCATGCAATGAGCTCACACCGCGGTGCTGCGTCTGGCCACTCTGTTCCCGTCTCTGTCCCTCCCCCGCGGCAGCCCCGCCGACGGCCGCTCCCGTCTCCGTCGCACACGGGCTCTCAATTAATGCGATCAGACGGACACTCTTGGTCGTGTGCGCTACTTACAAATGACATGGTCATTACGGTGTCGCCAGACGCCCCCCCCCTCTCTCTCTTCCTCTCTCTCTCCCCTCTCCCTCCCCTCTCCCTATCTGTCCCTTTGCACACGCTCTCCGTCTCTCTCCCCACCACCACCAAATCATGATGATGATTACTTTGCTCTGGCTGGCTTCCGTGTATGTGTGTGTGTGTAAAATGGGAGAAAAAGAGAGGAGGACGGGAAAAGGGTGCGTGCGTGTGTGTGTGTGTGTGTGTGTGTGTGTGTGTGTGTGTGTGTGTGTGTCCCGTCCAAACTCATCAGCGGTACAAATGTTGTGCAAACTAGTAGCGGCCCCAAACCGCACGAAGCAACCAACAGAGACACACACACACACACACACACACACACACACACAGAGGAGGGCGGGCCCCACACCCCCGGCGGGGCGCACTGCTGCACACACCACGCTCTCACTTTGCACAGACAGTTGGCAGCGGCGGGCAGCCGAGCACGCGAAGAGATTACTCATGCAGAGACAGAGACTCGGAGGGATTTGGGAGGGGATGGTGGTGAGCGAGCGAAAGAGAAGAAAAGAGAGTGAGAGAGAAGGAGCCAGGTAACACATGTAAGTAATCTCACTTGTCTGATAGTGTCGCGATGACACGTGAAATTTCGTCGTTTTCATCAAGTCTGTCCCGACGAGTTGATGGTCACGAGAGCCTTGCTCCGTCAGGTGCTTGAGTTCTCTATCAGCGGACCCGAGCACTCTGCAGGTCCGAGTGTGGACCAGGTCCACGTAGGAAGCGTTGGACCGCCGACAAGGCGCGCGAGCGAGGCGAGTAATGTTGGCAGGTCACGGGTTTTCGTGGCAGCCGCGGTGTGGCTTGTTGGTGACTTGTCAACCTCAGCACGGCCCTCCCGTAGGCGGCGGCAGCGCCTCATGCGGTGTCACAGCGGACCTCCCTGCTCGATGTTGGCAGCCGTGTCTTCCACCCACCACCTGTATGCAGACACGCCCCCTCCCCCCCCCCCCCAGGGGCCCCCCCGCGGAGCTCATGGCGGGGATGTCGGACACGCCCGGCGCAGACCCGCGCGTCCAGCCCGGCCCGCTGCTGCTGGACAAATGAGGTTACCTTGTTTTGACTGAGTCGACAAGTTAATGTTAATTAGTCGTCTCTACCTTGTACAGGCCGGCTGGTTCCGAACACCCGTTCTCTCGGACCTCTCGCTCTCTCGCAGGAGCACGCCCATGAGTGCGACAGAGACAGCGCTGAGGCAGTGTGAGCCGGCAGCGGCTGCAGCAGCGCGCCGGGTCCCCCGCGGGTGTTCCAGCGGTGCCCGACACCCACATGTAGTGCCGTCTGCAGCACGGGGTGTGCACCTCTCAGACCGCCACTGACCGCCACTAACGGCACGTTCTCTCCAGGCGGGAAATTCAGATTCAAAATTCAGGAGAAACGCGGGTGGAGAGGGAGAGTGACAGAGACAGGAGGGACTGAGGGGGAGGAGGCGCGTGGGCGGCGGCGGGAGGGCGAGAGAGACGGGTAGACTCACATAATCGTACACGGTAATCGGGGCAGAGCGTTCACGAGCGTGCGACAGAGAGAGATTATCGTTCCTGTCGCGTGCCCCCCCCCCCCTTCCCCCTCTTTTCCCTCTTCCCTTCACCTCGGGCCGCCGGGACCAGTAAATGGCGGGTAGAATTGAAGGTTCGAGGCGGCGGCCGTAGCGGTGACGCGTTTGGGGAAAATGATGGCATGCGCCGGCGTGGCGTCGTCGACGAGGACGCCGACGACGGGGCACACAACGGCGTCCATGACGTCCCCGACGACGACTGTCCGCGACCGTCACCGTCGTCGGGGTGTTATTTATGACGGCCAACAGCGGCGTCCGTGCGACGTCCCCGTCGATGAGGCGCCACTGACTGTGCCAGTGCGAGAGAGACAGGACGCCGCATTTGACTGTGCCAGTGCGAGAGAGATGCCGCACCCGGGGATGCCCTGCCACTGCCGCAGTCCAAGAGACTGTCCCAGCGGAAGTAAAGGAACAAGAGTACACAGAGCGGGAGTAGGTACTATGATTTCTCATACCAACCGTTCCCGATCTGGGAGTACTCTAGTTCTTCCACTTCCGTTCTTGTGCCCCGTTATGGAAACGCCTCTGGAGCGTCCCTTCAGGCGGCGTCCCTCCCGCACTCGGCCAGGACCGCCGCCACGACGGCGTCCACGGGGGCCCCCGTCGGCGACACGCGCCCGCGCGCCCCGCGTCCACGACGCCGAGCCTACCTGTCGCGTCCGTTATTCCACCACACGACGGGGTCGCGGCGGGACTCACACACGACGTGATGACCATCATCCCGCCGCATGAGTGCTTTATTCCATGAGACCGTGTGTGTGTGTGTGTGTGTGTGTGTGTGTGACCGTACGTGGAGATCTACATGACGTCTGGGCAGCCGTCTGGGCGGCAATGAGAGAGATATGAGGATGCGGTGCCGCGGCGACCAAGTCGTTCGAAAACGACCCTAAATTGGGGAGGACGCCCGGCTCTCCGTGCGCTCGGAGGACTGCGGCGGTGCGCTCGTGTGAGGTCCGCCCCGGGAGTGGGAGTGAGACGCGGCGTGCGGTCTGTCTCTGTCGCTCCGCCCGCACGCCCCGAGGTGCGGCACGGCGGCGGCGAGACAGGAAACGGCCCGCGCTTTGGGGTGAGTCACCTGCAGTCCGCTGCCATCATTATACCACCTGTGGAAGACTCGGCTGCTCGGCGACGAATTAAACAACTTTGGAAGAGAGAGAATGGGATCAAGCGGGGCTTTTCAATGACCAGCTTTTATGGATCAAAGTTCATTCTTCATAGGCATTTCCAAGGAGGCTTGAGAGCGGAAGTGGAAGAGTAAGAGCACTTCCAGAGCGGAATCTGGCAGCATGAGAAATCTTATTTAGGGACAATAGCCTCCACAGCGGGTCGGGGCGCGATTTCTCATACTACCCGTTTCCGCGTTGGAATAATTTGTGTTCTCTCACTTTCGTTCTCAAGCATCGTTGGAAATGCCTATTGGCATAGAAGCGTCTTCTGACGATGTGTGTCGCGCTCTGTCAGACGTGCACTCCGCCGGGGGTTGGCAAGGCCACGTAGAACAGTGCCGGCCTGGCTAGAGTCAGTGTTGGAGCTGCTGCCGGCGGGTGCGCATGTACAGTCGATTCGGTCACAGATCGCCACGGGCCGCGACGGGCGCCGGCGCGGCCACTCCCGGGGCGGCGCACGGACTGTATTGGAGGGAGAAGGTTGTCGCGGCCGCTGACAGAGATGAAGGCCCCGCGGGACACGCTCTCTCTCTCTCTGTTTGTCTCTGACTCTCTCTCTCTCTCTCTCTCTCTCTGTACCTCTCTCTCGCTCTCTCCGTATCTCTATCTCTCTCTCTCTCTCTCGCCGCCGCCGCCACCGCCTTGTCGGACACGTGTCAGAACAACCCCGGCCGTCTGTCGGCAGCATTAGTTATTGGCTTCGGGAATTAAATAAAAAGAGAGGCTGGGAGAGAGAGAGGGAGAGAGGGAGAGGAGACGAGAGAGGGAAAGAGAGAGAGAGAGAGGTAAAAAAGGAGACAGCCAGCAGTAGGCCCGCGGTGGTGCGGCGGTGGCTGCGGTTGTGGCGGGGGGCGTTGTCTTTTGCGAGGGAGGTGAGGAGGGGAGGGGGTGGGGGGAGGTCCCCTGGCCATAAATAACGGACTCTAGAAATACAAGGGCTGACTGAGGGGCGCATCAGGCGGCGTGGCGGCGACCGAGTGCGCGTGTGTGTGTGTCTGCGTGTGTGTGCGTGTGGTCGAGGGAGAGTGTTGCATCCGTGGTTTTCTGATACTGCGCCGCGACGGAACCGCTTCGCATTCCCCACTGATTGTAACCCTTCATTTTCTATCGAGCGCCGCGGCTATCCGCGCCGACCTGTCTATTCGCCGGCCTGCGTCTCCAACATAGTGTGTGTGTGTGTGTGTGTGTGTGTGTGTGTGTGTGTGACGATCAGCAGGTCTCTTCCCTCTCCCTGCCTCTCTCCGCCCCTCTGTCTATCTCTCTCTCTCTCTCCCTTTTCTCCCGCCTGCTCCGCTAATTGGCTTACAGGTCTAGACTTCTTCTGTCTCTCTCGCTGTGTTGCAGCTTTTGTTTACCCGATCTGCCCTGCCACGCCCCGTCACGCCCCCTCCCCTCCCCCTCGGACACACCCCCCTCTGGGCCGCACGACAGCAGACCACCGAACTCTATTTCGAGCCGGGTTTCCGATTCTGTCGTGCCGCGGGATGCACCAAGGACGCCTGCCCTGCTTTTGAGTCGGGCTGTACCCCGACTGGCATGGGACGCGCGCACCTGCGCACATGGCTTGGTGTCGTCTCATTTTGCGACCGAATGTTCCCCTTACCCTGATGTGCCTCTCGTGAATACCTTTTAAAAATCCTTCGTTATTAATTTTTTTATTCGTCTTGTCTGAAATTTCTGCAGCTATCCTCGCCACTGTATTTTTCTGGAAATTTTAAAAAACACCTCCAGAACTTTTACGTTTAAAATTATTCAAGGAAAACAAACCCCGAAATTTCCGAATTAACTTTGAGAGTGTGGCTAAGGTGCGGTCGCCATGGAGGTGGTAACGTCCCATCGAGGGGCCCCGGATGGGGGCTGCGTCCGGGGCGCCTCCGCGGAGAGCTGCACCGGCGGCCGGCGGCGCTCTGCGCTTTCGAACGCCGCGCCGAGCGGACGGGGCGGACGGACGGCGTTGATGATTGGAGGATCGGGGCGGCCGAGCGGCGAATCCAGGCGCCTGATTTGCATGCGGATGAAGGCCTGCGCCTGTCGAGGGGCCAATCACCGGGGCTCCAGGACCTCTCCAGGCTGCCTCCAGCCCGCTCCAGACCGCTGCGGCCCGCTCCAGGGCCCGATATCCTGGGGCTTCAAGCTTAGAAGGAGTTCCCCAGTAAAAAAAAATCAACGGGGAACCCCTGTTTTTGCAAGAAAAAAAAGGGATCATACGAAAAAGGCATGCAACGTCAAAGAAAACGCCAGAGAACAAGAAAATATATTAAGGAGAATAAGTTATGCAATAAAAAAATTAATACGGAGTTACGGTACGTTTGCGTCACGTACAAGGAAAGAGGGTTCGTTTAAAAAAAGCGCTTAATCGTCCCACACTGCGAAAAATCAATACTTTTGTCCATGAATCCATCGACAGGATTAACTGGGCACGGCGATAGGGACACGCGCCGACTGGGCGCGGAAGCTGTTGCGACGCGGCGCTGACGGCCTCTGATGACGGGCGGAAGCTGTTGCGACGCGGCGCTGACGGCCTCTGATGACGGGCAGAGAGGGCCGTGCCATGGACAGCCATGGGCTGCTATGGGCGTCGGAGGTAAGGGCGTAGCCTGGTTTGTCGAGCCAAAGAGGGCCGGGATCCAAAGCGTTCCGCTCCAACAGAGTGACTGCCATGGGGACACACCCTTCTCTCTCTTTCTCTCTCCCACTCGCTCGCTCAGCTCTGTGTGTGCTTGTCCCTCTGTTCCCCCCAAATCACAGTGCTGCGTGTGTCCGCGTCTAGTGCTGCCAAGCGGCGCGGGCGATATAGTATCGTCTAATCTCGAAAAAAAAAACGTAAATAAAAGCAGAAACAAAAAGAAAAAAAAAATAATCGGCAAAGTCTGGAGGTGAGAGGGAAGACAGCCGCAGGCCATGCCTCGGGCCCCGGCGACAGCGCTGCTATCAGCTGCCGTTTGTAAACACGGGGCTTTTTACGAAATATAACGAGGTCGGCCAAGTTGCGATATCAGCCTGACGCGAAACGGGAGGCGGCAGTTTTGTCACACGGCGACCCAAAACGGTCCAACAAAAACAAAGTGTGCGGTGGAATTTTTTTTTTGAAATTCGGATTAAGTGTGCGTGCTACGCGCCTTACTGAAACTGGACGGGTTTTCAAAATTTTTCCTTAATTATGCCAACCTTGGAAAGAGGTTCACTGTCAGAAACGTTTTTTGGCGGTTCGATTTTTCGGGCATTACTTGTCAAATCAACCCAATTTGGGTCAAAACAACTTTGGTTTTTAGTTGAAAATGCAAGTATAGTTCTTGATCAAGATCGCTCAATTTAGTGATCCTGACGAGGAACTGGTCGCTTTTTCGACAACGAATCATGGTGTTTATACTAAAATTCGACTGACGTGGCTAAACACAGCGGTGAAACCGACGCGACAAATCGACTTGGCAAACAAAACTTTTCGGGGAGTGCAGCGATTTGAGCCAATCTGGCCACCGTGCGTCGCCATATGAGCTGTCGAGTTTAAATACCCCGCGTTTTCGATATGACCGAGCGACCTTGTCGCTCTCGCCTAGGGCGGCCCGGCAGGGCGGTGACGTCACGGCAGCCGCGCGGCCGCCCGCTCACCGGCGGCGCAAGTCACCGGGGCCTCCGGCCTGCATGCGGAGCCTGACGCCGCCGCCGCGCCCGACAGACCGGTATTTGAACCCGAGTTGCGTCGCTCTGGGTCGGGACGTGCGGCGGGCAACACGATAACGCCCTCACTACGCCCCGCCACCGCACGCCCCCGCAAAGCCCAGCCACGCCCTCTCCGTCTCTCTCGTTCTACCTTCTCTTTCTGTCTGTCTCTCTCTCTCTCTCTTTCTCTCTACGGGGAGTCCAACTTCCTGTGGCCGGATATCAATCAAAGAGCATGAGCCAGTGCAATCCTCCGTAATCCCCCCCTCCCTCCCCCCGTCTCCCTCCTCTCCCCTCTCTCCCTCCCCCCCCCCCCCCCCCTCCCTCCCTCCTCCCCTCTCTCTCTCTCTCTCGCTCTCTCTGTACCTTTGAAGCAAGTGTGTATGCTACAGCACTGATCATCAGCTGGCACACTGCTAGCAACGTAGCTATGAAGTGCACGTCAACTTTATCTAATTTTTTTATACTTCATTTTCTTTGGTATTGCAGTAAATACTAAAGACCGACCGCAGTTTTTTTTTAAATAATTATTTTTGTTCGTCAGCATAATTAATTTCCAAGAGCAAAAAAATGGTACACTTTGTCGGCATTGACCGCGGCGTCGTCTGTTTTATTTGCATGGCCGGTCACGTGACGCGGGAGGGACTCACTCCGAGGACGATCGCGATAGGGCGGAGGGGCTGGACACGTCGCTCTGTCCTTCTCTCTCGCTCCCCCAGCTTTAGGGGAACTAGAGCGTTGAACCGCCTCGCGGAGAGCTAGAGAGACAGACAGACGGACAGACAGACAGAGAGAAGAGACAGACAGAGAGAGAGAGAGAGAGAGAGAGAGAGAGAGAGAACGTCCTCGAGCCGCCGGCATAGACCCCGTCCCCGTCGTCAGGGCCTCGAAGTGCTGCGAGGGGCATCCTTCTGTCCCTCTCGCACTCTCTCACCTCGCTTGTTAAACTGTCAGAGGTGAGCGGCGGGAAGGGTACAGAGAGGGAGCTAGAGAGAGAGAGAGAGAGAGAGAGAGAGAGAGAAACGGAAGGAGCCGGGTCTCTAGTGGTTATGTGTACTCGGCCTGATAAAAATCAACGTGGCCGCGCTCAAGGCGGCACGGCAAAAGCCTGTCGCGGTCACCTGCTGGTCAGGCGGAGACGACAAAAGGGGGAAAAAGGCACCTTGCCCCTCCTCGTCCGTGGTGGATTTGAACCCGCGACCCTCGCCTGGTGCTCGCCCGCTCGCTGCCCCGCATTGATTATTTTGTGCGTGTGCGTGTGTGTGTGTGTGTGCGTGTGTGTGGGCGTGGGAGGCGTCAGCCGGTAGTACCGCCCCCGACCCCGTTTCGGTGCATCCACACAGACACACACATGCATGCAGACACACACACAAACGGCCTACCGTCCGGGGCAGACCAACAACAGTTTTAATCAGCAGAAGCACCTCGGTTTGCCCGTTTTTCGAGCGGAAGCAGACTGTACCCCGCGGTTTCTCTGTGTCGCTCTCTCGCTCTCTCTCTCTCACTCCACTCGCATACCCACACGCCCGCGCGAAATGCACACAGCAAGACAAGGACGGCACCATTATTGCTAAGGGTGAAGGGAGAAGGGTGCACGCCGCGAACGAAAACTGCTCAGCAGTGGAGGCGCGAGCGGGCCAGAGTGCGAGAGAAAGAGAGAGAGAGAGAGAGAGAGAGAGAGAGAGAGAAGTGTTAAACAGCTGTGTGCGTGCCGCAGCAGCGTGCGTGCCAGTCTCTGTCGCTCTCGCACCGCAACCTCTGCTCTATCCCTGCCCCCTCCTCTCTCCCTCTCTCTCTCTCTCTCTCTCTCTCTCTCTCTCTCTCGTTCCCACAAGAAAAGTCTCACACTTAATCAGCCGGCCCTGCTTATTTATATTGCACACGCGGTTCATTACAATGAACCTGTCTCTCTCGCTCTGGCGCAGACTCACGTATGTGCCGTGCCTCTCACTGCCGGTGAGGCACGTTGGCGCGCGCGTTAGCATGCGGGCGCCGCCAACCTCGCCGCGTTGATATTATCTCTCGCCCCCCCCCCCCCCCCCCCAGTCTCGCTCTCGCTCTCTCTCTCTCTCTCTCCTCTGTCTCCCTTCCTCAAATAACGGAAACGGGGGAAGGGAAAGCTTTGCTGACGGGGGTGTCCCTCAGGGTGTGATTGGTACAAGGCGCGGAATGGGGCCGGAAGCGACGCGGAGGGGCGGGGCTCGCGGATCTGGTTAGGTTACGTTGGACCAGACCAGAGTTTCGAATCGGGCGGTCAGGCCAGGCGCGCGTTACCCGGCTGCATCCGAAAGCATTGCCCGAGCGTAACCGAGCCTATGCCGGGCTGCGGTCGGGTACGCTTCGGGCAAAGATCTCGAACGCAGTCGGGCAACGCGAGCCCGGGCTGACCGCCCGATTCGGAACTCTGGACCCGACTAGGGTAGGCTAGGCTGCGCCTGGTTAGGTTAGTCCAGGGTGGGGAAGGCTAGGTTAGACCATAGTGTGCTGCATCGGGCGGGCCTAGTCGGTCTTGGGTCGGACTTGATCCCATAACCGAAATCTTCTGTCTCTGTCCACTCGTATGAAGCACGTGAGTGCGAGGGAGACAGAAGCGCGCTCGGCCATGGCCTGGCCGTGCCGAGTCCGCCCGATACGCTATTAGACCACGTGTGCACCGCGGCGGCCAGGTGGGGCAGACAGGGCTTGGTAGGCAGTGGTAAACTTTGCTGATGAGTTCGAGGGAGACAGTAAGTGGGAGTCATGCGCAGCTGGGGATGTCCGGTCCGGTCGGGTCTCTCCCTCGCACTGCCGCCGTCAGTCGGAGCATCTCGTCTCTCTCCCTCTCTCCCCCTCTCCACCTCCCCCCCCCCCCCCCCCCCCCCCCTCTCCCCCTCTCTCTCTCTCGGTTTTAGCCGGCCCACCGCTGCTGTGGTTCGGGCACTGGACGGCTGGCGACGCGAGCGGCGGCTGGTTGAGCACCTTTCGTCGGTTTGGCGACTCTTACTGGCGGCTCATTCCGAACGCTGCTCCTCTGTGTCTCCCTTCCTCAAGATAACGGAAACGGGGGAAGGAGAAAGCCTTGCGAGCGCGCCGCCGTACCTCCCCACCTCCCGGCCCCTCCCTCCCCCTCAGTCTGCAGGCTGAACAGCTGACCATCACATGTCCTTACGGCTGTACCGGCTAACCGCGGCCTGCACCTTGACTAACCCCACGGGGAGCCTCGCGTCGCCGCGCCACTCCACGCCGCGTCGGGACGTTTGTCAATGTCGCGGCACCGCCGGGGGGCGCCCGGTTCGCCACGGCGCAGTGTTAAACGGGTGTTCCCTTGCCGCCGCCGCGCCGCCGCCGCCGCCGAGCCAGCATTCGAAATTTCTCATCTCGGACGACTCGAATTTCTCATCCTTGTCCCCCCCGACGCGGCAACGGGTAATGAGTGCGACAAGGAGAGCGCCGCTGCCGCAGCAGCAGCAGCCGCCGCCGCTGTGCGCCGGCGAGTGTGTAATACGTCGCAACCTCCCCGACGAACAGATGACATCGTGTTGCTCACCAGGATCGCGTTGTCGGCCGCGCGCAGCCGAGGCCCCCGTCAGCTGGGCGGCCCCCGCAGCCCTGGCGGCGCAGGCCGAGCAGCGGGGCGCGTCTCTACGATTCGTCTTTGGGGGCTTCCCCCTGCTCTCTCTCTCTCTCCCCCTCTCCCTCTCCCTCTCTCCCTCTCCCTCTCTCCCTCTCCCTCTCTCCCTCTCCCTCTCTCCCTCTCCCTCTCTCGTGCACACTGTCTCCCTCCCTCTCTCTCGCTGTGCCCCCCATCGGCCCGGCCGCGCCGCCTGGCAGCGTCGCGTCTTTCGGCATCGTCTGCCTCGTCTACTCGACCCGAAAATGAGGCGACGGCGGCGGCCTGCTCAGCTCCGCGCCGAGTGCTGCGCCGGCGGCAGCGGCAGCGGTGGCGGCGGCGGCGGCGGCGGCGACAGCGGCGGCGGCGGCGACAGCGACAGCGGCGAAGGCAGCGGCGGCGGGCGACCCCCGAGTGTGACATAACTGACATAACCCTTGCCGCCCAGTGTATTAATATTGTCGGAAAACGGAGCCGACAACGACAACGGCGTTTAGAACGGCAGGATGAATGATCATCGCCGCCGCCGCATGCTACCTCGTACTCTCTCTCTCTCTCTCTCTCTCTCTCTCTCTCTCTCTCTGTCTCTCTTGCTCGTTCTCTCTCTCTCTCTCTCTCTCTCTCTCCCACTCTGTCTCTGCTTTTCTGTCTCCGCCTATCTGTCGCTCTCTCTCTCTCTCTCTTGATTTCATGAGCGACTTTAATTGAGGCAGCGGCGCTCGCCGACTCGCGTCTTCGTGGCACGCGGTTTAGGAATCCGACCGAAAAATGAATTTAAATCGATATTGGGAGGAAAAGTGTTGGTCAGCGCTGCCGTCTGCGAAACACTTCAGTATCGGAATCAGCTGATGTCCCCCTGTCGGCCGCCGCCCACGCACCGCAGGGGGGCAGGGCGTTCACACAGTGAGTGTGGCGAAGTGAATCGGTTAGTTGCCCCCGCAGGTGGGAGAGGTGGGAGGGGGGAGAGAGCCGAGGGGAGGGGGAACCTTTCAAAACAATGGGATGAGCGGGCGTCCGCGAGGCGTCCGTAGCGCACTGAGTGAGTGTGGACCCCTCCCCCCCCCCCCCATCTGCTCCCGCCCCGCCCAGGACAGTGAAAGTGACCGAAGGTCGCACAGCAGGCGCACCTTGTCGCTTAACCGTCATTTGCGACCACGCGGGCGCACGCGGGTTCGAGTCCCGTTCGCGGCGGGCGTGAAGAGTCGTACTATTGCTGTTCAGCCTGTAGGTACTCGTAGCCTTGGTGTTCGCTATGCTCATCTCCGAGGCGAATTATGCTGACGGGTTTTTATTTGGTTCGGCTGTCCTTCAGTTTCAGCCAAACGCGAGAAGTGGACGGTGAATTTTCTTGCCACACCAGTTTGGGGGAGCCTGTGTGTGTGTGTGTGTGTGTGTGTGTGTGAGTGGCCGTTTCGCGACTGCGCGACGTGGCGCTAGCGGCGAGGGAGCCGCGGGTCGGAGGAGCACGCTAGCAGCCGCCTGGGCCCGCCTGGGGGCCTCGGGGGCTGCGGGGGCCGCGGGGGCTGCGGGGGCCGCGGGGGCACGGAGAGGCGCACGACGGGGCCCGGAGCGGGGCGGGGGGCGTGGCGAGGCGAGAGGGGCGTGGCGAGGCGTGGTGGGGCGCATCCTGTCCTGTCCTATCCACGCGACGCCCGCGCGCCTCCCGCCCTGCTGCCGCTGCTGCTGCCGCCCGCTTCCTAGTTTCGGTTCTCACAGGTTCATTGTTAGCGTATCGGGTCAATGGCAGGCCGGCGGCGGCAGCCGGAGGCAGCGGACGGCCGCCAGCCGCGCTGCCCCCGCGGCGGCCCCTCGCAGCACAGGCCCGCCGTGTGCTGCCAGAAACCTGAAAAGTAGGCAAAAAGTACACGGAAAAAAGATAAGTTGGCGTTGTCGCAAAGAATTTGTTTGTTGATTTTGAGACAATCACAAAATTTAGTTACGGGAAGTAAAATGTCAAATGTAACTTTTGTTAGAAAGGTGATCAAACAATAACTCAGGTCATAATTTAAATTTTGACATGCCGTTTTTTTTCATTGACTTGGTTTTTAGTCCTCTACACGTTCAACTAAACAGGCCGTCAAAATTTTGAGCGGAAATCGGACTTTAAAATACCCCCCTGGCCGGGCGGATTGAGCTCCCCCTTAATCCGCGCGGCGGGCCGTCCCGGAGGGTCCGGCGGCGCCGGGTCCCGGCCCGGGCATCTCCCGTCCCCTAATTCTTGTCCCATGCTCCTCCCGGCGGACGAGACAACTATCAAGGGTCGACTGTAATGCAAAATCTGTCATGGCCTAGTTTTTATGGTCTTGAATCGCTGATTGTGTAAGGCCGTCTCTGATTGGCTCATGCCGAGGACTGCCTCGCCGGTTCAGCAAATTACTGATAACGGCACACCCGATACGGGCGCACCGTCGCGCTGTGCGGGTGACTGTACCCGCGTGCCGTGTTCCCGGACCGGACTGTACCCCGCGCTGCCGTGTCGGCGAGGTGCAGGTCATGTGGGGTCCGGGGCGGCGCTCCTCCTCGGCCTCCCGGTCGACGCGGTGCTCACGGACCCGGAACGGCATTTTTTCCACTTTGCGCTGGACGCCGGGTGCCGCTTCCTCTCTCCTCCTCCCAGCTGGACAGGAGTCCCCTCCCCCCCCCCCCCCCCCCCCCCCCCCCCCCCCTCCGCCCCCGCACGCATGCGCGGCAGCACCTGCTGGCGCCATACATTATATGGAGCGTGTCATGAGTCTTGTCATTAAGAGCGCCGAAATCTCGCCGGATGGCGCCGCCGCTCCCCTCCGCTCCGCGGCCTCCTCCACGTTCGCGTCTCGTTTTCAGCAGCACTTAACCTTTATGGCGTCCGAGCGCGGGCACACGCGAAAAGGCATCAGGCAGCCAGTGGCCGCGCTGATACGAGATCCGTAAGGTGTGTGTGTGTGTGTGTGTGTGTGTGTGATAGCCCGGACGAGGAGTACTTCCCGTCTGATGATAGTGCGATATGCCGATGGGGTCAGAGTGCCTTGGTTCAAACACCGACACCTTTCTCTATCTCTCCCTCTCTCACTTCCTCTCTCTCCCTCTCTCAGTTCCTCTTTCTTTCTCTCCTTCCCCCCTCCCCGTTTCACTGACAAGTCATGATCATCACCCAATTTTGGGCTGTTCAGAGAACTGGATGTAACATTTTGAGACTAGAGTTGGCTTTAGTTTGGTTGCAGACTTCCAAAAATGGGGTCAGATGACCTTTTCTGATGGGGGACGAGAACACCCCTTTCTCTGCATTTTCTATCTGAAGAGCGAAGAGGGCCTAGCATTAGCATTTTAACTTTAGAATCCCGGGGCCAAGTTAGGGCTAATATAACTGTGGCATCAAATCTTGAATGTGCGGTTGATTTATTTAAACAGCCTCTGCAACCCAGAATTGGACGGTGATTTCATTCTCAGCTTCTCTCTCTCATATTTTTTTTTCAGAAACGCATGGGTGGCAACCATGATAACTTTCCAGTCCAACGAGTACATGTACATACGCGCGGAGTGTCCCGAACAGGTGGTATACGAGGCGATAATCCCCCTCGGCCGTACTCTTTACCTCCCCCTCTCACTGGCTATGACGACAACACCACAAACACCTGCTGTGCGTGCTCTGCTTGGACTTGGGGTCAGAACCAGACGGCCTAACGCTCCGGAAGTGTGTGTGTGTGTGTGTGTGTGTGTGTGTGTGTATGTCTGTGTGTTTCTGTGTGGACGGATCCTATAACCCTGTGCGGACGAATACGACGAGGCACTCAGAGCCACGAATTGTGGCCAGTGTGTTTGCTTGCCATATAGCAAAATTAGGGCCCTATCGCAGAAGTACACCCTGCAACGCCTTGTCTTCTTCCACTTAATCTCTTTCCTTATCTTTATCCTCTCTTTTTCATTTTCTTACCCTTTAACTTCTTCCTCAACTTCCTCTTCATCTCCTCCCTCTTCTTCTCCATCTTCCCCTCTCCCCTCCGTATTCATCGTCTTCCCGGCCTATCCATACTGGTGCACCCTATGCGTATGCGATGACACGATAGCCTTGCACAGGTCTTGACTTTCCCTCGCCGCTGTCGGACCTGTTTTGAATATGACTGTCCCGCCGACCGCGCCACCGCCGCCGCGCACTGTGCGCCTTGTACAGTCTGTGGGAAGAGTATCAAGGCAGATTACGCCGCTTCAAACTGCCCGGGTCAGCTGTTCGGAAACCGTGGCCCTATTTTCAGAAGCGTTTGCCCAGGCGAGAGGTGGTCGGTGGTTGTTCGTTGTGCTGGCGCAGTATCGTCGCTCGCCCATCCCTCTCTTCCCCTCCTGCCGCCGTCTCCTTTCTAGCCTTTCTCTCCCCCCCCCCCCTGCCCCCTCCATCTCTCTCCATCTCTCTCCCTCCCTCTCCCACTCCCCTTCCTTCCGGCTGAGGTCCGGAAACGATCCAAGCTGTGTGCCCCCGCTGCTCAAGAAGAAGTAGCTGGGTGTGCTGGCGCTGCCGCTGCTACCACCGCCGCCGCTACCATTGCCGCTGCTACCACCACCGCCGCTACCACCGCTGCCGCTGCTAACGTGGGAAAGTGAGGCTCGGCGTGTGTTGTTGGGGCATCCGCAGTAATTGATGCTCCGCTAGCTGCCCTCCTTCTCCCCCCCCCCCCTTCCCCACCGCCGGCTCTGTCAATTCTAAAGCGTCCTGGCTTGATTTGTCACCAGATTCATTAGACGAGCCAATAGAATGACCATGTGGATAGTAAATTTGAACCCACATGCTGAAACCCACCTAGTCGTCAGCTGACAGTCAAGTAGGCATCAGCTGACACCGAGGTAGCCATCACGTGACAACCAAGTAGTCATCAGCTGACATCAAGGTAGTCATCAGCTAACATGGCAGTTTGCGCAGGTCTTGTGGTAGCTGGCATGACCATCAATGCACTCGCGGTGGGGCTTTAGGAATAATGCAGTCATCGAACATCCTTCCTCTTTATATCCGCTATCTCTGTCTCTCTCCTTCCTGCCGGTAGCACATCTCTTTACCCCCACCACCCATCTCTATCACACGCGTGCCCGCGGCAGCTAACAACATCAACAAAAGTGTGAGTTTTCCCGCTTGGTTGCATGGAGAGAGAGTGTTTAACATGCGTGTCGTCCGTGTTGCTGTCAACGCACGCGCGCGCGTGTGTGTGTCCGTGTCGTTTGTGTGTGTGAGTGGCGAGCGCATCCACGTAACTGCGGGCAGGTCACGTGACTTCCGTCGGCCGCTTCGGACTCTGGTCATCAGCCGCTCATTTGTCGCCCTCTCTCGTTACACGAGCGCGGATCCACCCACCGAGTAGCAGTCTGCCCGAGTGCGAGAGAGACAGGACGCCCGATTTGACTGCGGTAGTGCAAGAAGGATGACCGACCGGGGAGGCCCGATCGGGCGTCTCTTATGCACTGTCGCTGTCAGATGGGGCGTGCCGTCTCTCTCGCACTCGGTCAGACCGCCACTGCACCCACCCGCACCGGCGCAGCGGAGCTGCCCAGGGATCCACTGTAAAGGCTTTGCTGTGTCTTGGTTGTGATTACAGCAGAAGATACTTACATTTTCTCCGCATTTTCCGCACGCAAATGCCACCGCTCCCTTTATTCCCGACCAGTTTCTATCGCCGAGTCCTTTTCCTTCTCTCGTCCTGCGACGCCCCCGCGTTGCCAACGCAGCGGAGCGATGCGCTTGACAGTGCCTTTTAATTACAGCTGATGGCCGGCACCGCCGTCATTACGGCAATGATTTAAATATTTCGAGTGTCTCTTTCCGTCTCTCTCCCTCCGTCCGTCTGTCTGTCTGCCGGACTGTCTATCGGTTCGTGTCGCCACTTAAGGTGCTCTATCGGAACAGGCTCAGAAAAGTTGAAATAGAATCGAACGAATTCTCGACGTGGCCGTAGCCTTCACCTGCGGATCAGCCAATGCAAAATCGCTTTGGAGCACCCAAGTTTGCCGAGAAATCGACTAATGTGTAAAAGTATTCTAAAAGTTGCATTGATTTTATTCGCTTTCTTTTTCGAGCGGTACTGCTGCCTGTCGCGGGGGGCGTCGTGTTGGCGGTGTGGGCGGGATGGCCGTGCGAGTGAGGCCTGTGACAGCGGCAGCGTGAGCCCGAAACGGAAAAAAAAATATGTCGGTGCGATGCGGGGAGTCGAACCCACGACGACTCGGCAGCACGTTTGTGGGCTGTTTGCGACCTGCTCCTGCCATGCTTACTGTTGAATCAACAAGGCGCTGACGCATTTCTTTTTCCGTGCTCCCTCTCTCTCTTTCGCTCAGCCTCTCGCTTGTTCTCTCCCCCCCCCCCCCCTCTCTCTCTCTCTCTCTCTCTCTCTCTCTCTCTCTCGGCAGCTTTATTATTTCTTCTTGTTGGGAACATAACGAGTTATCGGAGTGTCGCCGGGCCGCACCTGGGACCGCCTCCGCGCCGCGCGGCCGGCTGCCGCCCTCTCTCTCTCTCTGTCGCACGGCTGGGGCTGGCCGGGGCTCGGTGCGGGTGCGACAGGGAGGGTAGCCTCGGAGGCGGCCGCCGCTCGCCACGGCTGGGGTTTTATCGGCGCGGCGTGCACGGCTGCAATGCATTGCAAATGGTGCGTGCGGCGCTGGCGGCTCGGCTCCACGCCGCGGCCCTGCGGTGCCCCCGCGGCCCCCGCAGCCCCCGCAGCCCCCGCCGGCGTTCCCTCCGAAACCCCCGACGGCCTCCCTGTTCTCTCCATGCCGCCACTTTTAGGAAAGTGACCACCACGTTCGGTAGTACCTGGGAGAGTCAAACCCCTGCTCTTGTCGCCTGGATTGGAAACTTACATACGGTTTAAAAAAATCGTCTACCAGTTCATCTAGAAGAATGTGCTCAGCGGTTTTCGGCTTTGGCATTTGCTTAGATTTTGGATTAAATCCAGCGATATTTGCTTGATTCATATTATGAAGTCCAGTGCAAATGCTCTTGCCAAGGACCTCGATCAATAATAGAACAATTATTTTTTTCTGTCCGATTAAGCTCCCTGATCTGCTCAGATGTAATGGTGACTTGATCATCAACTATGCTCGCAAGAAGAATCTTCCTAAATACGGGTGTTTGGCGTTCCTTGAGTCACGTCATTGCCCAGAAAGGAGATGTACACCTAGAAAACAGTTTACTAATACTCGGTTATTTGGCCGAGTAAAATTACTAAAGTAAAATTTACTTGATTTAAGTACAATTTACTTCAAAGGACCAAGTATATGCAATTAGAGACTAGAATCCGTTTTTCTGGATGTATTTAGGACGATACTTGTACGAACAAGAAGGATTGCCGAGAAATGCCAAATTTCCCTCTAGAAAGCATTGGGAATTGTCGGTGTACCGACGTACCTGACGTGCCCGCTGCTCTGCAGGGGGTCGCTGTGGCGGCCCGTGGCGCCCCGTGGCAGCCTCACGCCCACAGGACCCCAGGGGCGGCTGCCAGCACGCGCGCAGTGTCTCTCTCTCTCCCTCTCTGTCTGTCTCTCTCTTTCTCCCTCTCCCTCTCTCTCTCCCTCTCTCCAAGTTAGGGACAATGGTCTGTCGTGGGAATCTCTGCCCCCACCACGCCACTCCACTTCCATGACTTGCAGCGCGCCTGGCCCCGTGGTCGCGCGGCCAGCGCCCTGGAGGGGCCGTCCGGGAGCCACGTGCGCGGGGGGTAGCGTTACGTGGTTTGTATGGCGGTCTACGCGCGCTCGCAACCGCCGCCTCAGCACGGCAACGGCGCTTCAAGGAAAACGTCAGCACCGGTCCTTAACGAAGTACAAGGCGCCGCACGAGAACAGCACCCAGCAGGTTACCTCGCAAAAAAAAAAGTGCGTGTTCTACTCGGTGCTCTGCCGCCTATAATCGTTGGATCCGTTTCAAACGATGTCAATTTTAATGATTTCTTAAAATTTCCACGTTTTGTGTTGTTTCTTCTGTGTATATCAATACGTCATCCCGTCGACCAAAAAACGACATAACCCCGACCTCTGCTGCGCTTAGCCGGAACTAACCTTGTTTGCCTGCCTGTCTGTCTGATGTCCTTTTTCGGCGACAAATCAATTTCTCATCCTGTTTTTATTCGGAAACGATGGCGCCCCGCACGCGGCTAGGCGGGAGCCCCGGCGGGAGCCCCGGCGGGAGCCGAACCCCTTGACTGGGCCCGGCTAACGCCCTCAGACGTGCCTGAGTTACGGCGGCCTCGTCTGCCGTCGTGGACGAGCGCCAGCAGCGCGCCGTCTCTGTCCCGCACCGCGGACCCTACGCGAGTGGGAGGGAGACGGCGGGAGCCGCGGCGGTAGGGCATTAGTCTACCGAAACGACAGCATTTCTGGCTGGAGCCGCCCGAGAAGAAGTGGACAGGGGCCGACAGCTTGACAGGGGCGGACAGCCCGCGGGAGGGAGGGAGAGAGAGAGGACGCGGCTCCCGAAACGGGCGCTGCTTTGACTGCCAAAAGGTACGAAAGGGAGGAGTACAGAGTCATTCTCACACATTTCTTTCAATAGTGAATCTGGATAAAACAAATTAAAATCGTTTACTTTAACTTCAGATTTTTTTCAAAATTTTACCATTTTAAAAGTTTTGATTATTTAGAAAACCATGTTATTTTACAGTGATAACAAATAAATCGGTGGCAGGGTTTTTTTTTTTTGCAGAGAGAAGTCTGGCTAGACCGAACGAAGTCTGTACGGCGGGTGACGGGTGCCGTGACTTTGACCCTTGATGCGTCGTGATGCCGCCGCAGTGGGAGAGAGAGAGAGAGACAGACAGAGAGAGACAGCCAGAGAGAGACAGCCAGAGAGAGAGAGAGAGATAGAGAGAGATAGGGGAGAGAGAGAGAGAGAGAGAAAGAAAAAGTCTCACACAGAAAAAAAGGTCCCAATGGATTGATCGGTTACGAAACCGGTGTCGCTGCTGCTCATCCGCCTTCCGAGAACTACCCCGCGGCGCTCTGCCGGCTCCTTGTGACCTTGCCCTTCGAGAGCGAGTGAGAGAGAAGGATTGTCTCATCGTGAGGACGAATAATCATTAAGCTTTTCCTGCAAGACGTCAACCAACGTATCTCTGGAGTAGGGGCATGCGCAGTCTTACTGGTAAATTATGACACGATTTTGGGCTGAGAGTAGTCGCTTAAAAACCCTGTCCTTGCGTTGGGAATGGGAGACCCAGTTCACAGTCGTCTTAGTTCCAGGATTTTTAAAAATGACAGAAAATGAGAAAATTATTCTACCAAAGAGGACCACAAATCTGTATTATTTAATTTTTTTTTTAGAATTCTGCGGTGCCAAGTTGTAAGGAGACAAGTTTCCGAATTTTCAACTGCCAGGACATTCCGTCACTAAGAAAACGTCACTCTTAAATTTTGTTCAAGGATTTTTCGTCACACACGGGAGTGACAAAGAAATCGTCTCAAAAACAAATGTACCTCAGACCTTAGAAAAACATGTTCTTGCGCGTTCTTCCCAAATGTGACGAAAATTTGGTCACCAATATACCTTCTGGGGGTTGAAAAATCGTTAAGTGACGAAATATTGAGGTGACGAAATATTTGTCGGCAACATTAAATGTCACGTAACGAAATATTTTTACAGTGAAGCGTCACGCACGACCGCCCGCACTATTTCGGACGACGACACGCCGACGTTTCCATCTCGAGGCCCCGTTTTCTCTGCGGCACACTTTGATGGCCTATCACATTTTCCCGGCCGCTGCCGCGCGCACATGCGCCCTCCTGGGCGCGACTCACCTGCCCTGGTTGGTCACTGGGCTCTTTTGTATACATATATATGTATGTACACACACACACATTCTTATTTGGGAACGTGCCGGCCTAATTAGCAAAGCTACAACAATGGAAAAGTCAAGGCCGTCCCGCCCTCTTGTTGTTGCTGCTACTGCGCTTGTTTTTGTTTTCTTGCGATGCAGTATAGCTTTCTCATTCCCGGAATAAATAAATCATTTGTGTTTTCTCTGATTTCTCTGAAGTTTTTGGTTTAAAAAATTAATAAATTTATTACTAGTTCTTTGACGTACCTGCCGTCACCGGCCTTGGCTTTATATATTATTCCTTATTTGTTAACTGATTGCTGTGTAATTCATTTCAGCAAACTATTTTTGGGTTCAAAATTTGATAGATACGCACTCTCTGTCTCTGTCGGAAACGCGGGGGGAGGGGGGCGGGTCGTAGGTAGTGGGACGAAGAGGGAGCGAGCAGAGATTCTGCTGCCCTCCGCGCACGCAGCGCTGGCAGCGCGAGGCGCCCTGCTTTGAGCGGTAAGCGGTGCCTGGGAACGGGGTGCAGTCGGACAATGCGTAACGGACGCTGAGTGGGAATGGCGCGGGAGGGGAGGGGAGGAGGGGGGCGAAGGGGGGGGGGGGGGGGGTGGCGACGCGAGCCGAAATTGAGCGTGTTCCGGGCCGAGCTGAAGTAGAACTGAAATTAACAGATACAAGAGCGGCCGCGGGCACGCGGGGCTGAAGTCTAACGGGAAATCCACAACTTGGGCGTCGTGGATTCGACTCCGAGCCGCTCCCCCGCGTTTCCCTCGGTGAGTTGCAAAGTTTGAGCGGAGCGGAGCACAACGATGTTGCCTCCCATATACTTCGCAGGTGTCTACACTAGCCTTCTAAGGACGTTTGTTGAAATGAAACGTTTGACGTTGAAGAACAGTATAACTGTTTTTATTTGAAATGACATTTGCTGTTTGTAGACAGCTACATCGGTTGACAACAGACTTTTGGCTGTGAACGAATTTCCCATTTTTGAACGGGAAACCTGCTTACAGTCCCAATAAAATGGCTGTCAAGATGACTGACTAACAATAGTTGCTGTAAGTTAGTAGCTAATTTGTTGTTAAACTAAAACTCTCATTACTTTCACGCTGTGAATTTTTGTCGTTTTTCTTCGATAAGCACATTATCAGAATTTTTGACAGTGTGGTCTTTTCTCCGTCGGTATGCACGGCCGTGTATTATAATGGGCAATCAAACAGACCGACATGTGTTCGCTCCCGTATTGTCGCGAATCGGATGCGGTTGTGAAGCTATGCCGCTACGGCAACCTTCGGCAGGTGTCTGAGTGACAACAACAACAAGAGGCGTTTGACTGGCGGCGGCGGCCGGGACGAAACCACAGCAGCGCCGGCGGCGGCGCGGGCCCGCGGCCAGGCCCGCCAGGCAGGCAGGCGAGGCCTGCGCCGGCGAGAGGGGAAAAAGAGAAATTATTTATTCATACGTAATCAAAATCACTTGGATCGAATCACTGAATCAATAATCAAAGCGAAAGAAACGCGCGCACGGCGGCGGCGGCGGCGGCGGCGCTCTGTGTGATGTTACCGGTCCGTGCGTCTGTGTGTGTGTGTCGTCCAGGGAGTCGGTGTGTGTTGTCGCTGTGTCATAATATATACTGCCTCCCACTAAATTTCCTTACAAGCCGACACTGGGAGAGGGAACGAGAGAGGGAGAGGGAAAGAGAGAGAAGGAGAGAGAGAGAGAGAGACGCGCGGCTCGCCAGCCTCGCACCACGGTGAGTCGCCCTGGACGCGCGGTTTCGGCTCAACGAGAACATGAGATATACGGGAGGCGGGCGGCAGGAAAAGGGAAGCAGCGACGCCGAGCACCGGGCCTCATTTGCTCGCGGAGGCGGTATGAAAAGTGTCGCTCTCGCCGGACTATAAACTTTGAAAATATAAAAAAAATACTTAAGGCTCCTTTATTATTAGCGACTGAAAACGAAAATGACACGTTGTCACAGCGACTTTGTTTTAAGTTGCCGGACGGTTCTGTAAAGAAATGTTTCTGGTAGATTGCTTGGTTCGTCGGAATTTATGAGACTCAGTTGTATCTCGCTTTGTCTCGCCTTCACTCTCAAACAAATAAAATCAAATGGACTAAAATTTCCAGTTTTTTAAGTTGTTTTTTTGCGTAAAGTCGCAACATTTTATAGGACAAAATTGCCCTATGGACAGAGTGTTGTCCCAAAATCAACGACATCATTCTTGCCCTTGCACAAACGAATAAATGGATGGATTAGAATGAATGAATGAACGGAAGGCGAATGAATGAATGCATCACCATTTTTTACGCACCTCGACTCTCTCTCTCTCTTTCTCCCACCTTCTCGCTCTCGTTGATTCACTTACGCTGCTCGCCCTGTCCCCCCTTCTGTCTGTCTCTCTCTCTCTCTCTCCACAGGCCGCCGCAGCCTCTGATGATAAGCCCCATAAAGCACGGGCTACACCTGTCAAAATATTTCAGTCTGGACCCGTCTCTGGACTCGAACCGAGACTCGAACCGCGGCGGCTCCGGGTGTATGTGTGTGTGTGTGTGTGTGTGTGTGTGTGTGTGTGTGTTTGTGTGTGTGTGTGTGTGTCGTCGGTCGCCGCGCGCGGTCGGCTGCGAGGTCTCTGAATGAGGCTAAGACAGGACATGTTGAATGTCTTCCTGGGGGTCCTTTAGCAGAGAGCGTACATACACCCGGGACAAATGTGAATCATGAAAAGGAGGGAGAGAGAGAGAGAGAGAGAGAGAGAGAGAGAGAGAGAGAGAGAGAGAGAGAGAGAGAGCAGGGGGACCGTGCGGAAGGGAAAGATCGGGGAAGACGGGAGAAGGCCAGGGAGAACGCTACCCCGCATTTTACGGCGCGCTTTACGGCTGATCGACTCGATGATTGAAAACAATACTAATCGAAATGGAGCCGATAAGGTCTCTAGCGCGATCGGTGGCCGCATGCCTCGGCATCTTATCGTCGCTCTCTGTCACCCCCCTGCACTGCATGTAGCGGCCGGGCGCGGCGTGCGAGAGAGATGGCCGTACCGTGGCACCGCGTCCGCGTAGCCCCCCCCCCCCCCCCCCCCCCGCCTCTTCCCCTCCCCCCGCCCGTGGAGAGCAAATCACTATCGGAATGGTGGTGGTGACTGGTGCAGGAAGGAGGAGGGGGAAGGGGGGGCGTGTGTGCCACTGAATCACGCATACGTCGGGGCGGCCGTTCGCGGAGGCGGACGCGAACCTGTCGCTAGAAGTTTTCGTAGCGGCGCTTTCCCGAAGACAAATACCCTCTGTTCTCGAAATCACTCAAAAACCATAGGAAAGAATGCGTGACGGCGGGGCCCAAATATATTAACTATTTTTTTTTAAAATGTTTGTCCTTTTGATTTAAGAGGATTGTAGAATGCTAGGCTCCCTTTTCGTCCGTGAAATAACGTTAGCACTCGCCCGATGACGGAGTGGTCCGATTCCACACCGCGATACGATGCCACGGGTGAGCGTTGGCTGAGCGTTGGCCGAGCGTTGGCTGGGCGTTACTTGAGCGTTGCCTGAGCTTGGCTGGGTCAGCAAGCGTCTCAGGCTGGTCAGATCGATTGCAGGAGCAGCAGCGGCCTGTTGCACGCCGTGCGGGTGATGACGGACTTGTGAGAGGAGAGAGGGAGAGAGGAAGAGAGTGGGAGAGAGAGAGAGAGAGAGAGAGAGAGAGAGAGAGAGAGAACGAAAGAGGCGAGACACGTGACCCATCATCATCATATATCGGTCGACATGTTTATTTATGAAGCGGCGAAGGCGGTTTCGCGGATCATTTCTGTGTCTGTGTGTGTGTGTGTGTGTGTGTTTCTATCCTTGTTCTCCCCTCTTCACTAGCCCCCCCCCCCCCTCCCCGTCTCCCCCTCTTTCTCTCCCCCCCCCTCTCTCCGTCTCTCTCGTTTTCGTATATGCCCCCCCCCCACCCCGCCTTTGCCGGTGGTGTGCTCCTGGAATGAATATGGAAACGTTCCCAAGCCAAAGCTTACAGCAAAAGCAGCCCAGGCGAGTATGCCAGTGTAACGGAACTGTTGGCGCCCTCGAAGCTGCCGGACCCCGGCAGATCCGACGCGACGGGAACCCAGTGGGTGCACGCCTCGCTCTGTTCTGTTCGGATATTCGACCACCTGTTCAGAAATATTACTTTTTGAAGCTCATGCGCGCGCGGTTGCGTGCGTGTGTGTGTGTGTGTGTGTGTGTGTGTGCATGTGTCGGACCGCCCCGCAAGATTGCGCTAAATCTGAAAGGCTGCTGTCTCGTCCCTCGCCTACCGCAATAAATTTAAATCTACCGCCCCCCCCCCCTCACCTCTCCTCTCCCTCTCTTTCTCTCTCCCTCTCCCTCCCTCTCTCTCCCTACTCTTTCCCCGTCAAGGAACAGAGTCAGTGGCAGCGGAGGCGAGTGCAGCAGCGCTATTGTTCGCGAAGAGTTCTAATTCCCAGGGGTAACGGCTGGGGCGTGGCAAGGGGGGGGGGCTAGAGAGCTGAGGGGAGACTGAGGGGAGGGGGGGGGGGGGGGAGATACCGCGCGCTGAGGAACGGGCCCCGCACGGCGACGGCCCCTCTGGCAGGTTCATAAAGTGGACGGCGAGGACCGGGGCGCCGGGCCCGGCATGTGCGGAGCATGCGGGGCACCGCCGCACGCCGCATCGCACCAGTCATAACAGTAAGCTAATACAATTTATCGGCCCTTCTGCGCCAATAATAATTTCTTTCAAACTATTTGGCTCCCACTTTACAAAAAAATGTTTCCTTGTGCCCACCGAAAGAGGGGGTTGGCAGGTGCGTTCATTTTTAGACCTGTGTTCCAGCACCGCCCCCCCCCCCCCCCCCCGTCCCCTCAAATAAAAGGGAAACATTAAAAAAATTTAATTTATTTTCCGGTCCGAGGCACTCGAAACACTATTTTGACCGTAATGAGTTTTAATTTTGTGAGGCTGCCGCTGTCCGGCAGTCTCGAAGTGGACTGCCCCGCGGCGCCAGCTGTGCGCTTCCGAGCTTCCGGCTCCGGCCCCGCCACGGAGCGGCGATTGACATCGGCCGAGATTTACATTTTATAATGACAGGAACGGCGGAAATCAGAGGTAAAAGCAGAGCAGAGGACTTAGATGAGAGGGGGGGGGGGGGGGGGGGGGGGGGGGACAACGGAACCTACGTATAGGGGTGGTTGGCGAGTGGGTGGTGCTGGAGGCCCCGCCCACCTCAGTAGGGGTTGCCACTCCCCCTCGCTCTGACCAATGGCAGAGCAGCGTGGGGGTGGCGCGCGCGGGAAAAGGCGCGTGTCGTCCTTCATAGGTTATCTGGGTGAAACCCGTAACTATGGCAACCTCTCTCTCTCTCTCTCTCTCTCTCCATCTTTTTTTTTTGCCTCATTTTCCGTCTCCCTCGCGCCGTGTGAGAACGGGAGCAGCGCGCGGGGTCTTACACGATGCCACGGCGGCGGCGGCGGGACTGCTGCGTGCGGAAGGGCAGTGCGTCTCTCCTTGTCTCTCTCACCGGCGTCCCCGCCGACGTGCGAGAGGGACCGTCCGCGTTTTCGGACGCGGCGGGCACGTGTGTAAATACGCCACGAATCGGGGTGCGTTTCTTCTGTCCGCGTGTCTGCAACGTGTAAAGCGCACGGTGTACTTTCAAAGATAAGATAACTCGTACTTTTTGTCCAAATATTGCGTTTTTAGAGCAAAAGAAATAATGCACAAAAATAATTGATCTCGAAAAATAAAAAATTTAAAAATGGTAATCTCTTTGGAGCAATAATTACATGATTTTGGAGACCGTGCTTACATTCTGTCAACAGATGTGGCCCACGAAATAATCCCAAGTAGGTTAATTGCCGCCATGGACTCCGCCCTTTATACCCCTCAAATCCTGGGCCCAAACCAACTCGGAACTATTCGCCCGCCCTCTTATAAGCTGCACCCGGCTGCACAGGGCGCGATAGAAAGGGGAGAGAAGAGTGAGAGGATGGGGTCGATTAGGAAGGCGGAGAGGCGGAAGGGCAGAGAGAGAGGGAGAAAGAGAGAGAGAGAGAGAAAGAGAGAGAGGCAATTGAGGCGCTGATTGGCTGAGCACCCGGTGTCTTCACGCCTCATCAGCAACCCTCCCTGCCTGTACCCTATCTCTCTCCCTCGCCTTCACGCTCATACTCGCCGCCGCTGTCTCCTCTCTGTCTGTCTCTATCTCGCTCTCTCTTTCTCATTCGAGTCAAACGCGGCGTGCGCGACGGATGGGCACGTAGAGAGAGATGGAGAGTCCTCGAAAATTTAGTGAAAAAGCGTCGCCGGCCGCATCATCGCATCGGACTGACCACGGCTAAGGCCTCTCCCTCGCTCCCGTATTTTCGGTCGCCAAAGGTCACGTGACCTCATTGGCGGTGCCCTGGCGCCGGGCCGAGCGCGATTCGCGTGGAAAGAGACGCAGGTATTGCCGGTACAGAGGGCGTGCCATTGTGTTTCTGAAGAGGGCGTCAATAACTTCCCCTCTGTTCAGACGGGAAGTTTCGCGGTCCGCCGTTGTGCCCGATGAGCGTGGTTTGCCGGATGACGCTGTCGCGGTCACGTGAGAAGGAGTACGGAACCGTGCAGCGGTGGCAGTCTGAGTGCGAGAGAGACACCGCATTTGACCACGGCGGTCGTAGTGCAAGAGAGATGCCCTATATGACCGGGGTGGCCGGCGTCTCTCGCGTACCGGCGCAGCCAAATGGGACATCCCGTCCGGGTCTCTCTCGCTCCCTCGCTCCCTCTCTCTCCCTCCCTCTCCCTCTCCCTCCCTCGCCCTCTGTCTCTCTCTCACACCCAGGCAGACCCGCCCCTGGCTGCGGAAGCCTTTCGGCGCCGGGCTCGTGCCGGTCGCGTGTCGTGCGGCCGCGTCCCGTCCCTCGTCAGGGCGCTGTCAGTCTCCGCGGCCGCCGCGGTCCTCGCGGCCCTCGCCGCGTCGAGAGGCGCGTTCCGCTGCGTTCCGCTCATCACCGGGCTCGTCGCCGCAGCACGTGACTGCTTCCCAAGGGAAAATGATGATGATGAAGATGATGATAAAGACGATGATGATTTTTCGGCATTGAATCGACGACTTTCGTCCCACTTCTCCCCCCGCGCTGCGTCGTGACTTTGTGATTTATTCCTCTGCTCATTTGCAATGTAGTGTAGGGGAACTTCGAAAGAAAAAAAAGCAACGAATGTTTCGAAAAAGCTTTCGATGTTTCTTGATTGTTTTTTCCCCCGCTGGTTACGGGCATTTTGAAACGGGTAATCTATTACAACCGAGGGGGGAATCACCCGACCTAAACGTGTGTGCAGATATCAGGATTTCAAAGGTTTTCGCAGGACGAGGACCGCCGAATGACAGCCTGTAACTGCTTGATATGATCTAGAAATCTGGTCAGAACGTCGAATTTGGGTACATGATTTCTGTGATGTGATTTCACGAAAATTGTGCACACGATTTCTCCATTGCAACAAAACGGCTACCATCCAACTGTCCAAACATAAGTTGCAAATTAATAGCAGTTATTTTCTGATGTTAGAGCTGCTTTTTTTGCAGCAGATCGGCCGGCCTGACAGCGCCCGCGCGTGCCGGAGTAGGCCGTCCCGCACGACGCGCGTGCATCGCAGAGGTCGGGGTTGCCTACCCGGCACGGCGGTATCTCCCCGGCAGGCGGCGGTGGCGGCGGCGGCGGCAGCGGCGGCGCTGGCTGGCTATGACCTTGCCCCCGCGCCGCCGCCGGCCCCGCGGTCCCACCATAAAACCCTTATGAATGAAGTATAGTGCGGAGGAGGTGTGTGGCGGAGTCCCGCTAGGCCTGATCATGCGACGGTGCCGACACACACACACACACACACACACACACACACACCTACACTCACTCACACGTACACAGTTCGCACGCAAGTGGCACATTCGTTCGGCACGCAGTTCGCTGCTGCTGCTGCGGTCGCTCTCGTGCGGGTTCGTTCGCAAAACACGTAACAACGGCCGTCGATGGGCGTCGCGTCGTAAAAGGGACGCCGTTATAGGGCGACGCACACCGGCTCAGGAGCTCAGATATTTTTATATATCAGTTTGTGATTTCCCTACCGCTGGCGCGCCCAAATTTCAAACGACGCTTAACGAAACGTGATGACGGCGGATGTTTATGTACGTAGAGTACAAGGTGGTTGCAAGAGGCGGGGGCCGAAAGACTATAGGGAATCCTCATGTTTTGGGGAGTGTATATATCACTGTTTCTATGTTGTTGTTTTTTTAATTTGTTTAAAATTTTTTGTCTGTTACGTGGCCTGTGATTCCATCACCGAACTACCCCCGGATTGAGGACCCCTCTAGTGCCAGGCTAAGTCTTCGCTTCGCGATAAAAAGATCAATCGTCATACGAAAACGGCGTCGTGTTGCGGTTGTGGTGTGATTTTTCTTTGGAGTGTGCGCTGATGGCGCTTGTGCTAGGTCAGGTCTGCGCGCTGCGCGGGGGTGTTGGCTGGGAGAGGGGGGGGGGGGAGAGGAGGGCGGGGAGGTGGTCGTGACTTATGGGCCGCCCCCGCAGCCCCGCCAGCAGCGGCTCCGGTGTGCGCCGCGGCCGCCGTCTCGCGTGCGGCGGCCGTACGGACGCCGCCCGCTGTCGGCCCCGACTGCCGCTGCCACCGCTACCTCCGCTACTGCCGCCGCCGCCGCCGCCGCCGCCGCTGCTACCACCACTACCGCTGCCGCCGCTGAGCTTTACAGCTCGCACAGCGTTGCGTCGCGCCCCGCACCGCCCGACCGGCCCGTGACGACATAACTGGGCGTCAAGGACAATCGGCACTACTGGCATCCTTCCTGTGGGCCCCCCGCCGGGCCCCCCGCGGGGCTCGGCCCTCCCCTTCCCCCCTCCTCTTCCAGCATCGGCTCGTTGTGATAAGGGGTGATAAGGGACGTAAAGGCTTTTAGCGCAGCACCCACAGCTCTGAATGCTTACCGGGCCGCAACCGTATTTTCACGCATTCGGTCGTTTTTGGGTAATAATCTTGCTTTGAGTATCCGCTGCCTCTCGCAAGAGTACCCGATGTTCGCGGTAGACGATTGTGAGGAGCATGCAACGCTCGTGCGAATGCTGAATATGCTTTGGCGAAAAATAGAGATATGGTATGTTTTGCTCAAGCATCCAAGCGTTAGGAATTGAGGGTCAACCTCAATTCTGAACTCGTAGGTGAAGCAGGTTTGACTTTTTTGGCAATTCCGCTTCACACAAGTATCGTCTCTCACGGCGAATCTTGCAATAAATTTCTTCGAATTACGAATTTTTTTCTGAGCAAACATATTTCAAGTACGGTTTTTGTTCATTATACGACACTTTTTCTCTGTAACGAACAGTCAAAATTGATTCGTATTACGAACATGGCTGCACGGAAAGAAGTGTATGCTACAGAGAATTTCTTTTGAGTGCGGTTTGAGGTTGATTGAAAATTATAAGAGTTTATTACTTATGGCTCACCAGTGATATCTCCCTAAGCCCCCCCTCTCCCTCTCTCTCTCTCTCTCTCTCTCTCTCTCTCTCTCTCTCTCTCTCTCTCTCTCTCTCTCTCTCTCTCTCTCTCTCTCTTACGCCCTTCCCTTCCTCACTTCGAGAATGGACGACGAGTCCTCCTCACACGGTCCGCGCTCAAAATGTCAACCTTTTAAAAGCAATCGGTCATTACGGGGCACAAAGGCTCGGCGGAAGGTCGCCATTAGTGCGAGCGAGAGAAACTGAGAGAGGGAGAGAGAGCGAGAGAGCGGGGTGGGGAGGGAAGAGGGGTGAGGCATGCAGTCCACGGAATATACATGAGTCTCAACAACAATGTCTTCTGCCCACACTGAGAGGCGGCTCTCCTGAAGGCTTCGCAAGGCTCTCCGTCGGCTCCGGGCCCGTGGCGCCGGGCCCTGCCCCTGCTGCTGCTGCTGCTGCTGCTGCTGCTGCAGCCGCAGTTGTTGCAGTTGCGGTCGCTGCAGTTGTGGCTGCTGCTTTGCACTTTAGTATCGTGTAATTAGGACGTACGGAGCTGACTCTCCCGGGCGTCGCAGAGCGGACACAGCCGAACGCAGCTGATAATAAGCGCGGTCAGCAGTTATCCGCAGCTTCTGCGCACCTTGAATTGACCCCCCTCTCGTTGGGGGGGTCACGCAGTGGCAACAACTTATTATTGTAACGACGTGTGTACTGTTTGTTTTTGTTCGACCGCAAAAATTTGTCAGTCCTGTTGTGGTTTCTCTGTGCTCTTCCCCCTCTCTCTGTCTCCCCCTCTCTCCCTCTCTCTCTCCCTCGCTCCTCTGTTGCACACGCCACCCCGCGAGGCTCACACAGCGTGTTGCCGGGGGGCGCTCTCAGAGCCGCCACGCCCCGTCCGACGGGCACGGCACCAAACTATCGCTCCGTCCCACTCGCACCCGCGGCCCCGGTCGGACCAGCCCGGCCTCCCGGCTGTGTGTGCGAGAGAGACGGCGCGCCGGTGCAACAGTGTCTGCGCGTGTAGCGCTGCCGAAGGCGAGCTCCTCGTGGAATTCGCGCACCGCGCCCGATGGCGGGCCGTTTCAGTGGCGGTCTGCTTGAGTGGGACAAAGACCGACCCATTTGACTCGCGCAGTGCGACAGAGACAGGCCCAGACAGGCCCGACCATTTGGGCTAGGCATCTCTCTTGAGACTTCAGTCAAATGCGACGTCCCGTCTCTCTCTCGCATTGCACCAGACCGCGACCTCTTCGGCTTAATTTCGTTCCAAGTCTATAAAAAAGAAAATCTGGAAAAATCGCTCTCCAGTACCACTTCCCGATCTCCACACAACAGTGTGTCGCAAGGCGTCGTGGCGGGGGGAAACGCTGATGTTGACGGTCGGTATTCGAACCCTCGACCTTGGCGTCATTTTGACAGGTCTATCTGAGATGCGCGCCGCCCGGACCTGCGCCGGACGGACGCGGTGTACTCTGCAAACAAAAATAACAAAAAACACACACACACACACCCGCAAACTGTTTCCTCTTTTTTCGTTCGTCTTTTTCCTGCAGTTATCGTTGTTACAGGTGTTATTACTGGAAGGTTACGACGCAAGAGGATCATAAATTTTACGATTGGGAATGCTGGCCGCCTGTAGCCGGGGCCCGCGTGTCTGCCCGTCTCTCTCGCACCCGCGCCGGCCGGACCGGGGCACCGGGGGAGCGAGACAAGGACAGAGAGACACCCAGAGTTTCGTATCGTGGCCGTGATTTTCGCCCCGTGCAAGTGCAGTGCGCGGCGAGAGGGGGGTGGGGTAGAGAGAGGGGGGGAGGGGGGGGGGGTAACTGCGAGCGGCCCGCGTGCGATTTGTCCGGGTTTGATGCGGCCGCCGAGGCGCTTCAAAGTATCGGAAGAGGAGGGTGCGAGCGAGAGAGGCGGAGCGTGAGGGGTGCCTGGGAGACGGGAGACTGACGGAGACGAGCGGAGGTGCGGGCAAAAGTGGCAGTGTAGTGGTAGCGCAGACCCGCCCGGGTGCGAGACGGAGAGAAAGAGACCCCCGACGGGGCATCACTCTCGCACTCACATACAGACCGGCACTCGTCACCCCGCGACGGGGGTGGAGACTTTAACGCGCGGGCCATCAGTGAGCCTGCTGCGCCGCCCCGCGACATCGGTACTCTAGTTTTAGTTTCTTTTTCAAGGGAAGGTCAAAAATTGTACTTTTTCCTTTAGTTTAAGGAAAAAGGTATTTTAAATGCGGTACTAGGTGTGTGGTGCGCGGACATGCATGCACCACTCGGTGGTCGTGGAGCACACAATTTATTTTTTCAGAAACGTTTACAGCCTGGGGGTTACGGCAGGAGTAAGTGAGTGCGCGCATTTGTCGGCTCTGAGAGATGGATGGGGAAGGGAAGAGAGAGAGAGAAGGGGGGGGGGGGGCTCACAGTGCTGGCAGTGACACTCGCATATGCAGGCAGTCACGGACTGCGTTTCGCGAAGGGCAAGGGCGGCCCATTATGCCTGCCAGTCAGTGTCATTGTCTGAGGGCGCGTGGGCGCGCGCCACGAGCGCCGCCGGTCCCGCGGGCTCCAACTCCGTCTAAGGTGCAAGCTTTTTTTTTTCTGAACCTTTCAATTCATAGGGTCACAACGTCACTTTCTTTCGGTTTTAATATGAACCTTGCTCTTGACCTTCCATGATTCTATGGGAGGTCTGGTCCATCTTATCGCTAACTTATCTTCTTAATTTGCGGGTTCAAATACCGAACAGTGTAGTCGGCAAACGCGTTTGCCTCTCTCCTCGTTCCCCCTCGCTCTCTCTCTCTTTCTATTTTCTCTCTCTATTTCTCTGGCTCTCTCTCACTCCCCCTCGGCTTGTGTCTACCGGACGGGGGTGGAGGCGCGGTGTCGGCGACGTCAGCGGTGTCGGCGCGGCCTGCTGCCGCTGCTGGAGGTTGCCGTCGGCGAGTGTGGGAAAAGCTAACGGCATCCCGCACCCCCCGGCGGCGGCGCGTCGGCCTCCTCCTCCTCCTCCTCCTCCTCCTCCTCCTCCTCCTCCTCCTCCTCCTCCTCCTCCTCCTCCTCCTCCTCCTCCTCCAGCAGCAGCCGCAGCAAACGGCGCAGAAGTTGCGATAATTATGACCGTCTTCCGGGGGCCGGCATCGAATCACGACAGCAGCGTCGCGCCGCCGGGGAGATCCGGAGCGGGAAGTTGTGTTGCGCGTATGGAAATCATGTTTAGCAGCTCGCCGGAGGAAGCAAAAAAAACCCTGACCGGGCAGGAGAATGTACGGTGAATCTGCAGTGTGGTAAACCACACTTCCGAAAATGTATAGCTCCATGAAATAGGGGTTTGTTGCGTAGTGTAACTGAACTGTTGTTTATGCGGAAAACTGTAGTTTGTTCCGATTATCTAGTACTTCATCTCCAGCGGAACCGTAGTTTTCTGCTTCAAAACTACTACAATTTGTTTCTGTACTTTCTCGGTGTACTTTACGCTGCAGATTCTTTCTCCCGGGGTGACTGTCTACTACTTTTTCTCCAGCAGATCTGTAGTTTTCTGCATTTAAAAAACTGTTCATTAACTGTCGTTCAAATGTAGTTTCTCGGTGTAGTTTACCCCGGATATTCTTTCTCCTGGACTGTACGTGGCGGGGCCGAGGCAAGGGCCGAGGGCAGCCGGGAGGGCGGCCGAGGGCCGGCACGTCAATCCGGCGGGGCTTGTCTAATAAGTTGCCGTGATAGATGAGGGACGCGACACCCCGGCGGGGCCCGGCGGGGCACCCCGGCCCGCACAGCGCACAGTCACGTGACTCGGCCAGCCAATCGCAGGCGGTTACAGCAGCACGGGCCGAAATCCTCTGGGCTTGACGAGGCGTGGCGTGGCCGCGTGGCGTGGCCGCGTGCGTGGCCGCGGCGTAAGGAGTGCGCGTGGCGTGACCGCGTGGCGTGGCCGCGTGGCGTGGCCGCGTGGCGTGGCCGCGTGGCGTGGCCGCGTGCGCCGCGAAGTAAGGAGTGCCGGCGACGGCGAGGGGATCTCTGGGGCCGCGGCTGTAGTGCCGTATGCCGCTGCCGAGCCCCGTTCAGTTACCCGGTCACAGTTGCCGTGCCGCGTCGCCGCGTCTGTGTGAGCGGCGCTGCGCTTTATGCGGGACCGGAGTGCGAGTGAGACGAGACGCCCCATTTGACTGTGGCAGTGCGAGAGGGATGCCCCGCCTGGCGTCTCTCTCGCACTGCCCTGGTCACGTGGGGCGTCCCGTCTCTCTCGCACCGCCGCCGCTGCTCACCTGCGCGAAACTCTTTCCAGTTAAGCGTCAGAGTATCGGCGGGCGTCGCTGTGTGTGTGTGTGTGTGTGTGTGTGTGTGTGTTGCTGTCACGCCAAGCATGATTTTTGACCCGTCTTTTTCTTGTGTGTGTTGCAGGTAAATTGCAGAGTGGTTACACGCGTCGGCGAGAGGCGGCGGCGAAAGGTCTGTTCTCTGGAGTAGCGGGGAGTTTATTAGTATGCGTGAATTACACTTTTCCACGTTCCCGCGGGGTTTTCGGGTCGGAGCGTCTGACGCAGATTCGGTTAGAGTTGACGTGTCTGCTCGGACTGTACATCACATCACCCGCCGGGTTCGGAGGCATGTTCATCCTTATATCAAGTCGTCTTCCTTCTCCGTCTTCTCGATTTTCTTCCTTTTTTTTATTTTCCTTCCCCTTTTCGGCGCGAACTTTCACACTCTTCCAATTAGAATTTTCATTAATCTCCGGGGGTCTTCGCTGTCAGGACCCCCTCTGCGCCGCCTCGCGCCGCCTTCGGCTTGACGCACGGCTTAATTAATCGGTGCAGCGCCTTCTATTTGATGTTCGCTGCCATGAGTCGATAGGTCGAAATGCACTGCCAAAAAAAGGAGAAAAAGAACCGATTACGTCACATCGACTCGTGTGAGAATGTCAATTTCACACGTATAGATACTCATATCTGCTTGTCGACTTTAGAAGAAAATAACTGTTGGCAAACAAGAAAAGTAAAAGCCTTTTATTATTTTTCGAAGCGAGTTTCTATTCGCAGTGTACCTGTACGGAGGTGCACGTGCGAGCGGACCGTAGACCAGTAGCGGTCGTGAAGACGAGCCGCCGCCGCCGCCGCCGCCGCCGCCTCGGAGGCACGGCCGGCACACTACCGAAATCATTCCTCGTTCCTCATTTTATTTTCTACATTTTTTTCCCTTTCTCTCTTTCTCTCTCCCTCGCCATCTCTCTCTCCACCCTATCCCTCTCGCTCCCACCTCCTCTCCCGCCCTCGCCCTCTCTGCCTCTCTCTCTTTTCTCCCCTTCGTCTTCTTTCGCCTCGCTCGCCAGGCCCGTCTCTTATCACGGCCCGGGGGCCCCTCGGGGGGCTGACGTCTTGTTGGACACAGCGAGGCACAGCCAGCGGTGGTGCACCGGGGCGAATGACCAGCGTGCAACGAAACTGCTATTGTTTTTGTCATTTCGTGTGCCAGCTGTTGTACGCGGATATTCAACGCGAAATTTTGCGTGCCTTTGGTGCGAAAAGTCGCGCCTTTTCATGTTTAAAACCTGTAAAAAAAAAAGAGGTACTAGGACAGAAAAAATCTTAAATATATATATTTTTTTTTGGGGGGGGGGGTGATTTTGCGTTGTCGAATTTTTGTATCCCGAAAAGAACCGTCGGTGAATTATAATGGTTTCGTAGCGGAGAGTGAGTGCGATTCGTTGCTGTAAATGAGCAAAAAGGCTTACGGCGGCGGGTACTGCTGCTGGTGCTGCCGCTGCAGGCCGCGGCCGGCCGGTCTTCGTGCCCGGCCCGGTCATCTCCGCGCCGCGGGCCTCAATCAGTCCGTGTGGTCAGCCTTTTTGCCTCGAAAAATCACTATTTCTTGTTCCCTTCCCTTTCGGCTGTGGCCGGAGCCGCCATCCGTTCGTCCGTCAGACTCCGCATGATGACGGAGGCGTTTTCCGGCCCGCGGAGCCCGCGAGGCCGGCGGCGCCGCGCACGGACATATTCTAGTGGAAACGGGGGCGCCAAAGTTCCACTTCCCCCTCTCCCATGCAAAAATCGCAAAAATGTGTCTGACAGATTTGTCACGGGACGCCGCACCGTTGAAATCCAAGCTTGTCACATGGCGCCAGCCAACCTCAAACTCGGGCAGGAGTCACCAATTCTGAAAAACAAATTTCCGGAACAGAAGAAAAAGTTTGGAGTTGGATGATGAACATTTGCGGTCTAACAGAACGTATTCATGGTGGATTTAAACTATCAATTTCCTCCCTTTACGTAACTGAAAAATAGTCTGATTCCATCCAAACCCAAAATTCTATTTTATTTTTACTTTGTTAAAGCTGCGTGTGCAGTTGATTCTATCGATTGAAAGACCGCCCTCGTCGGGCGATTCGCCGGCCGCGTAAAAATCGTTCTGGAAAGGAAAGCATAAGAAGACTGAGCGGCCGGATTGAGTGATGCGGGCGGCGTCGGCCGTCCCGACAAGTACGAAACTCGCATCAGCATTCTGCTCCGGCGTCGCCGGGGAGCCGCGCGGGCCGTAGCTCCTCCCGGGGTGCGGGTGTCTTGTCAGGCTGAGACACTAGCCGGACTCTAAATCCTCCCCGCCGTGTCGAGGAGTGGAGGGAGGGGGCGGGGCGCTGCGATGCACCTCTCTCTCTCTCTCTCTCTCTCTCTCTCTCTCTCTCTCTCTCTCTCTCTCTCTCCCTCTCTCTCTCTCTCTCTCTCTCTCACACACACACGCACACGTGCCCGTCGGCAGCACGGAGTAGGCGGAGGCTCCTTTTGGCCGGAAACAGTAGCTCGGGCGGCCGCAGCCCGCCCGGCCCATGGCCCGTCCGTCCCACCTGACGCCGCGCGTCGGTCTTGTTGACGGCCTCGAGGGAGGAGGAGGAGGAGGAGGAGGAGGAGGAGGAGGAGGAGGAGGAGGAGGGGGGGGGGGGGGCAGCGGCTGATGTACCGAATACAGATGGGATCACGTGCGACAGCTGGTCATGATTTTTGGAAACCCACCGCGGCGGCGGCGCAGGCCGCGGCCCCGTGGCGGCAGCGGCACCTTGTCGACGTCGTCGTCCTCGCTCCGCCGGAGTCAGCACCGGCGGCGACCCCCGGCGGCGTCCTCCCTCGCCGTCGTCGCCCACTCGCGACCGTCCTCGTCCTCCCCTCGCGCTCCTACGCCGGCGTCCTCGGACGCCCCCGCGTCGTCGGCGACGGCATCTCGCCGGCACACCGCGCCCAGGCGCCCCGCCCGCGGAGTCCCCCGCGGCCCCGCGGCCCCAAATGGGGCAGGCAGGCGCCCCCTTGGCTCATTGCATTCGATGACTCACTGCGGCGCCTGGGCTCGGCAGCGCGGCCGGCTCGGCCGGGCCTCGCGCTCCGCTGCCGGGGCTGCCGGGGCGGCCGGGGCTGCCGGGGCACGGGCGGCCGAGCGTGCCGGTGAGTGACAGCCCCCGCCGCCGCCTCCTCCAAATTGTCTCCTTTGTACGGAGACGCACGTCCCGCACTCCCGCCACGGCTTCCACTACTTGCCGCTCGCTACCAGAAACTGAAATCCTCTTGCTCGCCAGGGACGTCTCCAGGCGTAACTCCTCGAAATCGGAAATTAATTTTTGGTGGTTGGTGGACCTGGACTAGGCATCAAGACTTGGGGAAAAAATTATCGGTTGTATATCATGCCTCTTCTGTTTTCCTGGCCCACGAAAAATTTTAACGGGAAACAATTTGGAGAAAGTAAAAGCAAATATCGTTCTGCGACAAAAAAATATTTTCTTCTAATGTATTTGTTTCTTCTGTGGGTAGAAATACAGGGAAGGTCTATTATATTTCGCCGTGTTTTACTAGTACTATTTATCTAGCTGAGGTCCACTAACCCGAAGACTTTGGTTTTATTTGAGGAGTCCTCTAAAGACATTCGTTTGTCAGATGGGCTGCGTCCATCCGTTCGAAAACCGGATAACGCGAACTTTCCCTGGAGATATTAAGCGTGTTGCGTGTTTGCCTTACTGTCGGGTCCCGAGCGCCTTACCAGCCAAGAGTAGGCAACAAGATCACGCGCATGCAGGCGGGTTGCCTACCCTCGCCTTCCTAGCGCCTTACCAGCCGAGGGTAGGCAACGCGAGCGCGCGCACGCAGGCGGGTTGCCTACACCCTCCTTCGCAAGGCGCTCCGTCGCAGCAGGCTTCCTGGCAGCGGCGTGCCGACCGTTTTGCGCGACTGTGTTCCCCACCTGCCGCGAGCATTAGGCGGCCATTTGTCACCTCCCACACGACGATTAATCATGACGATCGATCTCTCGAACCGATCCGCGCCCCGTTCGATCCATCGAATCCATCATCGTCACCCGCCGCGTTTTCGCGGTGCGGAGAGATGTGGGTCAAGTGGCGCTAGCGCGGCGCGGCCGCGAACCTCCAGTCGTGAAAATGAAAAGGCGGGAAGGGGGGGGGGGAATACTTTTGAAAATTGCGCAGCCGGCCTGGCAACTCGAGGGAGTGACAGAGACGGCTGCGGTGATCGCGAGGGAGGGAGTGAGATGAACGACGGAATTGTCTTGTCGCGGAACCTCGCGGGGGCTGTCTTCTTTCCTTGTCTATCTGCCTTGTCCGTCAGCCTCGCGCTTCGGCTGGGAGACGCGGCGGGTATTCCTGCCGCGTCCGCTTCCAGCGATATTGTGAAATGCGCGTATGAGAAATTTTCGTGATCTGATTACGGCCGCGTCTCCGCCGATTCGTGTACAGTTGCGGGCGCATACGGGCCCGCTTTCTCTGTCGTGTGCGTGTGTGTGTGTGCGTGCGTGCGTTGTGTGTCGTGCGTGCGAGAGGGAGGGAGAGAGAGAAGGGGGAGAGAGAACAGTCAGCGAGAGAGAGAGAGAGAGAGAGAGAGACAGACAGAGGGAGAAAGACAGAGACAGAGAAAGACAGTGAGTGAGAGAGAGGTACCCGTTGTACCGAGAGAGAGAGAGAGAAAGAGAGAGAGAGAGAGAGAGAAAGAGAGAGAGAGAGAGAGAGGGGTACCCGATGTACCGTTCGTATGCAGCTGGCGACGGCGCCCCATCCCCGACGGCCTCCTCCTCGGCGGCGGCGGCGGCGGTTCACGTCGTGTGACGCGCGCCGCGATGACCAAAATCGTGCTCGGGATGTGGAAGAGCGGGAGGGGCGCGCGCCTCTCCGCGCCGCGTCGTCAGCACGACGGCAGCAGTGGTGGCGGCGGCAGTGGTGGTGGCAGCAGTGGCGGCGGCGGTGGTGGTGGTGGAGGCGGCAGTGGATGGCCTCGGCTCGCGAGAAGCACCGCGATGATGGACGTCTCCGAAATCGGAACTTAATCGCGTCGCGCGATTGAGTCCGATTTGCATATCAGTTCTGCGCGCGCCCCCCGCAGCGGCAGCGGCGGCGGCGGCGGTGGCTGCGACGGCCGTGCTGCGCTGGCACGAGCCTTTCCGAGAGATTCTGGCCGAGGAAGGCGCAGAGGAGTGTGAATGTGAATATATATGCCACGGGCTTGTGTGTGCGTGTGTGTGTGCGTGTGTGGCTCGCGCCACGGCGCAGATCGAAATTCGTACACGTCGACGGAAATTCTCGATTTGCTGAGCGACCGCGAGAATTTGATCCGTGGCTGCAAGCGAGCCGGGCGGTGGCGTTGGCGGTGGCTCTCGTGTGCCGCACTGCTGGCCGGGTATGAGAACGCTGATGCGCCCAGCCGGCCGGCCGAACATCCCCGGCCCGGACTGTGGCTCCGCTCCGCTCCGCTCTGCGCCTCCCGTCCGATTCCGAGTATGCTGTCCGGGCGAGTGTATATGTATCGGCGTCAGAGGGGGTACACCGCGAACCGCTCTCGTCCAGGATGCCAGAACGAGCCGCAACGAGCCGTGGCCGGAGCCGCGGCTGGACACTATGTCAGCACTGTGGAGGAGGACGGCTTCGGACAATAATTATCGCGACTCGTTATATTACAAAACCGGTGAGCGCAGCGCCGGCGCCGCCGACGCCGAGCCGTCGATGCGCCGCGCGAGTCCGCACGGCGACAGTGCGACGCCGGCCACGCGCCGGACACGCGCCGGACACGTGCCGGACACGCGACACGAGCCCCCCCGAGTGTCGTCACACAAACGGCGTCCTCCAGACTCCACGCTGTTAAAGTTGTCACCTCACGATATTCTCGGTCACGGGATGTTTTGGTGACAAAATTTCCGTCACGTCTGGGCTGAACGCGTAAGAAGATTATTTTCTGTCATCTGAGGAAGAAGAATTGTTTTCTGTGACGATTTTTGTCACACCATGTTACAAGGTTTAAGAGTTGATTTTTCGATTTATTTTCTCGCCGTTCGGGAGAAAATCGGCCTCCTTGTCCAGCTTACGTGTGGCCGCTTTCGTTGGCCGTGTACTATTTATGTTGCCGTGTATTTATAGCAGTAAGGCGCGCATTAGCTCTCGCACTAAGCAGCTAAGGTCTCTCAGCCGAGCGGCGCGCGCGGTTCGCCGCTCGCGCTTAAGGCCGGGCTGCGTGGGTGCAAAGATGAGGGGAGAAGGTTAGCGCGGCAGAGCCGGTCAGTGTCACACACGCAGTCATACCGCCGCGTGACCCACAGGAGAGGGAGAGGGGGAGGCGGTGTGTCAGAGAGTGATATGTCCGCAGAGTGTACGGTTACTGTCCAGGAGTGAGGCTGCTTTAAAAAAAAATCTAATTGTCGACAATTTTGTCGATTTTCTTGGTTTGGTCGGTACGGTCGTCGAAATATGAAGGGTCGTTGTTACGACCAAAACTAATATTGTCAGTCACGTCGATCAATATTTTTAATTCAGAGTACACTTTTTCTTTACCACCCCCTCCGTGCCTCTCTTTCTATCGCTCTCTCTCTCTTTCTCACTCTCTCTTCCTCTCTGTCTCTCTCTCTATGTCTCAGTCTCTCTCTCTTTCTCTCGCTCTCTCACTCCCACTCACTCTCTAGAGTCTCTCTGTCTCTCTCACACGCGCACAATCTCTCCTTCTCTGTCTAGAGAATCCTTGCGCTTCCCTCCGCTCGCCTCCCACCGGCCCGTTTCGCCACTTTGCGCGCGTCGGGCGGTGACTCATGACACTATCGCGACGACCTCAGCATGTCACTCACGCCCTCCTGTCCGCCCGTCCGTCTGTCTGTCCGCCCGTCCGTCTGTCTGTCCGTCTGTCCGTCTGTCTGTCCGTCTGTCTGTCCGTCTGTCCGTCTGTCCGTCTGTCCGTCTGTCTGTCCGTCTGTCCGTCTGTCCGTCTGTCCGTCTGTCTGTCCGTCTGTCCGTCTGTCTGTCCGTCTGTCCGTCTGTCTGTCCGTCTGTCTGTCCGTCTGTCCGTCTGTCCGTCTGTCTGTCCGTCTGTCCGTCTGTCCCGCCCATCCGCCAGTGTAAGCGCGGTGCGTCTCATCGCACTGACATCCTCGATTGAAGGCGACCTAATGCCCCCCACGGCCGGCGCTAAGTGTTAATGGCGGGGCTGCAGCCTCCTGGCCATCGTTAGCGGGGCTGTCCGGCCGCTGCTGTCCGCGAGCCGCCCACCGAACTGCATCCGCATTCTGGAGTAGGTTTGCCATGGCACATAGTACCCCCTACTCTGAAATGGTCGTGTGGTTTATGCACGGCCCCCGCCCGTCGTGTCATCCCCGGGCTGCCGCCGCGCCGCGGGGGGTAGCGCCGGTCCGTCACATCAGCGGCTGCGCTGCTGCTGCGTGGGCAGCGAGCCGGGGGCGTGTCACTACTCCACGCTCCGAGTTGCATAAGAAGGGCGCGGGACCACGCCCGCCGCGGGGGTTGGAGGAGGATGCTGCGTCACCTCTCTCTCTCTCTATCTCTCTCTCTGTCACTCTCCATAGCTCGCTAGCTCCCTCCTCTCTCTCTCTCTCTCTCTCATCCTATTTAGTGCCACGGTGCCTCCCTCCCTCACTTGTTCATTCATTGTGCCGACTGACTATGGCTCGCGAACACAAGCACACACACACACACACACACACATGCTGTAAAGGTGTGTGACGAATGCCCCGCTACGAGTCATGTGCGTGTAACATCCACACACGCACACACACACACGCACACACACACACCACTAACCCTGTTGGTTTAAATCTTCGCGACCACTTTCGTTGATCTCGATTCGTTTCCTGCCGCCGTCAATTGTTTTCCAGCGACGCTACCGCCGCAACGCGCGCGGTTACTCATCTCTGTCCTCCCACCTACACACCGACGCGCGTGCGCGACTCTCGCTTTCCTCATCAGCCGCTGTGCGTGCGTGTGTGTGTCTGTGCCTGTGTGTGTGTCTGTGCCTGTGTGTGTGTCCTGTGTGTGCGTGCTGCGGAGGGTCGCCATGCGGTGTCTCCGGTGTGCAAACGAGACGGCCATAGAGCCGCTACCGTGCCACCGCTATTGCTGTCTTGCACACAAATCACAAGCCTGATGCGGCTGCTGGTGCTGCGGGCGCGGCTGCTGCGGCTGCTGCGGCTGCTGCGGCTGCTGCGGCTGCTGCTGCTGCTGCGGCTGCTGCGGCTGCTGCGGCTGCTGCGGCTGCTGCGGCTGCTGCGGCTGCTGCGGCTGCTGCGGCTGCTGCGGCAGAGGCCGTGGTGCGTCCCCCGTGAGGGCCGTGGCCGTGCTGGAGCTGCTGCTGCAAAACTGATCTGCAAAAGTCACTACAGTGAAACTGTGCACAGTGCACTTGCGACTGCAAAGCTGCAAGGTGTAGGTTTGTTACTACAGTTTGAAGTGTAGTTCAACTACTGATCCTTCAGCCCGGGATAGGCGCGGCGCGGAAGCTTCCCAAGCTTCGCTCTTTGTCTATCTTTACACATTAAAACAGTCTCTCTCCATCATCTTCTTCCTCGTCTCTTCCTCTTCCTCCTTCCATTCTTCTGCTCCTCCTTCGTTTCGAGGTGTCCCTCCTCGGCGCTTTCGAGGGCGGCCCCTCCCTCTTCTAAATATCCGGCCCAACGCGGCGTGAAATCGTGACTTGGCATGACACGGCCTCTTCAGTAAATCTCCAACCCTCCACCGCGTGTGTGTGTGTGTGTGTGTGCGTGTGTTGTGGCTGACCGCAATGGCACCTTAATGTCCCTCCGAACTGTCACACACACACACACACATACACACACCTTTCTTCGTTCCTGAAAAAAAAAAACCTTAAAGAATTGTGTGTGTGTGTCCGAAATAATGCTGCTATCCACGCCCTCCTATTTAAATATGTAAATCCGCCACCACTTCCTTGTCCGCGCACGACGAGTCGTGACGGTGAGGCTGGCGGTGTCCCTTTTTCGGGCACGGTTAAAGGGCATGTTTGCTACCACAAATCACCTCCCCGCACACACACACACACACACACTCTCCAGCGGGAGGACTCCTCCTGCAGAGGATATTAATAAGGTGTAGCGGATGAGGCGGTGCGCAGCCAAACGCGGGGGAATGCATGTCTCAGACCACACGGTGAGCATTGCGTACAGTCACGCGTATGGTTTTGCAGTGCAAAATCGGGCGATGCTCATGACATTGTAGCCTAGACAGACCTAGCCAGGCCTAGCCCACAGGCCTAGGCTAGTCGAGCCGCCGGGGTCCGCGCGGGCAGGTCTGCCCAGTTCCCGGAGACCGCTGCCAAGTTTAATGAGGGCTTTCTCTCGGCTCGGAAATGATGTCCCCGCGTCGGCGGGGACGGCGGCGGGGGAAGAGGAGTTTTTGCCGTTTCGCTCGGATTTGCCCGCACGCCGGCAACACTGCGAAATAATAATAATAATTCATTTGTCAAACACGCCGTAAAGTCGCGTACGACACTTCCCATTACTGCGGCCGCGCCGCTCTTGCCGCCTCGCGCCGCAAATCTAGTGCACTGTCCCACTGGCGGCCTGTGCGAGAGAGACGGCACGACGCCCCATTTGACTGTGGCATCTGTGCGAGGGAGACGCCCGGCCGGCCATCCCCATTCGGGCATCTCTCTCGCACTACCGTAGTCAAATGGGTCGTTTCAATGGGGCCGCCACCGGTCCGTCCTCTCGAGTTATGTCAGACGCGCGGTCACGTGACATTCCCTTCCTACTCGTGTCACAGCGCGCACCCGCGCGCCCACGGAGTCCCTCACCGCTGCCCGCCTGTCTGCCCGCTGCCCGTGTCCTAATATTTTCTGGCGTTCGGAAACCCTAATTTGCATAATGAGCACTTGATCGGTGTTCTCACACACACACACACATACACGCGCACACACAGCCGCGCGGGTGCGGGGACCTCCGTGATGCCAGGGTGATGGGGGGGGGGGGGGTAGGGTTGTCGTGAGAGACCTAAACGCACGAAAGGACACTTGGTTCGATAAAACTATTTTTACTGATCGCGGGTTCAAATTTCTGGGCCAGTGACCACGTCAAAGTCGCTGCAGTCGAGTGTTGAAATACCGACTGCCGCAAATACTACCCCCCCTGTTCTGACCGCGGGTTCGAATACTACCCCACCTGTTCTGACCGCGGGTTCGAATAACCCCACCTGTTCTGACCGCGGGTTCGAATACCCCACCTGTTCTGACCGCGGGTTCGAATACTACCCCAACTGTTCTGACCGCGGGTTCGAATACTACCCCCCCTGTTCTGAGTCGAGTCCCGACACGGCCACTGTATGCGGGCGGGCGCGAGTTCAAAACCCGATCCGTCGACATGGTGCCTTGTGTCTCTGTCGCTCTCAGGTGCGAGGGAGCAGGTAAGACGCGGCGGCGATCACTGGGGCAGTGGCACGACCTGCAGGCTGGCAGCACCCGCTGCCGCCACCACCACCACCACCGCAGCAGCGGCGGCAGCGGTGGCGAACGTCGTATCTCCTGCCTCGGCCCGGCGCACGGGGACCCGCGGCCGCGACCGCCTCGGAAACCTGAATGGAGACCTCTTCCTTCTTTCATGACGGGGCGGAGAACAATACGCTGTCCGCGGCCGGGGGGGGGGGGGGGGGGGAGGGGACGGGGGGGGGGGGGGGGGGGGGGGGACCGGCGCACGTATGCCTCCACCGGCCCCCGCGCGGCGCCCGTCCTGCGCCCTCCCCTTTAGGGATCTGCATGCTCCGGTTCGGTCCGTGACTCGAATGCAGCGCCCGTTGTGAGCGCACCTCGTCGCTTTGCTTTTGCCCCCCCCCCCATCTCATTTTATTTCTGCTCCGTTCATATTATTATTATATATATGTGTATTTCGCGACGACCCGAACGCTGCCGGGATGCAGCAGCGGCGGAGCAGCCCGTGTTTCCCGTGAAAGGAAGCGAAGATGTCTTCCAAGATCGATGTAACAAACTCTGTAGCAAAAGATTTCTCTGTGGGGAAAAAAAGGGCGCACCATTTTAAAAAATCGAAACTTTTTTTTTTTGCTTTGCTGAAAATGCAGATTTTGCGCTGGTTGGCGGCACGCTTTGATTTAAGTGACGCGAGACTGATCATCGAATCGGAATGCATGCAAACGCGTGGAGCGAGCGGCCGAGAGGGAGAGAGAGAGAGAGAGAGAGAGAGAGAGAGAGAGAGAGACTCTCGATCAGAGACGATAGCGGTCTCGTTGTGTAAGTCTGTGCCTCATTACCTCATGACCTCACGAGGGACGTATAAATAGAGGAGGTTCACAGCAAAAAAAAAGGAAAAGGAAGGGAAAGTGACAAAAATAACAAAACATCCACATGAAGCTTAATATTGACGGCGCTGGCCGGCCGACGCGGAGCCGCCAGAAATAGGATTTTGGCGCCGCCTCACGCGGAAGGGGGACAATGACAATAAAACGTGGTGGTGACGGCGGCGGCCACCAGAGGCCGCCAGCGGTCATATTCCGAACCTCTGTCTCTCTCTCTCTTGCTCGCTCGCTCGCACTTGCGCGGAGCAGCACGCGAGTGCGACAGAGACGGGTAACGCGGCTCATCAAAACTTTTCGACAGGGTGCCGAGCGTTCTCGTTTCCGCCCCTCATTAGTCCACTTGGCAGAGGGGAGCGCCGCACACGGCGTCGTCGTCGTCGGCGGCCTCGCGAGGTCCGCGTCGTCCTCCCCCGGGTGACCCGGGCGGCGGCCACGCCCCGCCACGACATAAACACGGCGTACGTCCTCCCGCGGTGGGCGTCCGGGTGACGGATCGGTGGTAACGGAGCATCATAACGCACGCACACGCACACATCCTTGGCAGCGGCGGCGGTGTGTGGGTGCCGTGGCTGACTCAGAGGCCGGGAGGCATCCCCCGCTGGATGCAGCAGCCAGCGCAGTCTACGCACAGGCAGACCGACTGGTGCGGGCGGCCGGACACAAGACAGGCGGACAGACGCACGGACGGGGATGACACAGTGACGGAGAGCTTCAGACGCACGGAGCGCGCGCGCGCGCGGTCGTTTTGGGACACTGCTTGCACCGCCCACGCGACGCGGCTCGGGCGCGGCCGGCGAGCGCGTAGGGGCACGCCGACGCCTCTGATTGACGCCTGTCTAGGGCCCCCGCCCACCCCCCGCCGACCCCCCGCGACCCGAGGCCCGGCCCGCCGCTCAGGCAACGCCATCCGGTGCTGCGGTGACGCGATTTCCCATACCGCGAGGCCCGCAGCAGCGACGGGCTCGTGCGGCGCGTCCCCGTGACAGTCTTGTTGTTGTTGTTGGCTGTCTGACGGGCCGTCGGCGTCAGCTGCTCTCATAGCACGTCACCTTTGGACGGCGACGGCTTCATCGGGATGATGCGGACGTCATTTTGTTATTAATGACCCGCCGGGCGGCAGGAGGGTCGGCGCCTGCCGGGTAGGCAACCCCGCTGCGGGTGCGGCGCGCGTGTCGTGCGGGATGGCCTACCCCGGCTGTCGCAGGCGCTGTGGGCTCAGCAGTGCCACCGCTGGGACGATGGTCCGCTGCTGACCTTTCTTTTGAACGCTACTGTACCGTTAAAAATTGTTTAAACTGAGTGAACACACGATCAAAAAATGTTAATGGACATTTCGGAAAGTAGAAGATTGAAAATGGAGCGTGAGAAATCGCATTGTCACCCGGAATGGAGGTACTCTGTGCTTACTCGTACTACCCGTTTCCGCTGGTATTCTACGTTGGGTTGGCTGCTCTGAGACTCACGTCGCCGACTTTCTGATTTCCTCAGATCAGAATAGGTCATATTTGACCCTTGTTTCGAAACCCTGGCGCCGAGCTGAGGATGAACGGTTGCATCAGGTGCGCCAAGAAAAACGTTACTTTGAATCAAAGAGAATTTGAGACTAAGGGATTTCCCTCTTCTATCAATAGAAGCGTTTTCGCTATTCAACGAATATTTTCTTTTAATTCAACGGCAAGTACTCTTATTTCGATGAAAACTTCCCCTTGCCACACGCGAAAGGCTGCTCTTTAGAATAATAAAAAAAACGTTTTTTCTGGGCGCTACGGGTTATTGGCTGTTAGGGAGCGCCTCTAGCCGCCCAGTGGACCACGACGCCGCATCAGCCGTGTGACAACACTGTTGAGTCGGTGACACTGAGATTGAGTAAGCAAACAGCAGGGAGAAGCGGCGGGGCTGCGGCCGGCCGGTGGGTGGCGGCCGTCGTCACGCGCACTTTATGGCAGAGTTTACCTGGCTGTAAACGCGCGCAGCTGCCGCCCGATCTGCTGTCTCTGTCGCGCTCGTGTGGTGTCCCGTAAGCGAGCGAGAGAGAAGTCCGGAGACGGCTTGTTGTTCGGAATCGCCCCGCGCGCTGGACGCCATCGACAGCGGCTGTTGTTGTTAACGGATGTGGGGGACGCGCACTTGGTGTGTGCGGCGCGCGCATCGGTAAGATATGCAAAGCGGGCCGCCGTGCGACGCACGCAACGCTCTGCAACATGCAGCAATAATAAACTCAATATTGACAAGGAGCGTCGGTGCATCGGCGGCGTTGCCTCACTCCGCGGGCGTCGGCGTCGTGGGTTCAAACACCCGCCGTTGGCTGCTGCTGCTGCAGCAGCGGCGGCGGCGGCGGAGGTGGTGGTAGTTGTAGTGGCGGCGGTGGTCGGAGTTGCAGCGACCAATTTTTCTTACCGGCTGCTACCGAACTTAGTCGGCCGGACGGTGGGCCAGCGGGTCAGCGGGCTGTGTTGAGGTCAAGGTGGAGAACAAAGACTCCCCTTCCCCCCCCCCCCCCCTCTCTCTCTCTCTCTCTCTCCCACTCCTCCCCCTCTCTCTTCTCTCCCTCACTCTCGCCGACTGTTAGATTAGACAGCATCAACAGGTCATGAGATCTCTGACCCATTTGACGGGGCGTGGCAACGCTCACCGCCGCCTTTCTATTAATTTCTATCCGCACGCGCCCTCTCTCTATGCTCCAATCCTCCTCTATCCGCCTCTCTCGGCCTACCTCTCGCGTGCGCGGTGTGCTTAATTCCGAGAGAGCAAGAGTGTGTACAGTCTGCGATGGCACGGCCGCCTTGTTTGGTGTGAGTTTGGAGTGACGGTGACACCAACGCCTCTCTGCACGTTCGGTGGCCGTGACTCTCCCAATATCTAACAATCTATCTATCTTTCATCGATCTCGTTCCCCCCTTTTTTTCTCACCCTCATGGCCACGAGCGTCACGGCCGCGGCAATGTCGCATAGGAAGTCTGATGTCATCGATGTGTGTGTGTGTGTGTGTGTGTGTGTGTGTGCGGCACACGGATGTATGCAGATACACTCCGTTCTTTCCTTCCCTGTTAATGAGATAAACGCCGTATCCGCCGTCGTCCACAACTACTGCACTGACTCACTCACATGAGGCAAGTGGGAATGCGACACCATGCAGGGTTTTTTTTTCTGCCTCGTCTCAAACTAAAATATAGTCCTTTTTATTTTATTTTTATTAATGGATCTCTCTCTCTCTCTCTCTCTCTCCTCTCTCTCTCTCCCTCTCCCTCTCTCTCTCTCTCTCTCCTCTCTGCTTCCTTGTCTCCCCATTCATCTGCTCCTCCGTCTCGAAAAGTTTAACAGGATTGAGAGGATTGCGGGCTTACGACGCCCTGTGGGTGTGCCTCGAATGGATAACTGTACGCCACACACACACACACACACACACACACACACACACACACACACGGTGAGTACGAGAAATTAAAAAGCAACGATCCAGGAAATCCGTCCCGACAATCAAAGCGTGAATGCGCGGTAACCGAGCATAGATGCAGGCATTGGGACATCGGACAGATAGACGGATAGACATGTATCGAATGCGATCAGCCGACGACTAGATCATAAGCAGAAATGAGATAATAAAGAGCTGGGCGTGATTAATTAGCGGGGCAACGAGGTCTCTCGAGTTGCTGTTGATGATGACTAATTGAAAAGCTTCTCACCCGCCCTGCCTCCCATAGCAGCCCGCCGCACGCCAGCCGCACAGCACGCTCGGCCCATGCACGAGGCAAACGGACCCAAAGCTCAAAAAGCCAGCCAACTTCTTTGCGTTCACGAAATTTAGATTTTGATTCCGGCTCTATTCTGCGTGTGGGCTCGACGTCACTTTACATTCAGACTAAATATTATATGCAATCCAACCTTTACTCACACTGTTACAATGAGTCACCTTTTTTACATTCAATCTCTATTTTGCAGACGGATGTCTCACATTTTTCCCCCCAGTCAACCTATTTCTTACTCCTTTATTATAGTTCTATTTTACTTGTTTTGCAGTTTGAATGCTTTGTCTGGATTGCCAATCACGTTTATTTTTCTGACCGGCGTGTTTCTCATACTCGTATCTCCCTCTCTTGTCCCGCAGGCAAGAAGTGGCGCAGCCTGACGCCGCAGGACCGGCGGCCGTTCGTGGAGGAGGCGGAGCGCCTGCGGGTCATCCACATGCAGGAGTACCCCAACTACAAGTACCGGCCGCGGCGGCGCAAGCACACCAAGCGCACGGGCGGGCCGTCGCCGCCGCACGGCAACGCCTCGCCGCCGCTGCCGGGGCCGCCGCCGCCCTCCACGCCGCGACGGACGCCCCCCGCCGCCTCCACCCCCCTCAAGAGCTTCCAGGTAGAGATACGGCCAAGGCCTAGGCGTAGGCCTCCCACATTAGGTTAATAATAATTGACGCGGCGCTTGTGCTTGCAGCAGCAGTACGCGGGCTACCACCCGTCGCTGTCGCCGTACCACGGCTACGGCAAGGGCTCGCTGTACGCGCCGCTCATGCACACCCCGGAGGCCTCCCCGACGGGCAGCCCCGAGCCGGACGCGCTGCGCATGGCCATGAATAGGGTGCTGCCGGACAACCTGCCCGCGTCCCCAGCCGCCCAGCAGCAACAGCAGCAGCAACAACAACAGCAGCAGCAGCAGCAACAGCAGCAGCAGCAACAACAACTGTCGCAACAAGCGCAAGCCTCGCAGTCGCAAGGTGAGGCCATCCGTCATAGGAAAGAAATGCGCTTACGATGGCAGGGGCCTGTTGTGTTGTGAGGTGCCAATTCACGATTTTGTTCAAAGTTTTATTCTTTTTCTGTTTTGAATTTTTAACAATCGCCTGTATTGAGTTTTCACAATTTTCGGGCTTTACACTTCAACACTGTTATTGAAAGATCTTGAGGTGACTGACAGCTCAGTGTTTTCAATCGGGCAGGTATAAAGTCCTTGTCCGGAAATGTTCTTTCTCTGTCTTCTCATAGAGCTGGCATATGCGTGTGATGGGGACGGGAGATGCCGTTGCCCGAGCCTGCCCGCCCGGTTTAGAACACCGGTGACATCTTAGGATCCGTACCCATATTACGTGACCGATTTTCGGCCGCTTTTTGACCCCCCTCCCCTCCCCCTCCCCGTGACGTGGATAACCTAACCTGGCCATGGATGAAAGATAGGGCGTGCTATTTGGCTTCGCCCCCCTCCCCTCAGGTCACGTAATATGGGTGCGACCCGTTAGCAGTGCTAGCAAACACGGCCCACTTTTCATTCTTATTCTAATTGGTTTTATTTTGCGGCAGGCGGTGGCTCCTCGGCGGACAGCGGCGGGGGCGGTGCCGCCCCCAAGACGTCGTCGGGGGCGGAGGACGTGTCGGCGCTGCCGACGCCCGAGATGTCGCCCATGGACCAGGACAACAAGGACAGCTTCCAGTTCAGCAACGGCGGCACCGGCAAGGCCGGCGGCAAGGACTCGGACTCGGCGTCGGCGAGGGCGGGCGGCAACTGCGCCGCGCCGCCGTACCGGACACCCCCGGGGGCGGCAGGCGCCTCCTTCCGCCAGTACTCCATGTACGGCCAGCAGCAGCAGCAGCAGCAGCAGCAGCAGCAGCAGTCACAGCAGCACGAGTCAGGATCGGTGTACCAGCAGCACCAGTCCGCCATCGCCGCCATGGGCATCTCCAACGGCATGATGATGATGTGCACCAACCAAAGATTAGGTACCCATCCACGCACGCCGCCAGTCATAGGCATTTCCAACGACCCGGCGGGAGCAGCGGCCGTGTGGCTGAGTGCGAGAGAGACGCACGGCCGGGCATCGTCCTTGCACCACCGCAGTCGGATGCGGCGCGCCGTCTCTCTCGCACTGCCGTAGTAAAACGGGGGCGCGGGGGCGTCCTGTCGCACTCAGACGGACCGCCACTGAACATGGAGCGGGAACCCTCGGAAACGGTTTGAATAAGGGATGGAAGGATCTTCGGAAAAACATGAACTAAAACTATAGTGCTCAAACTGTAGTCCCTTAAACCGTCGTTTTATTGCAGTTTGCACTGTAGTTTAACGGCTGTGCCCGAAAATAGTGCACCTTTTCCCCCACTTAAACTACAGTTGACTGCACAAACTAAAAACTAAAACTACAGTTTAACTGCAGTTTAATTGTAGATCCTTGCCGTAGTTTACACTAAAGATCCTTTCAACCATGCCATGGCGACTCGCGGGAAGATGCGATCTCTTGTGGTGTTCCCCGCTCTGGAAGACCTCTTCTTCTTCTTCTTCTGCCGCTGGGGAGGGTCGTTGGAAATTGCCTATCCAGTCCGGTCGTCAAACCCAGACCGAGGAAAATACATGTTGAAAGTGCCCCGTTCGCCCCCAGGCACGACGTACGAGCACTCGGGCCTAGTGACGGGGACCTTCTACCCGCCCGTGGCCTCCAGCCAGGACCAGCAGGCGCTGCACTACTCCCGGTTCACGCCGACGTCGGCGGCCTCCAACACGGCGGCGTACGGCGCGCCGTCGCCCGTGCCGGTGTCGTACGGCGCCGCGTCGCCGGGCGTCGTCACGCAGACCGTGTCGTACGGGGCGGCGTCCCCGGCCACGGGCAGCGTGCCGTACGGCGCCGCCTCGCCCGCCGCCCCGGCCGCCGCGTACGGCAGCGCCTCCCCGGCCGCGCCGACGCCGTCCTACGGCAGCGCCTCCCCGGCCGCGGCCCACGGCAACTACGCCTGCTCGTCCCCCGCCGCCCAGGACTACCCAGGTGAGCCAGCTGACCGCGCGGCCGAAGCGGTCTGGATGCTGATGTAGTCTACAGCGAGGGGGCGTCCACGCACGTAATAATTGAGCCGCCCAGATAAGACATTACGAGTAATAGTATGGCGGATTTCGCTGCAAAAGCATACCAAGAACGTGTATTTTGAGGCGTAATAGCAGCTAAGTGACAGCGTAATAGTGCTTAATAGGGAGTAGCTGGGTCACATTTTTCGAGGGTGGACGCCCCCTCGGTCTACAGATGTAGTTGTCCACAGGCTTTCCCGCACGCCACGTATGCGAATAGGGTGTCCCAGGGACGTCCAGGACGGAAGTGGAGAGACGATGGCAGGAAAAATGAAACCGGGCCCAGAACACGCGGTTCTGTGAGGGGGTTCCTCAGCAGGGAGTAGCGTCTGTGTACAATTATATCTGTACACTGTTAATTAGCAGCGCTCAATGTCCTGAATATCCATGGTCACAGCTTATGACTGGAGCCAAAGAAAACCGTCGCGCAAACCTCGCGCAAACCCCCCCCCCCCCTTTCTCCCCCTCCTAACGTGACGTCCGAACAGCCCCTTAGACTCGCTTGTCAGTGACGCTGGCGTCGCGTTACGTGCTTGGCGGACGACCCCCGGCGGCGTCCTGGTAGCGTCCCGCCGAGTTTCTCGGACGTTAGCGCTGACCGCCACGACGTTGGCGAAGGAGGCGGCGGCGCGGGGGCGGCGCGGTGGGGCCGCTGCTGACGCCGCAGGCTGTTGGTTTTCATGAACGCTCGTGATCGATCGGAACCCGATGGACGGATGGACGAGTGAGAGAAGAGAGAGGGAGAAAGACAGAGAGAGAGACAGAGAGAGACAGAGACGCCCGGACAGGTGATGGAGAGGGAGGGAGACGAGCCGATACTCTCCGGTGCTGCTGCTGCTCCCTCACAGCCAGCCAGCCAGCCAGCCAGCCCTCATCATTCCCAGTGAATCTCATTCTCAAATCTGGCAGGATCACCTCTCCTCTCGACTCTATCCCCGGCCGGAGTCGTGGTCGCGCGCGCGGCGCCGGGGTCCGAGTACCCACGCACCTCGCCGCTGTTGCCCCGCCGGTTACCCGCGCGCCGCTGATCCGAGGGCGCGATGGAACTTTTGCAGCCCGTCCCTTCCTGCCGCGTCCTGCGGCCCGCGGCGCCCCGGCCGGGTCGGGTCAGGTCGGCACGGTGCGGACAGCGAGCCCGGCCGCCGCCAGCGCCGCTCGCCGCCCGAGTCCTCGACGCACTCCTGCGCTGCCAATAAGCGTTTCCAACGAGGGCTCCAGAACGGAAGTGGAAGAAGAAGAAGAATACTTCCAAAGCGGAAACCGGTAGCGTGAGGAATCTTTAGACACGGTGTGACATCACCGCGGGTCGCGAGTCGATTTCTCATACTGCCCGGGTTTCCGTTTTGGAACTGTTTTCGTTCTTTCACTTCCGCTCTTGAGCTTCGTTGTAAATGCCTATGCCGACTGCTATCGTCTCTTCTGCCGACGTAATTTATTTTTTTTGAAAAAGAACTAAGAGTGATTCGTACGCGCAGAAAAAATATAAATCGTAAATTTTTTTTTTGAAAAAGAACTAAGAGTGATTCGTACGCGCAGAAAAATGATTAGCTGCTCCAGCAACATTGTAATGTACAACATCGTACATTTCAATGCACAAAATTACACATTACAATGCACAATAATTGTGCATTTCCTTTACCGTACGTTTATTGTGCATTACAATATAAATACAGTTTGAAAAATCTTGTGTATCACAATGCACAAATTTATACATTTCAATGTGGAATATTGTACATTATAATGCATGCTCAGATCTGTACATTACAATGTACAAAATTGTACATTGACATTTAGTGTGCACAGCGTGGCGCGTTGCCGCGGTGTGGGTGGGAGAAGTCGCGCGCAGCGCGGACGGGACGAAATGCATGATAAATGCGGCGCAGGAAGGGACCGATAAATAAAGAGGGGAAAAATGAATTTCTAGTGGTTCCGTAATAAAGAAATCGTGACCGGTGCCGGGCGGTGCCGGGCCGTGCCGGGCCGGACGGCCTATCGGGGCGATGGCTGCGCCCGATAGTGTGGCGCACCGCCGCGCAGCGCCCCTCGCCGTGGCCGCTGCTGCCCCGTCGTGATCCATACGGACCGGTGCAAGGTGAGGCCAGGCCAGGGCGGGGCGGGGCGCGGCCCGGCTGGTGGCACTCACAGTCGCAGAGGAACCTAATAGGCGTTTCCAGCGGGGCCCTTGTGGACGGAAGTGGGGGAGCAAGGGTACTACCCGTCCGACTGCGCTCCAGATGTGCTCGTGAGTCTACTTCCGTTCTGCGAGCTTCGTTGTAAATGCTTATTCCGTTTTGTGGCTTTCGTTCCTGTCTTCTCCAGAGTGCTCCATAATCTTTTCGAACGAGGCTCGAGGACGGAAGGAGCGGAACCAGAGTTACATACCAGTTTCTGATCCGGAAGTGCTCATGTTCTTCTGCTCCTGTTTTTTTTTTCGAACTTCTTTGTAAATGTCTGTTTCGACTAGTAATGTTCGTTAGGCCTCCCCAGAGTTACTGAATAGGCATTTCAATCGAAGCACAAGCACGGAAGTGGCAACGGGATGTATTTGCAATCGTACGGCAACCCGCGACCCTTTGCCGTTCGAGTTTTCATGCTTCCCGCTTCCGCTCTGAAAGCATTTTTGTTCTTCCACTTCGAACCAAGTCGGAAACGCCTATTCCTACTTGTTACCTCCACACTATAAGTAAAAGTACAAATTTGTACAAAATTATGTGCAGAATTACACATACATAATTTATGTCCTAAATTGTGCATCAGTATGTTCAAAAATCTGCTGTACAAATTTGTCCATATATATGAACAAAATTGTTAATTATGTGTGCGCAATTCTGTACACAATTATGCGCAATTATGTACAAATTTGTACATTTACATTTAGTGTGTCCGTTTCGGCCCTCTCCGGAGTAATCTACGTGGCGCGTTCTCACCGCACTGTCTCTGTGTTTCAGGAAACGTGATGGTTCACGGATCACCGCGGTACAGTCAGCCCCAGCAGCAGCAGCAGTCCCAGCAGCACGCCGCCTTCAACCACGATGTGTCCATGGAGGAGGACAACCAGCAGCCACCTTCCCAGCAGCAGCAGCAGCAGCAGCAGCCACAACAAACCCCACAGCAGCAGCAACAACAACAGCAGCAACCCAGTCAGCAGCACGAGGGAGAGGTGACCGACTCCGACTTTGAGAAGTACCTCAAGTACTCGGCCCAGCAGCACCAACAGCACCATGCGGCGCAGCACGGACTGCCGGCCATGGACTCGAATCACAACTACCACCACCACCACTCGCAGCTGGACCAGCACCAGCACCTCTACTACCAGCACCACCTGCAGCAGCAACATCAGCAGCAGCAGCAGCAGCATCAACAGCAGCACCTTAGCCTGCAGCACGGGCTCATGTCGCACGAGGGCTACGGCGTGTACATCAAGGCGGAGCCGGGGGGCGCCCCGATGCACCACCTCAACACCGGTCCGTACGAGCTGCAGCAGCAGCAGCAGCAGCAACAACAGCAGCAGCAACAGCAGCAACAGCAGCAACAACAACACTGCCCGGGGTTGTACGAACAGACGCTGGCGCCGCAGCCGCCGCCGCAGCACCCGCTGCAAGCGCAGAAGCCGGACGAAGAGTTCAGCGTGATCCTGGCCGACGTCCGAAAAACATGCTACAGCAGCTGAGTAAAGTGATCTCTTCTACAATATTAAGACGGTTTCGATTTCGATCGTGAGAATTAATTATTACTATTATTATCGTTATTTGTTTACTATTCCCCCCTCCCCTTACGTTATAACTGCTTTTATATTTAAACCCCTCTTCTTTGTACTGCGATATTTATTTTGTAAAATGGAAAAAAAGGGTGGAATGCCTGACTCCGATGCCCCCCTACCTACCCCACGTGTGCACGGCAAGGTAGAAAATTTGGAAGGGAAGAAAATATGCTCAACGGTATTTGAACCTTCCATTTGGGCAATGCCCTGGAATACCCTGCGGTGATCCCCCCCCCCCCCCTCCCGGTGGCAGCGGAGTTGTATTTTGCCAACGATTGAAAGCCCGAGCGATGGCTGTACCATTCTATTGCTGCCAGTCACATGCCAGACTGGTGTGCCCCCCATATATACCAAATATCACTTGCGGAGTCAAGTGAGCTCAAGCGTGGTCTTACGTCTTGTAAGGAACTTGTACAGCTTTTTTTCCATTATAAAGACTGATTCCCTGGCTTCTCCCCCAGCGCTGCCTGGGAGTTGTTTGCCGAGACCGTGGGGGGTTGAGCGCCCCATCCTAGTCGCCTGCGTTTCAGGTGCTGGACTGCTCAATGTAAAACTCGTCCCGTATTTGCTCCGATTTCACTGATTTCGGCCCATGTGATCCGTGCGTTTGTGATGTTTTTTCAAATTTTTGAGTAGTGATAACTGACCAAGTATTTACCCTTTGACGTCTTCCATGTAATCAATTCGTCATTTTTTTTTCTCATGCATTATGTCTATGTAAATAGTTTTGTCACTCAAGATTTTTGTCATGTAAATTTTTGTGTTGTGCCGGATGTTATAAACCTTTTGCTACAGTACTGAACTGAACTGTGCCGATGCAATGCTTGTATATTTTGTTAGTAATTATTATGTACTGTTACTGTACATTGAACGTTGAAAAATAATTTAAATATTTTCTCTATTAAAGATTGTTGAAATTCTAAAAGCCAATGTACATATATTTTATGGTTGGACATAGTTATACAAATACCACGCGTTGAAAGTCGCACCAGACCAGCACGATACCGGTTTTTATTGATATTACGAAAATTGTATATTTTTCTTATGCTACAACTGTTTATTTGTTCAAATTGCAGCACTACTGTAAGTGCGTTTTGTATATATTTATGTCCGAGAAAAACTTCACGGCCAGCAGTGATATCCTGCCAACTAGAGGATCTGAATAAAGAACGATGAGCATAAGAGATATCCACATGTTTTGTTTCATTTTACCTACGGGGAACACATTGTCTCTGTAGATGTGTTTGGAATGTGTTTGGACTGATCCCTAGACGTCCTTTCGTCATGAAATCTGTGCCGCATGGTCCTCATGGCTCCGGAAAAAAAAATACACCAACGCCTGGAGGGTAGGCAGCTCAACCTGCGCTTAACGTTATTTTACCCTCTCACGGTCAAACCACGGGCGTTTTTCAGCAACCAAGAGCGGTTTTTTGCTATTTAGGACCTCCTCTACATCTTGTTTCAGTTTCATCAAAATCCATAACACAAAAGTATTTTGGGCAGAAAAATGGTAAGACTTGCACTTTTTGCACTTTGCAATTTTTCAGATTTTGGACAGGAAACGTAATGTCGACTTTTCGCTTGGAATGTTTGGACCGATCTCTAGAGGTCATTTCGCCATGAAATACGTGCCGCATGGCTGTGGAAAACCCGAAAAACGGGTCAACGCCTGGAGGGCGGGCAGCTCAACCGGCGGCCGAGGCTGACGTGAGCTCGGTTGTGCTCGTGAAAAGCCGAAGTGGCTAGGTTACGTTCGGGCTAATGCCGATCGCTAAATTGATATTTTGATATGAATGTGTGGGCTCTCGATGTTGATATTTTGATTTGATGGTGTACGCAAACACATTTCAAAATATTAATAAAAATTACTGTGCTGTGCTGCGTGTTTGGATGCATCGCCAAGTGTGGGGCTTGAGAGGAAGAAAGAGTACACAAGTTTGGTTCAGTATAAGTCAATTTATTCGTTTATTTGGTTCCTTTTGGCTCGCCGCTGCAAGTTAATCAGGACAGCGTTGGCGGCGTCTGCTTTTCTTACGCCGCTAGCGTCGCACAGCCGGAGGCATTGCAGGTTATGCCAAAGCAGGTGAGTTGTACGCGGTTAAAACTCGACAAGAAGCGAGGAGCTTTTGTACGTTCCCAGTCTCAGTCGTTGTCATCTCTACACTTGTCCACACTTTTGTGTTTAACTAGTTGGTGCGCGGTCGCGACAACGCTAGGTTAGGCGCCCCCTGTGTTTACTTGTTGTTGTTACCTCCATAGATTGTGTACAGTGGAGCCTTGCTCAGGACTCCATTTTCTACATGCTGTCTTATTTAGTTGCAGTGTAGAGCTAGATAAATTTTGATATTTAAGTATATCAATAATAACTATTTAAGTATTGAAGGCTTCTTATTTTCTGTGTGTTTGTGAACCGCAGACGATACTTGAGAACACCTATGTGTGCGGGACTATAGAGTTTGTAGTAATGATGCGGTAATACATGAAGAGGTGTTGTGACATATGGCCCGTGTACATGACAACATTTCAATTATTCCCATGAGCGTTTTACAGGCAACCTGGGAACTAAGTAGAGAATGCTTTCTTGTCTGAGTGTTTGTCGTATCCCTCGTCGAACTCCATTTTTTATGAGTTGTATTTACATAGTGATGCATGGATATCCCTGAGCTGGTAATTTTGTCATAATAAAACTGTGGTATACCAGACCTTTTGTCCATTTTCCTGATGTAGTCACTTTTATCTTGTGATGAAATTAGAATATTTATGATGAGCAAAGATGGTTTGGGTAGAGATTCCAAGTAGGAATATTTTTAGGTACATATTGGGTTGATGATTAAAGATGAGATATTACCAAAAAGTGTGAAGGTTAATATAGATACGTTAGTAATACAGCATAAAGTAAGATGCTGTTTTTGATCAAAAAATTTGTTGAGTTGTACTTTTCTGTGTATTCTCCACTAATACTGCAAAATGATTGTGGTAAAGAGAGAATGCGAAGTGTTTACATTATACATAGAAAAAGAAAGACATGTACAACTGTGAAAAGTGGAGAGTGACATTCTGCAGTTTAGAAGACCTTTTCCAATTATATAATTTGATTTGAGTCTAATAATGATCTAATAATGATGATTAATAAATGTTGTGAATAAAGTTAACAAGATCTCTTTTTCACAATGAAAATGGGCGAAATGTATTTTTTGAAATTGTGAATTCAAGTTAGCAGCTGTGAAGCTTAGCAGTCCAAATGAAAATGAAGCATATTTCCAAAAGTAGTACACCGTGGTTTTGCGTGAGCAAAAGAAAGGTCCTGTGGCTTTTCAATTAGTGTTGCAGCAATTATAACTAATTAACAATTGTATGATTCGTTGTTGTTTTTTATTGAAATGGGTTTTTCCGAACATGACTGTGATCACCTCGCTGTCAGTTGACATGTCCATAACAATTTGTGGTACTGCATAGCAGTTTCCACCATGGGGCAATTACAATGGTGACACAAAGTGTTTTTCATTCATTCACAAAAAACAAAATCTGCATAATAAGTTTTAATTTATGTTGTTGCCTCTCCAAGTTGTGGACTATTTATGCAGTGTGTTGTTTATTGAATTTTTTTGCACTTTTTTGCAATTATGTCCTGACACTTGATTGATGTGATTTCCATTAATGAGGGAGGTAAGGGGAATAAAATAATTTTCATTAATTGAGTAGAAATTTATTTGTCAATGTGTTCATGTTTGTAAATTGAGGGACGCTCTCCAGAATAGTAAATGTGTTAGATGGTGAAAATGACTAATGGCATTGTTGATCAAGTACGTATGAAATAGTGGAACGTGACAAGGAGCGCAATAGACGTTGACTTTGTTCTTGGGCCAAAGCAGGTGGTGGTGTAATTGGGGCAGTTTGAGATTTGTCTCGACATGTGTTGAAGAGCTGATTATTGGTTTCATTGACACAGACGTCTCTCTGCAACATAACAAGGGCAGGGCGATGAGTAGGGCAGGAGAGCGGACCGTGGCGCGTTGGTCGTGACGATGTACGTGGGGATACATGAGGCTGATGTTGTTGCAGTGTCGGTGCACGACGCCGTGCCTCCGGAGCGGACTGGTGCCGATCGGGACGCGCACTGACTTGGGGAAGCGGGTGCCTCGGGAGCGGCGCCTGGCCGTCCACGACGTCGCCGCGGCCGTTAGCAGGTAAGGCCTTCATCAGCAACCTCCGGGGGTTTTTCCCCGTCGGCGCCGCTGTCGGAGGCCCAAAAATTGCGACATCCGTAAATCTGTCCACGCCGCACCGTGTCTAGACAGTCGGATAAGTGGGATGTGCGTGCAGTCACCTGAAAGCAGAAGCAGAAGGCAGGTGTTGTTACTCTGAAAATGTTATTGATATTTACATGGATTAATGCTGAGGAGACGCAAGCGGTCGGCGATCAAAAACTTGACTTTTCGCTCTCTCTTTTCGTTAACGGCAATCTGAAGTGAAGCGTGTAATTTGTTTAACAGGAAACGCGTCGCCAGATGTGTAGGAGCCGCGTCGTCTGCGTGAGGCGACGCCACGCCAGAGATGACGCGGTGGCGTTCCCTCCAACTAGTGTGACAGCAGGTGTCCGTCGGATGGCGCCACGGGTCAATTTGCTTAGCTCTCGCGGGGTACTAGCTAGCAGTAGTCATCTCGTGACATCAAATTCTCGGGGGGTTGAGGTCAAACTGGCGAAGCGGTGGCGCCGGGGGTGGGTGGGGCACGCACATCCCACTTATCCGACTGTCTTACGGTGCTGCGAGGACAGATTTACGGAAGCTGCAATTTTTGGGCCTGCGACAGCATCAGCCGTCGGGGTAAAACCCCCGGAGGCTGCTGATGAAGGCCTTACCTGCTCACGGCCGCGGCGACGTCGTGGACGGCCAGGCGCCGCTCCCGAGGCACTCGCTTCCCCAAGTCAGTGCGCGTCCCGATCGGCACCAGTCCGCTCCGGAGGCACGGCGTCGTGCACCGACACTGCAACAACATCAGCCTCATGTATCCCCACGTACATCGTCACGACCCCTGCCCTACCTCCGCGCCGTCGAGCAACAGGTGAGCCCGTGGTCCGGGTCCCCCCCCCCCCCCCCCGTCCTCCGTCCTCACGCGTGCCTCTGCCCCCCAGGTGCGCGAGTCGGACGCCACGCTGCGGAAGCTGGCGGAGGGCCCCACGACGGAGGACCTCACCAACCTCAAGGACAACTGCCTCCAGGCAGCTGTAGCGGCTTCCAGTACCGTCTCTGTATCCCTTCCTCTTACTTTAATGTCACTTTCAGTTCAAGTTTTAAAACATCCCAATGCTGTACCTGGTGAAAAGTATCAGTAGGATGTCTAATATTTTCTTAACTTGGTTACAAGTTTAATTCTCAAAGCAAAACAAAAGCTGTGATTATGTACATTTACTTATGAAAATGGAATGAATTTGTATCAAGCTCTCACAATAAATCTTCCAGGAAACCCTTAGAACAAGTAAATTAAAAGAAAGAAATTTCATGGCTTTCGTCAATTTTCAATTACACCTTCCAAACATTAAACTAGCCAACATACACTGGGAGCACAACACAAACTAAATTACTCCCTTAAATGTCTTACTGACATGTCCCTTTCGAGTATTGCCTTACAAAAGCTAGCAAGTACTTTCAATAATTACTTCACAATTTCAAATCTAGTTTCAAGTCTACATTGCAAAATTAAAGTGCTATAAAGGGTCAATCACAGCAAAATTCAAGGGACCGGTGAGTGAAAGCGAGAAATTCCCTGCATACTCAGTGTTAGAGAGTAAATAAGTTAGCGTAATTTTGCTGTGAAAATATTGTAAACAGTTCAAGTGATCACTTCATTCACTTATTCACTCATCCTTAAGCTAGGAACCATGAGAAGGGGGTAAATCTTTAGTTTTTATTTCTAACAGAGGTATTGCACACTGTTTGTGACAGCTTTGCACATTAAAATTTTTCCAGGACGTGAAGAAAAGAATTAAGTAAAGTAAGGCAACACACGGTATGCTCACTTCTTCCTATCCTATCCAAATTTGTATAGAAAAAATGTGTGACAGAGCATGTCATGTAAAGAAAAATAAATCTGGCTATTCTTGATATACTGAAGGAAAAGCAGTAAGCAGAAATATCTGGGCTCAAGCACTCAAATTATTTGCACAACACATTTGGTAAATGATAACTAAAATAGTTTAGGGGCCTCTTCAGGTTCAGAAACATTTATTTGACAGAAACAATCATGAAAAAACCAACCTGAAAGAATTGATGGTTCCTTCGTGCCTAGGACATCAGCTGAGGTCACTATTTCCTGTACGAAAGAGAACGGAAATTAGATACTCCCTCCACACCACAATATCAATTTCCACGTATCCATGAAGAAAACTAGTTCAAAAAAATGCCACCATCAACACAACATTTTGTAAATAAGAGCGACTTGACAGGTCTTTCTGAAACAGTGCTTCAGCATCAACTGAAAAAGGAGTTACGACACATTTATAAAAAAATAATAGCTCAACTCCTTCTACAGTTTGACAAAAAATGTATTTCTTCTGCTGAGACAAGCAAGTATGTTTGCACAAAAACACTGTCATAGAACTGACACAATTAAGAATAAAATGCCTGTATTGTAAGTTTGGAACCAACACTCAAGTGTCTTTAGAGGTCACCAACCAGTTAGCAACTTATTAGGAACAATCAAATCAAGTGCAATATCAGATCAGATCACATACATAAATTTTGATGTGATGACAGAGAGGACAGTGATGACAGTGATGACAGTGATGACACAGTGGACCTCGCAGAGAATAAACTGTACTATTTCTAAAACCAAGTATTATTTTTATACAACTCACCCATTGGAATGTCAGTGCTCCTCTATTTTGTTGGCCACAGCACAGTAGGCATTCTCAGTGGGCAGACGACAGGTGGGTGCCAGGCCCTCGATCACACCAGTCGCATTTCACCATCTCCCCCTGGATTAGACACCCCGGTCGCTGACTCACCTGAAGCAGAGAAAAGGCACAAGTCATTAACACATAGTTACAGGGGCTGGTAACCAAACCATTTTAAAAATCAATGACAGCATGTAAAACACAATGCTCTGCTTAAAATTAGCCATTGCTACAAAACTGGTGAGAGTGTCTTCCAAGAGCGGTGTCATTTCGTTTTACCTGCATGACATTGTTTCCCTAGCATGATTTAGTTACCTACACTTACATCAGTAATACATGAATAGTCTTGCATGTCGTGCAGTTGAAGGAGAGATTGGTAGCACCCAATTGCAACCAGTAAAAAGTGGAGAAAAACATAGTTGCCCCTCAATAGCAACTACCAGCAGCCCCCAAATCCACCCAAAGTAAGAGAGGCAAGGTCAAGGAACTCACAAAATTGAGTCTTCCATGCACATAGCCATCCACAAGAGAAGCAGACAATAATAGTACCATTACTTGTTTCTACCCCACAATGGGGACGTAAGCAACAAAAAGCGACATAAATTCAAATGCTATGTCAAATTATCATTCAAAAATTCGGCCACCACATAGCTAGCGAAGGCCTGATTGCCGATCCGCTCCAATTTGCCCAAAGAGCATATTGCATTACTCACTGCCCGAACACTCAACAAGCCAAACAAACATAACCCTAAAAGTGAGTTTACAGAGTCAGGCTCAGAGTTCTTACGTACACGATTAGCCAGCCCGCGGACCATCGGTGCGTCACTCCTAATAAAAGTCTCCGGTGCTGCGTGCTACTTGCCGCGACAATCCCACTTATTTTTACCAAATTTATAAATGCGGAGTTTCCGAACCACACACAAACACCAAACAATAACAATCAACATCAACAGTACGACGTTGCCTTCTCGCACTCCGCTGTTTCTCGCGCTCGGCTGGCTCTGTTTGAACAATAAGTTTGAGCATCATCGGTGTACATATATCGGCAAACTATTTAAAAAAGAAAAAAAACACGACTGTCTGGAGTTTAATATTAGTTGAGGAGTTAGGCTTGTGCGTATTATGCGCATCCAGTTTGTTACTTGGTCATTCATTGATAACCATGTGCACACACGTAGCCCCGCGGTCCTCATTTTCTGGGGGAAGATATGTGCGGGGGAAAATGCAAAGGCTTTTTCAAGTACCCTTCATGAAATGTCCAGTCGGCGGCGTGATCTTGCGATCTGAAGCTCGCCCGCGGAGCAGACGAGAGGCACGAGTACGCGCAGAGGGGTCTGCGGGGACGTGCCGGGAGACGGCGGGCGCCCCCGCAACGGGGAGGGCGGATAGCCCGGGGGCGCAGTTGGCCTTCCCGGAGGCTTAAAATTGAACAGTCCGGATCCAAGAACGACAGACCGTAGAGAACGCAGAAGACAGGGAAAGGCCATCATCCGTGCGGTACATATCAGCCGCGGGCAAAGTCGCGGTGCATTTCCGCCCGCGCGCCATCTCTTGGCGACAGCGGCAACCTCGCCGGCCGCTAGGGACTAGGGACTGCTGCGCGACACAGTGCGCCTGCGGGTATGCATCCAGTTTGCCACGGCCGCCGACGGGGTGGTCCACCCTCCCTGGCGGGTACGGTGACAGCCTCCTGGAGCGTCGCCGTTTTTTATATAACATCATTTTTGGGTCAAACAGTCTCCACAATAATTCATAACATGGGTAAATAAATAATAGTTAGTGGGGGGGGGGGGGGGGGGGGGGTGAGTTCGGTCTGGGGTGCGGAGGAGAGCAGACGTGTTTTGCGTCGCTCCAGGGTACGGCCTAGGACACTTGAGCCGGCGGGCCACGCCCGCCGGGGCCCAGACCTCCCCCACGGTCTCGTCCGTACCCCACAGGCTAGGAGCAGAGGCACAGCCCTGCGCAGCCCCCACCAGCGCAGCGTCACGCACCCATGCAGCCTGTAGCAGTGTAGTGCAGTGTAGTGCAGTGTAGTGCAGTGTAGTGTAGTGTAGTGCAAACTGGTAGTGCAAAATAGTGCAGCGATCCGGATAGGCGCGCGGAGCGACCGGCGTCCAGGCCGTCGCGGTCCAGCCAGTCCGCCGCCCCCGCCCCCAGGATAGGCTCCCCCGCACCGCAACGCACCCGGACACGGCGTGATAAGTATAACACCTGCCATGCCGGTAAGGTACCCGCAAGCCTGGGTGAGTCCTCAAGTCGCCGCCGCCCAGCTGCCGCAGTGCCCAGTGCAGGTCGCAGAGCAACAGCCGCCGCGCCCGAGGGAAGGCACATTCCAAGGCTCACTCCGACTGCATGCCGCCCCCCCCCCCCTCCCCTCCCCGCAGCAGCCTGCCGCAGCATAGGCACCCAAACACAGCAGCTATTAAATGCCGCCTCTCGCGCAGCGTCCAGCTTGCTTGGATCGACGGCCTCTTCGTGCCGCCCCTTCCCCCTTCCCCTACGCATGCCGCATGATGCTCGCCCAAACCTCCGCTCAATTCCGCTCAAATCTCCGCCCGATGCCGCCCAAACTGGAGTGCAGCTATGGACCACCCACCGGCCGTGCGACGCTGCGCCCGCCCTGCCTCCCCCGAGAAGATCTCCAGACATCAGCCTGACAGCGCCAAAACATCGCACCTCCCCAGCTCTGTCCCCCCTCCCCCGCCCCCTCCGCTAGCCCAGGCGGAAGGAGGCGGAGTGGAGCTTGTACGTGAAAGCGACGCCCGGCCCAGCCAACACATGGCCCAGGGCACGCACGTGGCCCGCCTGGGCCCGCCCGGGCCCGCCTGGGCCGATTGGCCTGGCAGCCACGCTCATAAAAACCACTGACCTACGACAAGTGTTTGCAAGTGTTTCCAAGAACACTATCGTCGCGGCCTCCAAAGAAGAGCTCGTCCGGGTGCCCACCGTCATCAAGCAGAGGGCGGCGCGGCTCGGGCTGCTGATCTCCCCGAAGACCGAGTACATGGTGGTGGCCCGGCAAGAGAGGCCGGAACACGGGGCGCATCTCACCGCCGACGGCGTCCGCCACTAGACGGGGAAGTGGGTGGACCGGCGGCGCCCATATGCGCAGCACGGAGCCGGGTGAGAGCACATTCTGAGCCCTGGTCCGGCTCACGCGCCCCGCTTCGGGTGTTTCCGCCGCCTTCGGGCTGCCATTCGGGGGTCTGGCCGTCGGGGACGGTCACTAAGAAGTCGGCCCGGAGACATTGGTTCCGCACACGCCGCCCGCACCGTGCCATCCCTCGCCGCAGGGGGGCGCCCCGGCTCCGGACCACATGTGCGTCTCGGCCTCACTGTCAAAGGCCGGTCCCCTTCCGGAGATTGCCGAGGACACCCGAGGCGGGGCGCGTGAGCCGGACGAAACTGCTCTCAGGCGCTGCCGGTCTACCTATTTCTTTGTCTGGTCGTCCGCCACAAGAAGGTGCCCCAGTTCCGGTGCCTCGGCGCCACCATCACTTCCGACAACAACATGGACGCGGAGATCAGCAGCAGGAGGGCCGCCGGGCTGCGGCAGTTCCACTCCCTGTCCCACCTCTTCCGGAGCCAGCGCATCTCCCGGCAGGCCAAGTCCCGGCTGTACAGCTCGATCGTCCGGCCCGCCATGCTGTACGGCTGCGAGGCATGGGTGTTGACGGCTGGCCGGGAGTCCAAGGTCGCGGCCGCCGAGAACACCACCCTACGTCGGATCGCCGGCCCCGTGTGGCACGAGGGCCCCCAGAAAATGATCTCCCGCCCCAACGCGGAGGTCCGGGAGCGTCGCATCCGGCGTAAACCTGGCGAAGAAGAGGTCCCTCCAGTACGCGGGGCACGTGGCGCGGGGCAGCGTGCCACCCAACGCCCTGGCCATGCTCGTGGCGCCCCCCCCGGCCAAGCGCTTCCGCGGCATCCCGCGCAAGTCGCTCGCCAAACAGCGGGCGGACAACACGGCGGCCGTGGGCATCGATCCCGCGAACTGGAGGGAGACGGCCGAAGACCGGGACGCCTTCCGTGCTGCCATCAAGCTCTTCGACGGGATGCCGGACCCTCACGAGGAGCGACGGGAGGCGGCCAGGGAGAGGCGGGCGGCGCGGGAGCAGCAGCAGGACCTGGATGCGCCGGACCCTACCGACGGTGTGCCCTGAGCACCTGGTATGTCCCCCCCCCCCTCCCACTGCATGTTGCATGACGCACGCTGCACCCTGCATGTCCAACTCTGCTCCCAGCCGCTGCAGTCCGTGAGCACGAGCCCGAGCACTACCACCAACTGAGGTATCCCCACCAAAATTGCCGCCCCCACCGAGGACCCGCATAATTCCCTGGGCTACCAGGCGCGGCGAATCGGTGGTAAGGTGGCGACCGCGGACTAGACGCAACCCGTGGTATACCAGAGTCGTCGCAGTGTAGCCAACGGGAGCCTGCCGCCATCGCGCCGGCCGCCCTCTCGCCTTCGGGCCTTGCTGCCCCCGCCGGGGAGGGACGGGCGGGACCGCGGGGAGGGCGCGCCTACCTAGGGGCGGTTAAGAAAAGCTGGTTTAACCGCCCTTGGGGGGGCGTGCCCCCGCAGGCGGGCCCCCTCGGCACCCCTGCCGGGGCGGCCGGGTACCGGACCGAGAGGATGGCTGCGGGTGCGGCGGGTCCTGTTCCGGTTTAGCCAAAGGGTCCCAGGGGCCTATGGTAATACAAGGACAAGGGGGGGGGGGGTGACCGCTCATCTCTTGCCGCGCCCCGTTGGGGCCAATCCCGCGCTGCGCCCGGCTACCTGACCAGCCTCAGGCCCTCCTTGAGTTCGGTGCCGGCCGCCGCCAAGGCAGCCCTCTCCATCGCCGCCATGTGGGCCCCGAACTGCGCGGGCCTCCGCGTCGGCGCGCTCATCAGGGCCGCCACGCCGCCACCATGTGCCCCAGCACCCACACAGCCGCCGCGTGGCACCCCTTGTCGCGGCCCCGGAAGTCCGGCCGCAGGACCAGGCCCGGGGTGGCCCTCCTGCCGATGAGCGTGGAGAGCGTGGGCTGCAGCTAGCGCCAGACCCTGGCCGCGTCCCCGCAGCCCGTCAGGCGGTGCTCCAGCGTGTCGGCCTGGTCGCACTGGTCGCACGAACCCCGCCCATCGGCGTGCCCGATGCGAAGCAGCCGCACCTTGGTCGCCACCAGGTCGTGCACCGCTGCATACCAGTCGTCCTGGGCCTCGACCGGCTGCAGCGGGCTCCGTACGTTCGCCCACACCTGTGTCCAGTCCGTGTGGGGGCTGGCCGCCACCACCCTGGGCGGCTGCGCGGTGGCCTCGCTGTTGGCCAGCAGGACGCGGTACACGTCCCGGTTGGCGGCCCTGGCGCCGCCTTCTCCCGCCGGGAGCCCGCCGTAGGCCGTGACCTCGCGGTATGCCCTGTAGTGCGGCGCGGCCGCCCCCGCCGCGCGGAGGTCAGGCCGGTTGCCTACCGGCACGGCTGCTCTCCGGGCCCGCAGCCACGCTGCCGAGAACCCGTCCGGGTTCGCGTGGAGGAGGCTGTGCCAGCGGCCAACCAGGAGCGCGCCGCACTTCGCGCTGATGTCAGTCAGCCCCAGCCCCCCCCCCCCCCCCTGGGTCTTGGGCCGAGTCAGGGTGCGGATTGGTACCCGGAACATCCATCCCCCCCCCCTACGAATCTTGTCACCGCCTGTTCCACTTTGCTGGCGGCCTTCTTTGGGATCGCTATCACCTGCGCCACATGCCACAATTTTGAGAGCGCATACACGGAGGCATACCCTCTGGGAGAGACTCAGCGAGCGGGACGAGCTGCCCATCAGGGCACCGCCTGCACCGTCCCGGACCAGTTCAACCTCGCAGACTTGCTGACCGTGCTGGCGAATTTCACCCCCAGCACCGTGACGCTCTCCTTGTAGGGCCAGCCGATGTGGGCGGCGGCGTCCCAGCGCCCCAGTGCGAGGGCGACCGATTGATCCCGGTTGGTGCGCAGCCCGGACGCGGCGCCGACGGGGTGGCTCACCCTCCCTGGCGGGTACGGTGACAGCCTCCTGGAGCGCCGCCTCACACCACGTCCGGAGAAAGAGACGTTGCACCGCAAACTCATGGTGTGGCTGTTTAAAAATTAGGGGTCGTTCCCAAATGACGCAACGCTTTGGGTCCAGTTTTTGACCGCCTGCCCCTTAAGTCGCAGGGCTAACCTAACCTTCCCGTGCATTTGGGGTAGGACCGTCACGCATACCTCGCCCCCTTCCCCTTTAGAGTGTGACGTCATTTGTGCGCGACCCCTCACCGCCAGGCGGCACCCGCACCCACCTGGAACACATCAGCGCCGCACACCTTGTCGTGCACCCAGCTGAGGTCCAGCAGGAAGTCCTTCTTGATGGAGCCGTTGACGGCGTGCGACACGTACGGGAGCTCCTGCACCCTGGCGAAAATGGAAACGCTCTCGGAGAGCGTGTTGAAGGCGTTTGAGGGCGTTTGAAGGCGTTTGTGGGCGTATTAGGGCGTTCTGAAGGCGTTTCTGAAACGCCTTCGAAGAGAGTGAACAGACACGCCTTTGACAACGCCTTCCGAAGGCGTTTTGTCTACGCTCAGAGAAGGCGTTTGAGAGCGTGTTGCGCGAGGGCGTATTAAGGCGTATGGAAAACGCCCTCACTCCGCCCTTGGAAGGCGTTTGCTGGGCGTTGCGAAAACGCTCTTCGCGGAGGGCGGATTTGAGCGTATAGCAAACGCCCTCACTCCGCCCTCAGAAGGCGGTCCGCTGGGCGTTTCGAATACGCTCTACGTGTAGGGGAGCCCGGGCGGGTCAAAAACGTTCTCACTCCGCCTTCCGAAGGCGTATTCTGGGCGTTCTGAATACGCTCTGCGCGGAGGTGAGTCTGGGCGGACTGAAAACGCCCTCACGCCGCCTTCCGAAGACGTTTGCTGGGTGTATCGGATACGCTCTTCCGCCTCAAATGGATTTTGTATATGACTGTGCGAGTTAGTCGGTATTTTGATGGCGGATTCAAGCATTCGTCTGCTTTCATACACTGAGTTTGTATGTTGATTGAGGCATGATGATTCAGTTGATTCAAATATTCCGCAAGCTATCCGAGAAGCCGTTAAAGAAATGGATTTTAAAATACGTGCACGCATTGAGGTCCGATAAAGGATTGAGTTTGATGTCTCTCTGTTCGTCTCCGTTCGGAGAGAACGTGTGGATTTACGGACCGTGTCAGTGCCGCCACACCACTCCGATGCACGAATCCGTCGCCTCCCTCTCCGCTGCCTCAACTTGATATGGAAAACCTCTGACCGCCCCATATTTCCCTTCCGCTCGCACTTAGCAGCGCGGCGACGCGTCCTTTGCCCCCACCTCCCCGCTCACGGCTAGCGACGGCGGCGCGCGCGCTGCCCTGCAGCCACGGAAGGCTAGCGCTAAGGAGGGATCTCCTCGGGTCCCCCTCCAGTGTCCCTCCGTGGCGCAGTTGGCAGCGTGCAGCGTCGAGAAGGTAAGTGTCCCGTGTTCTATTACTTGTGTGTGTATTCATTTCTTCCTTTCCACGAACGTTGCCTACGCTACCATAATGAGTGCGAGAGAGACAGAATGCTGAGGAGACCCTTCGACCCTGACAGTAATTTATTGCTTTTGCCCGGTGCGTCCCCCTCCCCTCCCCGCTCCACTCCCTCCTCCTCCCGCCGGAGCCCCCACTCCCGCGCTGCGGCAGGGCGTGTGAGAGCGTTTTGCATCCGCCCTGCGTGTTCCCTCCGAGAGCGTTTACTAAACGCCCTCAAACGCCTTTTACGCTCTCCGAAGGCGTTTAGCGTAAACGCCCAAAGCGTGACAAACACGCCTTCCGAGGGCGTTTTCAAGGCGTTTGAAACTCTCGGAGAGCGTGAGCAAAACGCCTTCCCAGAGCGGATGCAAGAGCGTTCACTCCGCCTTCGATTTTCGCCAGGGCAGCCGGCGGCTGTTGTAGCTACAACACCCGTCCCCGAACCAAAGTGACGTGTTTAAAAACAAATATTGGATTTTCGAGAGGAATAAGAAAAGAAAAAAAAACAAAGAAACAGGCTGTGCTTGGGGTCATCCGTGAAATAACGTCCGTAAACATGTTCGCTGTAAACAATTTTCTCGGAGATTTTCAACGAATAAGGAGTATAAATTTAACGATGTCTTTGTCAGAGTTTTCTAACAACATCTTTTTTTCTGCATTCATAATGATGCAAATAACTGTTTTTCAACTATTTTCTTCAAAAAACAGTTCGTCCTGCCAAACATCGCCTCCGGCGCGATACTGAGGTAGTCCGGAGTAATACTCAGGTAAACCGGGGTAATACTAGGTAATCCAGGAAATCAGGGGTAATGCCAAGACGAGCCGGGGTATTACCAAGGTAATTCCGGGGTAATACTTACATAGTCCGAGGTAATACGAGATAATCCGGCGGACACGGTCCTGACGCACTTCACAAGGCGTGACCAGGGACCGGGGACGTTCCGTGAGTGGCGGACGAGTGGAGGTCGCCGTCGTAAGGCCTTCCATTTCCATTCCATTTCCATTCCATTTCCATTGGGAATTTCATTTCATTTCAAACACAGATACGTTGCAATGACTGTACTATTTATTTGCGCTGCGCACCACCGTCATCGAGGTGGTTGGTACATGACTTGGAAAGAACCCTGGTGAGTGGCCGAAGCAGTCGCTTGGTACGTTCCCGGGAGGGCACCGGGGTGCGATCCTCCTGGGTAAGGTCCGTGGTATGGTCCTTGATAAGGTACTTGGTAGGGTGCTTGGTAAGGTGCTTGGTACGGCCGCTGGGGAGGGTAGAATCCTCGGTCTGGCTGGGGGCTTGTGAACACTGGGGTCACAGGGGACGCGGAGTGGACGGGGCACGGCTGGCTCTTCTGTGGCCGGTCGAAAGCGGCCGAAGTAAAGGTGAACACGTCCAGGACTAGGGACAGTGGAACGAAGCAAAGTCACATTTTTCTCCACTGCACAGCGAAGACTCATGAAAACCGCAAAAGCAACCCTGTGCTCACCCAGCGACAACGCGATGAACCAGGTCGTGACAAACACACCGTACACCCTTCTGATGAAGCTCAGATCGGACACTTTGAACACGAACACCATGTAGACGACCATCACGAAGTATCCCAGGTGCAGAAAACCATAAACGGGCATCCTGCCGTATTTCTGAAAAACAACGATCGTAGATCAGGTGCTGTCGGTGTCCAGCCTACGAAATGTACGAAGCGCACTTACTTTTTCCGACCACGGATAACAGCTAAGAGCAGCTGCCAGGGTAGCACCACATGCTGCGATGTACCCGAGTGTCGCTCTGATGTAAACATCTGAGGAACAGGCAGAACATTAAGAGCATGTACTGCAAATGTGGAGAACAGGGAAAAGGTGGCATGACGACTTACAGTGTCCGGCGATCTCGTCTATCGCCACTATGTTCCTGTCTCTCAAATCAATGACAGCCAGGACCGCAGCACCAACGTGAAAGATCTGAAAAAAGTAAATAATAAACCTATAATCTGTGCCGCGTGGTGTGGCCCCCATGGCTCCGGACAACCCGAACAACACGTCAACGCCGGGAGGGTAGGCAGCCCAACCTACACATCATGTTATTTTACACTCTCACGCCCAAAGCACGGACGTTTTTGAGCAACAAAGGGCGGTTCTGTGCTATTTAAATCCTCCTCTTCCTCTCGTATCGATCTCATCACAATCCGGAGCCCGAAATATTTTTCGGCTAAAATATGGTCAGGGGCCTTCGCAAATTTTTCAGATTTTGGTCAGGAAACGAAATTTCGATTTTTCAATTGGGGTATGTTTGGACCGATCCCTAGACGTCATATCGTCATGAAATCAGTGCCACATGGGCTCATGGCCCTCAACGCCTGGAGGGTAGGCAGCCCAACCTGCCGCGAGGCTGGCAACCCAACCGGCACCTATAGTGTGGCACATGTAATGCCGTTCTATTTTTCCGTTGTGTAATCTCTGCTGTTTTCCTCGTTCGTGACGTCTGTGGCGACCCGTGCCTGCAGTGTTTGATTGGGAGCGATTAGTGCCTCTGGCCGATCCCGTCCCGTCAGCCCTCGCCCCCCCGGCCGGCCTTAGGGATTTAAAATAACCGGTCAGATTTAATCTGACGGTATGTTACGGAAAGATTGGTAAATTACCGGTATTTTTGGTAATAATGGGAAAGATTGATTTACAGCGGGTTTCTATCATAATAGTACGTGTTAATACTTTCTCGCTTTGGCAGTGGTCATTCCTAGCGATACTGTAAGTTCTGAAACACTGTTCAAACGATTTGTTGAAAAGAAGAAAGCGATTGTTACAAAGTTATGGATTGTACTTCCCTATGGCGGCCCTCTGACTGAAAGTTAGAAGTGATTGATTTTGCAAAACAACTCTTTCAGGGCGCGAGTTAGCTTGAATTTAGTTCCTATAATTGGTAGTAACGAGAAAAAGTAAACTTTCCATCACTTTCAACAACCAACACAGCTGATTTATTGAGTTATAAGGGTCTGAAAATTACCGAAAAATACCACATTTTCCGAGGTTGGGTAATATTACCGTAAGTAACGGTAACTTACCGAATCTTACCGGTAATATTACTGGCCTTTCAATCCCTAGCCGGCCTGCGGCTGCGGGCCCCTCCCGCACCTTGCCCAGTGCTGCCACTCGGCGCCGCACGTACTCACTCACCACTCGGAACAACAGCATCACCCCGAACCATGTTCTCCAGCAGCCCATGGCCGTCAGCTACCCGCGTGCCGCAGGTGGTCAGGGAGGCCGTCAGGTGCGCGGGCCGCTCACGGTGAGCGGTGCGGGCGCGGGCGTACTGCGTCTGCATGCCACAATCTGACTCGGCGAGCCCCGCGGCGCGCAGCCCGATAAGCGGCGCCACTCTAGAAGCCCCCGCTGCCCCCGCGCGTCGAGGGCGCGGCGCCGACTCGATTGTGCATCATCGCGAGTTCAAGTACCAGACCGGTAGCTCACGGGGTTCCCCTGGTCGCTCCCTCCGTCTCCACCTGCGCATCACGGCGGCTGCCCAAGTTGTAGTTCAAGTGTCTGCGCTGTTAAAAACATTCTTGTAAAAAAAAAAAACAGAAATACTTATTGTTTTTACGGGGGGGCCACTGTTAAATCACAGCGCCGTGTTTTGTATTTTCGCAGGCCCACTCCCGTTAGTTTCAAAAACGCGAGGTCGATTCATACTCTTTTACAGGACTTGGCCTGTAATTTAACAGGAATACCCGTAAAATAACAGGGAAGGTCGTAAAAACACGAGAAATGTCCTGTAAAATTTCTGTAAAATTACAAGAGGTTTTGGAAAGCGCTCGCCGCGGGGCCCTTCCCTGTCGTCGGGGAGCAAGAGTTTCACAGCCCGAGCGCCGTGTTGTCAGGCAACCGAACGTGCACCACGGCCCGTGCAGTCCGCTGCCGGCCAGGCGCCAAGCTGCCCCGTCGATCGCTGCCAGGTGGAGGCAAGGCGATGGGTCTGCTGTGCCCGTCCGTGCTGCCCGACCTCGAGAACTCTATTAGAGAATCACAGTGCAATTAAAATGAGCTGTTCAGAAACCCTGTACCACTAAATTTGAAGAAATGGCCGAAGGATTTCGAAAAGCCCAATTCCTCTTACGGGAGTTCCCATGTTAAAATAAGGCCCCGTCGGCAAGCATCTTGCCGCAGTAAATTTTGAATATCACTCCCCTCCAGTTACAAAAATAAAAACGAAAAATAGTATCGCACTGTGTCTATATTCACAGCTCAATGAAAATGTGTGGAAAAGGCTTGAAACAAAATAACAACGAAGAGTATATTGGAATGAACCCTTTTATTATAGCAAAAAATAAAAATAACGAGAAGTCAATACAAGGAATTTATCACGCCTTGAGCTACAAGAGTCAGCAGAAAAATACCACAGAAAACCATATTCCTTTTCTCAACAAGATTATTAGAACTGCTCACATTGCCAATTACTGCAACAGGCAAGTGCCATGTTAAAATTATACAGAACCTAAATCCAAATTAAATTAATGAATATGACCCAGTAGGTTGTCCGTCGCCGGGGGTATCGGAAAATACAACAAAATATCAATCATCTGTCATTCATTCTATTTCTTGCACACTTAAAACCAAAATCGGGTCGTACACTACAAACAGTTACAAAAAATAGTCATTTAACAGTAATGAATGTGGTAAAGCCAAAATATATGGAATCGAGAGGAAACTCCAGTCGCAATGATGAGAAAAAAAAAGTCACCCCTCTAATGCTATTTATCAATCGAAGACAAGGAATGGCCTCCGGTTGGTCTTGTCCGATTGGTCGGCAGGTACAAAATCCGACGGCGTCACACCGAGTCCTGCAACATCAACACAGAACATGTCAACACACTGCCGCGACAGCGAAACTCCAAAACTCGACCATACAATATTTAAGCTTTAAGCTAGATCTATCTCAGTGTAGGGCGGGTACCCTTCTAAAATTAGCGATATAAGAGTTAGTGCTTCTCTGATCTACACACCCAGAAGAGATATGGACAACTCATAACTGGTTAACATTCAATGCACACCAAATCTTTCCAAGACCAACTTCAAGACCACTCAAATTTTTCTTCAATTTAAGAGATAATTATTGAAGGGGATTCCAGTACCGAGTTGCCCTTTCTCTAGGTGAGGAGAGGTTAGCGAGATAAATACATAAATAAAAAATATTTGGCGTACACCATAGAAGACACGCCCGTGTGTAGACTCAGTGAGAAGCAGTGACATAAATGAGTTGAGCTCTGTCGTCATTCACATTCACCCGGTCCCGGTACAGGGGCGCGATGGTGGGCAGGACGCTGGCCACAGTCACCGTGGGCGACGCCTTGCTGGAGAAGATGCAGCCCGTGATGAGGGTCAGTACGTCCAGCACTGGAAAACAAAATCATACCTAGTTTTAATTTTTTTTTTAAATTAGAAAAATATTTATTACGTAACCTGGAAATTTAATATATGGGGTTTAGGACATTAAGTTCAAGCCTTTGATGCTCTTAAAACGCTACTTTGGGCCTCAAAATTTAGAGAGTTACTTGTCATTGCAGATGTTTTCGGAAGCACAGGGCCATGCACAAAAAAAAAGCCAGTAAAAAATAATGTCACATTTTGAAAAATAAATTAAAAAAAAAAGATCACAAGTGGCACCCATAAAGTCAATGAAAAGGAGAGCGTCTTTGACTCCACCCGCAGTACTGACCCAGACTGGCGGGGAACAGCCAGGGCAGCGTCATCAGCTGGTAGACGTCACGGAGGATGGACAGGTCCACGATGGTGCGTACATACACGACGTACACCTCCAGGCCGATGTACAGGATGTGGCAGATGACGTAGGCGGAGAGGCGCGAGCGGTGCTTAGACTGAAGAGAAACAAAGCAATTCATTAACAGCAGTTGTAAAAAAAATGTCACATTAAAAATTAAATTATGCTGAAGAGTTTCCCGTCACACATGATGTAACGAAAAACTCTTCACGTAAAACAATTTTCATCACCAAAATAGTTTGTCAAGTGGCAAAATAGTTAGGGTGCAATCTGTTCGTCAGCAATATTGTCACATGACAAGATATTTCTCTACAACAGTGGCAGCAGATAATAATTCCCCCAAAACAGAAAAATAAAAACACAAACGGGAGGGTATGACAAGCGCCCATAGTACTCACAGAGTCCCTCCATGGGTAAATACAGGTGATGATGAAAAGCGCCACACCACAGAGGACGAAAAACACGAGCGGAATCTCAATCTCTGCCAAAGCACAAATAAATACCACACTAAGACAATTTCCCCCTATAAGAAGTAAAGGAGTGGAAGGGGACCGAAAATGAGAATAAAACCGAATCGATCATAAAACATGGCATTTCTTTACCCTTGACGACATCGTTCAGGTGGGTCGCCCTGAGGACGAACTGCTTCACGGTGCCCGAGGTGCTGTCGTGCACGTTGAAGAGGTCCTGCGCCGCGTAGCCGGCCACCATTAAGTGGAACACGGTCCTCAACAGCAGCGTCAGGCCAAACAGGATCCTGAAGCACCCCATGGTCCTGATGGAAGAACAAACAAAAATAATAATCAGCACCGGAATCAACGCAAGGGAAGCACACACGATTCAGTTATGCTTTTGCTTTTTGCCAGTCTCGCCTGCTGAACACACACAAGGGTCGGTCGGGGAATTCAAATGGTCGGGTGCGGGGGGGGGGGGGGGGGGGGGGGGCACAAAGAACGCCACGCCCCGCCCCGCCCCGCCACCGTCGGTGTTCGGGTTACACTTCCAACGCTGCATACTTCACACAACCGCCCCGCCGCGGTCAAAGTCAGCGGATCACACGGAACGGAGAGTGACTGACAGAGAGAGGGAGAGAGTAAGAGAAAGAGAGAGGAGGAGAGAGGGAGAGAGAGTAAGAGTGAGTAAGAAAGAGAGAGTAAGAGAGAGAGAGAGTAAGAGAGAGAGAGTAAGAGAGAGAGAGTAAGAGAGAGAGAGAGAGAGTAGGAGAGAGAGAGTAGGAGAGAGAGAGTAGGAGAGAGAGAGTAGGAGAGAGAGAGAGAGTAACAGAGAGAGAGTAAGAGAGAGAGAGAGGAAGAGAGAGAGAGTAAGAGAGAGTAAGAGAGAGAGAGAGTAAGAGAGAGTAAGAGTAAGAGAGAGTAAGAGAAAGAGTGAGTGAGAATAAGAGGGAAAGAGTGAGAGAGAAAGAGAAGGGGAGTATGAGTGCAAGAGAGATAGTGTGTAATTAAGTGACTAAAGGTGGGGGGGGGGGGGGGGGGCGAGCCCTTACAGATGCTCGGTCGGGGTATTGAGACCCAGAGGACCTAGAGGACCTAGAGTGCCTCCAAGTCTCTCTTCAACTCTCTCTTTACGCAATAATTCTTGACTGTATATATATATATATATATATATATATATATATATATATATATATATATATATATATATATATATATATATATATATATATATATATATTATATATATATATATATATATATATATATATATATATATATATATATATATATATATATATATATATATATATATATATATATATATATATATATATATGTTAACTACGGTTTGTTACAAATTTTTTTTACCTGTTCTGTAAACTGAACCTGTTCTGTAAATTTCACTGTTTAAGCGTCGTACACTCGTTGGACTTATAGTCCTTTTGTACCACTTCGAAATTCAATAAATCAAATCAAATCTCTCTCCAGCTCCCGCGGGCGCTGCTGGGCCCACACGCCCCAGGCGGCGGCGCTCCTTTCGCGGGCCCCACAGCACCGCAGCGCCGTCTCTCTGGAGCAGACTAAGGCAGCCTCAAACGCGGCCTTGAAGCGGGCGCAGCGGCCCATCCGCAGCGGCCCGACCACGAGGCAAAGAAAGGCGACGGTTTTTCCGGCCAACTTCACCAAACTCGCTCATTCGCAGATAGGGCACGCACGAGCCCCGCGGAGCGAGGGACCGTCACCAAATCATTATACACTCCGGGGGGAGGAAGAGAGGGGCAGGGGGGAGATGGAGGGAGAGAGCAGGGGGATGGGGGGGGGGGGGGAGAGAAAAGGGGCAACCCCTCCTATTGGTCGCCCCAGGCAGGCAAACAACGCAGAACTCGCCGTCTGCGCGTGCGAGTACGTAGGACATCAATAGACATTTCCAACGGGTATCGAGAACGGAAGTAGGAGAAGAGGTATACGGCCTAAACAGGCGGTGCGAGAAATCGCACGGATAAGGGTATCCGCACCACCGGCCACCATGCGATTTTACCTACTCCCGCCGTTTCCGCTCTGGTAGAATTCTTGTTCGCCTCTACTTCCGTCGTGGAGCCTCGCTGGAAATGCCTACAGAGGGGAAGGGCCCCCGGAGACCCGCTCCCTTGTGGACACGGCCCCGCGGTGACGTGACGCGCTTTAGTGGACCGTCACGTGACCACGGACGAGTCTCTCCGATGGGGCGGCGCCCGATAGTGTCGCATGACGAGGGCCTAACGACTCCACGGAAGGGTCGACGGCCCACTCGAAACACTGCGGACCCGTAGCTCCGTCACCGTCACACGTAGCGGGGCTCCATAGGGGAGCGAGCGAGAGAGGGAGAGAGAGAGGGGGAGAGGGGGAGAGAGAGGGGAGAGAGGGAGAGAGTGGGGGGGAGAGGGTGGGGAGAGGGAGAGGGGGGAGAGAGGGGAGAGAGGGGGGAGGAGAGAGAGGGGAGAGAGGGGGGAGAGAGGGGGGAGAGAGGGGGGAGAGAGGGGGGAGAGAGGGGGGAGAGAGGGGGGAGAGAGGGGGGAGAGAGGGGGGGAGAGAGGGGGGAGAGAGAGGGGGAGAGGGGGGGAGAGAGAGAGGGGGGGAGAGGGTGGGGGAGAGGGTGGGGAGAGGGTGGGGAGAGGGTGGGGAGAGGGTGGGGAGAGGGTGGGGAGAGGGGGGAGGGGGGAGAGGGTGGGGAGAGGGTGGGGGAGAGGGTGGGGAGAGGGTGGGGAGAGGGTGGGGGAGGGTGGGGAGAGGGTGGGGAGAGGGTGGGGAGAGGCCGAGAGAGAAGGGAGGGTGGGGAGAGAGCGAGGGGGTTGCGGGCAACCGGGCATCTCGACGGCGGGGGGATGGTCGCCCCCCCCCCCTTGTGCACACCTCTGGGGTTGCACAGCGATTCCGAACCCTGCCTTCTCGGACCTCTCCCTCGCTTACATGTGGAGTATCGCACCAGTGCGACAAAGACAGGGCTACAAAGGCGGCGCTCGGAAATCAGCCGCGGCGGCCGCAGTATGCCGCCAAAAGAAAAAGACCTTCCGTCGACGGGGAGGGAGTGAGACAAGAGACGTCGTCGGATCCGCCCGGACATCATCGGGGACATCTGTGTGCCGCGCCGCCGCGACACACTGGGCAAACACCACAGAACAGACAGACGGCCACCACAACGCACACACTGACGCGTGCGTTTCGGATAAGTTTGGCCTACTTTCCTGGAAGCACTGCGGGGCCGCTAGAGTGGAGGGGATTGCCCGACTCACAATGAGCAGGGCAGCGTGGGCACCCCCCCCCCCCCTGTCCGCCCCTTCGAGCCGATACGGCGAGTGCATCCAGAGAGGACAGACACAGCCCCTGCCTCTCCTCAGCTCCGGGCCGATAGGCATTTCCAACGAGGCTCCAGAACGGAAGTCGATACACAAGAACAGTCGGGGCAAGTACTGAATCAGGCGGGCTACAGCCGGGCTACGCTCGTCTTCCGTCCCGCTCCCACCCACATGCACTTCGAATAGGTGCGAGAAAGACTGAAGAGGAGCCGGGTTAGGCTCGCCCGCCCGCCCGATTGAGAACCCTAGCGTGAATGACTCGGACTGTGCATGAGGGAGTATGGGAACTCCGCAGCGCCAAGTGCGGGTGGGAGTATGGGAATACCCTATCCGTGGACGTGCGGCCTGCGGCACTGCAAACACGGCCGCACTGTTTAGGCTGGTCCAGCCCTGGCGCCCGGCGTTGGCGCGACGCAACAGGCTCCGAGGGGGGACGGCGCTGCCCAAGGCGCTGCCCGCCCGCCGCAGCGCCAGAGCCACGGGAAGAAGTGTGCATGAGGCTTGGCTCTCGCTCCGCCGCTGGCGATGTGCGAGGCCAGAGGCGCAGGGCACAAAATTCAACCGTTCTCCCTTCTCCAGCTCCAAAATTCCGGCCGTCTCGGAAAAATGGCGAAAGACGCCCCCCCCCCCCCCTCCCTGCTGTGGTTCCCGCCATACTGGATCCGCTAATGTGATTCTTCAGTTCTTCTCGACACCCGGTCCGAGTTTCAGCGGAGTACCCTATCGGTCGCTACACCGCGTCTGGTCCCGACCCTCGCGGCCACACGCGTCCCCCGCGGCCTGCAGAGGCAGCTCCACGGCGTGGCCCCGCCCTGCTTGATGTTCGTGACACATCGCCAGCGAGAGCTAAGCCTCGCACAAGCCTCCGAGGCAATCCATAGGTAATTCAGGCCTGACAGAACCGGCGGCTGCGGAGTTCAGGGCGCCGTGAAGTTTCCCCTTAAGTGTGCCGAAAATAAAATTCCAGCTCCAAGAGGAAACGGTATTTATCAAAGTCCCACCCCCGCCCCTTTCTATCCCTCTCAAGACCCCTTAAAATTTAATTAATTTGAATTAAATTTTAATCAAGGATGAACGCTGGTCAGCACGTCCAGGTGCGTACCCAGAATTTGGTTTCGGGGGGTGACATGCCGCGCTTTTTGCCTACTTTCAGGCGTTTGTTAAGCGGGTTGCCTATGCCGGCCTACGGTTTGGGGAGGGTTGACCCCCTGACCCCCCCCCCCCCTGGCTACGCCCCTGAGCACGTCAGCACCTTCCTCTACCGATACTGCCACTGCAGACCATGCGTCGACCTCGCCAGTTCCATCACCATCGGATGCACTTGTAGTCCCCCCCGACGCTATTAGAGTTCTGCTCTATCGGACAGGCTAGCCGGGTTACACCGGTCAGTCTCTCTCACACACTGTTTGTGCTAGTGAGCGGGAGCGAGACATAAGACAAACCGCGTCGGGCTGCCCCGCCCGACTGAAAGCTCCATCTGACGCCTCCAGGTCGCGTGGTTTACGGACGGCCCCCCGCCGGCCAATGACGGCCGGGGCGGCCAGGTCAGAGCACAGCAGACTGTACTGTACCAGACTGTACCGCCGCCCAGCATCGCCGCCGCCCGCCCGCACAGCCCGGCCCGGTCAGCACTGGGTATAGTCAGTCGTCCCAGCGAAAGAACAGTCGGACTAGACTGTGGCAGCCGCAGAGCAACTCGTGCTGCTCTTCCGCTAGGGATACTGCACTGTGCGGCGCGAAGCGTCTATTCCAGTCCGAATGGTGACCGGCGCGATCCAGGTACGGATCCAGACTGTCATAACAAGCCTGAAAACAAGGGGGGGGGGGACCAAGACGCGGCCACGTAGATAGACTGTGGCAGCGCCAAAGTTTGCATAGGCGGAGGGCAGGGTCGAAAATAGCGGCGCTGGGGCGGGGCGGGTAGGGGGGGGGGGGGAGCAGAGGGGTGGGGACGGAGGGGCGCCCCTTCGTCCTCGATCTCGCTGACCCCCACAAACCAGAGCCACAACAACGACCGTCCCCAGGAAACATCCCGTGGTATTCCCCCTCATCGGGCACAGGTGGTCGCGGCAAAGGCCGCCCGCCCGCGTCTCCTCGAACCGCAGACCGGCATAATGGCGAGGCCTGGGCCCGGCCTCTCCGAGGGCGCGGTGGGAACGCAGGGGAAGTGCCGCCAGGGTCGGGGAGGGCGCCGTTTGGACCCACCTCTGAAACAGCGCTCGCGTCGTGGCCCGGCTCGGCGACTGGGCGTGGGCTCGGCTCCAGCACTGACGCGACTGACGTAGTGTCTCCGACCGGGTCCGCTCCCACAACACGACTGACAGTGGCACGGCTGGCTCCGTCCGCCCGTCGACGGCGCCCAGACGGCGCGCCAGCGGCAGTGCCGACACGCGCAGGCGAGGCCAGTGCTGCCAACGGCTGCCAGCAGCCAGAGCCGGCTCTGGGGCGGCCGCGGTCGCGGCACGGCGGACCAACCGCTTCAATCCGTCCTGCAGCAGCTGCCTCTCGAAAATCTCGTTCGATTTTCCCGCCTGGAACTGGCGCTGGGTTCGCTCCGCACAATGTGCGGGGTGTGTGCTGCTTGTGTGTGTGTTGGCCAGACTGCGTACGAGGGGACAGGGGGAGGGGAGGGTCGTCGGCTTGCATTCGCGTCCTTTCCCGGCGTACCCCTTCGTCAGTGCTTGTGCTGCTGCTGCAGCAGGTGGGGGGGGGGGGGGAGATTTCCTCAACAGCACCGCTTCTGCCACATGTAGTGGAGCAGCGTCGGCATCGTCGGCGCGAGCTCTATTGTGATAAGGGGAGACCAGCGCCTCCAGAGCAGCGTGCGACTTTTCCTGTCCCGCGAGCCGCCTTATCTAATTTCCCAGTTTCCTCATGAATGGCCTGATCCGGAATTCTGACTGGAACGACCGCCGCTGGAACTCGTGCCGAAAAGTCTGGACAGCGGGAGGAAGGGAAGGGGTCGTCCCGCAGGGGGTAGCGACGGACTCACCGGGGAGCAGAGATACCCCCTCCACGAGTTGGCCCGTAGCCGGGGGTAGTGGCGGGCCTTGTTGTTGTTTTGCCTGGAATGTTGTGTCGTCTGACAGCAGCTGTCATCGCGCGAGTAAGTAAGTGTTTGAATGTGGTAGAAACTGAAATACATCTCTGGCATCTGCACGAACATTCTACCGTACCTGCCTTTCTCAAACTGGGAGATACAGTGCATCTGTTTTGTCTTTTTCTGGATAAAGATTATGGGGAGGTTATGAATGTGTACTTGTCTCCAGAATTTTTTCCAGCTTTGGGAACCTTAGCAATTTAAGTATATATATTTTTCAATGGTTTGTATCATAAATTGTTATTTGTTCTACTGTCTATGCAGTTTTTGTTGCATTCTGTGTCAGTTTAATGATAATGGTTGAATTGTATTCCAGGTGTCCCAGCCACTCTCAAGTACAGGTGAGGCAAATAAGAAATGGGAAAGACAATCAGAGTCGTAGTTTGTGGCATGGCAGGAGTGGGTAAAACAGCAGTACTTGAACAGCTCATAAATGGAAATGTTACACCGACAACTGTGAGTTGCAGTGACTCAACTTTCCACAGCTTTTTGTAATTGACTTTTGAGTAAATGTATGTTATTACCATTCTCCTGTCAGGAACTTCACCCCACCATTGAGGATATCTATGTGGCAAATGTGGAAACAGAAAGAGGCACCAGAGAGAAGATGCGTTTGTATGACACAGCTGGACTTCCGCCTCTATCTGGACCCAATGCTGCGGAGAGCTCTGCTCAGCAACAGCACCAGCAGCAGCTTGCAAAGCAGCTGCTAGGGGTGACCGAGGGATATGTGCTGGTTTATGACCCAACCAAACCAGAATCATTTGATTGTTTGCTGACCGTCAAAAGAGACATAGATAAAAATAAGGACAAGAAGGAGGTAAGTGACTGAGTTGTGTATTATGATTGTGTGTACTATGTACGGAAGTGACTTGAGAAAAACACTCATCTTGTGTATCTTTTTGTGATGACAGATAGCTATAGTCATCCTGGCCAACCGTATGAGAGTAATTAACAACAACTCATCTAGTCCTGGAACGCCACCTGCAAACCTGACAGCTTCAGCTACGCTCAACAAGGCCAACAGTTGGGCAATGAGAGAACACATGAAGCATTTTGAAGTTAATGCAATGGAAAGGGCATCCCTCCTGGAGCCCTTTGTTTACCTCGCCACAAAATTGAGCCCTCCTCCAAATAAAAGTTCGTTTCCTCAACTCAGCATGGTCAGGAAGTCAATCACAAGCCGACCAGATACTGCCTCATAAGATAGTGAACTATTTATTTAAGTACTTCTGCCATATTCCAATTGTTATTTTGTGTAAAATATGTTATGCCATGTGTTTGAATTTGTAATGTTTTTTGGACCGCTGAGCTGTGATATAAATTAATAACATGACACGTTAGTCGTGGAAACTTTTATTAAAGGTGAAATTCATGTGGACAAATAAATGACATATCTCTTGGAGAATGTAAAATTAAAAGTTGCTTGTATCAATGGTTAAAAACAACTGAGTTATGAAGCATATGTTAATTCCCCAAAAGACACAGAAAAAAGAGAAAAGAAATGTGAACAAAATTCATGAGATCACCTGCAGTGCTTTAAAAGAAAACAATGCACTTATTTAGGACGGCCTCTATAGCTACCACCTCCTTTCTTCCCTTTCTTGTTAGGTGCAGCTTTGCTATCTTCAGACTGTAAAAGAAGAGAAAAATTATCATTGAGATCAAAAGATGTAACTCTCAAGCCACAGAAAAAAAAAACAGCGGATAAATATTTTACCTTTCTTTTCTGGCCTGGATTTGAGCTTGGCAGTACCTTGAAGAATGAATCTAATCTACCTTGGGTTGTGCCAGATCTAGCCTTAGCAAGTTTCTTGGCTCCATTCCTTACTCGCTCCTCATTAAAGTTCTTGTCACCACACAGATATTTTACAAGACCTTCTTCGTCTGGTTCAACCCATTTTAGCTACACATAGAAAATAACAACATCAGATAATAAAATAATGCAAGATTACACCAAGTGAGAAAAGATCACCCTCCAGTTCTACCTCGAGTGATTCTGGCTGGGCAACCTCAGGCTCAATAAAGAGTCTGCGCGCTTCTTTGTAGGGCCAATCTTCTGAGACAGGATACTTTTTACTGTCTAAATTTTTGAGAATAGTTTCTATGTTTCTGTGCTGTTTTATGAGGTCCATAGCTCTTTTGGGTCCCACACCTCGAATGCTGTCACAGTAATCACAACCAAGCAATATACACAAGTCTATAAATTCGTCATGGGACAGCTCAAGTTCTTCTAGCACTTTATTAAGGTGGAATTCTTGGATTGGCATTTTGCGAGCCTCACTGAACGTCATGTGGCGTAGTAAAACAGATGAGCCAAAGGTAAGGGCATCCATATCTTCTGTGGCCGTGGCATAGACCTTCCCAGACTTCACCAAAGCAGCACATTGGGCTTCAGCTTCACAAGGAGCCTAGAGGATTTGAAGTGATATGATAAAGTAAGTAATGTTGCTCAACAAAATTTAAACAAATCAAATGACTGCATTTCAGGTAAATTACATCAATGTATGGAATTCCCATGAGTTTAAGGAGGTCCTTGCACTGTTCACCATGATGTTTAGTAACTTTTACTAGTCTCCTGTTGAACTTATCAATATTTTCAGCATCACCTGAAAAAATAGATAGAACGTGCATGTATGAGGGAAAACGGAACCATTTATATAAATGTATATATAAGACAACAGAAACAAAAAAAATAACAAACCAGCTTCTTCTGCTTGCTGCAATGCCTTTTGAGCTTCTTCTCTTCTCTCAGCACGTTTGTTCAGCTCACCAGACTTCATTTCTGGAGGCTTTCCATCGAACACATAAACAGGTTTGATTCCATTTTCTACAAGACGTATGGTTCTGTAGAATGTACCCATCAAATGACTGAAAAATAAATAGCATAGCATTGCGTTAGGTATGGCAAGAACATCAACCTTTTAAAATTAGGTCTTTGTGTGTCATTCAGAAATTTCAACAGTTAAAATTCAATTGGAAAGACAAAACAGACCTTGTTGTCTCACCGGCAGCATCAGTTAGTTGTGCTCCTTCACTTCTCACAGCTATCAAGAACTGATAAAGGCTCATAGAGGCATCAATCGCTACTTTGCGACCTACGACGAAATAATTCATGAACAAATTTAGCAACTATACAAAGTTTTACACTTTCATTGCATCTGTCATGAAATGTCACAGGTACATAACCTGCAGACCGTGCAGGGGAACTACTTACCAAAATAATTTTTGATTTCATTTTCCTTGACAGCTGTAGGCGCGATGTCAGCAATAAGTTTGGAGAGACCCAAAATTCCCATGGTGAGGGCGGGGAAGTCCTGTCAGGGGTTAAAACAAAATCTAGTGGAATTTAGAAGTGGCGCGAAAACATTCGAGGCAACAACAGCGCACAGGTAAACAAGAGGACGTTATTCACAGCACTTGTGCTGCTGCGAATACTGGAACTGCTCAACCTGCAAACAGCTGCTAGTCCACGTTCACTGCTTGTTTTGGGGCCCCTCCTCTTCCCGGAACCACCGCAACCCCATTTGAAGGCGAAGTGAAATCAGCGAAGACCACCATCACAATCAAAACAAACGCTCGGGTAGGTTGGTGCTTCCGGAACGGTGGTGGCGCCGCCGGCGGCCATTTTCGAAACTTTCGGCGGGAGCGGGCGGGGAGTGCGGGTGGGAGGGGTGGGGCTGGGGGTGGCAGCGGGGGCCCGGCCGGGGGCCCCGGGGGCCAGGGGGGGTGGGCTGCGGGCACGGCTCGCGGCGGGGCGGCGCGGCAGGAGCGGCGCGGCGCCTCGGCTCGCAGTTGGCATTTCGCGAGCGGCTCGCGTTCGCGCACTGTGAGCGGAGCGGAGAGGCGAGGCGGCGACGCGAGGGCTGTGCTGTTGCCGCTGCCGCTACGTGACGAGTGTGTCGTGCCGGGAGAGAGCCGTGACAAGTCCCACGGGCCGGACCAGCCGGACAACGACGGCAGCAGCCGGGTGACAGACATGGCGGCGAGCGCGAACGGGACCGTGGACCCGGGCAGTGCGGGCGGCGCGGCCGGGTGCGGGATCAAGGGGGACATGACGTCCGCGGACGGCCGGAACGCGACCGGCAACCACTCCGGCACGGACGGCAAGCCCAGCGAGTATCTGCGGGAGCTCATGGATGAGAAGCACAAGCTGGACGGCGGCCAGTGGCCGAACGCGGCCCGCCTCCTGGATCAAGGTAAGCATCGGCAAGGAGGCGTCGCCGTCGTCGTCATCGTCCTGGCCGCGGCGGCGACCACGCGGCGGCGGCGGCCGCGCGCGGTCGTGCCGGGGCCGCGGCGCCGTGGATATCCTGCGGCCCCCGCGGTCAGCAGAGGCCGGGCGCCCCCAGGGCCTCCGCAGGGCCTCCGCAGGGCCCGGCGCGGCCACCGCCAGCCGTGTCGTGTGCACCGGCGCGGCGAGCCGAGCCCCGGGGCAGCCGGGCACAGCCGGGCCGCGACGCGACGGGCCGAGCCGAGCCGGCCGAGGAGAGGAAACGGTGTTGCTGGCTCCGATACCGCTGCCGCCGCCACCGCGGCCACTCGTTGTCGCGCGGCCGCTGCCACGGCTGCTGCAGCGGCTGCGGCGACAACGCGGCCCCGCAGCGTTGTCGCTGTGTACGCCGCCTGTGGCCGCCTGACACGCCGCAGGCCCAGCTGATTACAGCGGCGTCACTTGCGGCGCCCCGATGTCTGCCGCACCAAGACGACGGCCACCACGGTGTCCTCCACATGCGGGCCACGCGCCGCCGGCAGCGGCCGATAAGGAGGCCAGAACCGCCGCCTCCCGCCTCTCCCGCTATCAGAGACACGGAGAGAGGGAGAGAGGGGGGAGAGAGGGGCGGGGGGGGGGGGGGGGGGGAGAAAGAGAGGGAAGGAGGACGAGGCTGAGTGTTTACCTCAGACCCCACCGCAATGTCGGGGCTGTCGGTTGGTGGGCGGGGGTCGTCGCTGGGGGCATTGTTGGCGTAGCGCGGCGCCGCCGCGCCGCCAGGTTGACAGCCCCGGTCACCGTGCCGCAGGGGCGGATCCAGGAGCGGCGTAAAGGGGGAGGGGGGCAATGTGCCGGCTTCTGCCTATGTTCAGGCGGGATGTATTGTCGGCTGCCCCGTCGGCCAGTGTCCTTCCCCCCCCCCCCCCCTTCTGGATCCGCGCCTGCCGTGTCGCTGTCGCCGCGCATCCCGTTGCCCCAGATCCGGGCTGCATCGGCTCGCGGTCTGTTTCTAGCGAGCCGGTCAGCGGAGCGGGCCTGAGTGAGAGACGACCAGGACGAGCACGACGGGACACACACACACACACACACACACACACACACGTACGCACAGGTCTGGTTTCCCATCTCAACCTTGACGAGGAGCTCGCCCAAGTCTGCCCGTCCTGCGAGTGTTACAGAGAGGGAGTGAGAGAGAGAGAGACAGAGCGAAGGCAGTCGTGGCAACGCTCCAACGAGAACGAACCGAACGCGCGCAGGACGTGGTCTACTACTGGGTAGGTTCGGGACGCGACGTGGAAATGCGCGAGGATGAGAGGAAAATCGGGAGGAGGAGGAGGGCGAGATGTAGCGATGGAGGGCAACTCGAGAGAGAGAGAGAGAGAGGGGGGGGGGTGCGAGGCTGGACCGGCCGTAAAGTATCGGACTGGGTCAGTGGTGCGGATGCTGCAGGCGCCACGTGACCCCGCGCCCCGACGCAAAGGAGATCCGGCGGGAAAACATGAAACGGAATGAAATGAGCCTGAGCCGCTCCGCGGAGTGGAGGCGACGCGGCGCCGAGGTGCACACGGGGGCCGTGCACGTGTTACGTAACGGATCGCTCCGTCCTTGTCGCACCTTAAAGAGACACGCGACGCGTCAGGGGGCGGATCCAGGAGAGACTCGAAGGGGGCGGTCGGCACGAAGTGCTGTTTTTGTCTTTCTCCAGACGGAAACTATTGCTGTTTGCCTGCATAGTAGCCGGCTATCATGGACCCAAGGAGGGCGGGACGCAATATCCCTCGTAGCCCCCCCACCCCCTCTGGATCCGCACCTGCAAACGCGTTACGTGGTATGTGGACGCGGCCCCCTGCTCGGACCCGGTGAGTTTCGCATCGCGCGGGGGCGGCGGCGTTCCGGACAGAGTCTGCTGCCGGGAACGGCGCCGAGGCCGAGCAACTTGCGAAGGAGGTGCCTGGAGGTGCGCGGGGCCGCGCGGGGCTGGGATCTGAGCAGCCCCGGAAATCAAATACCCAGGAATAACAAAAGGGGCTGTAGGACAAGGAGGGGCGGCGGCGGGGGGAGCGCAAAGCTGTGCCGATCCGGCCCGGCCCGCCGCAGGCCGCGGGGCCGCCGGGGGAACTTACCGTGCCGGGGCATCAGGGGTCTGAGCACGAACCCCGAGTAGCCTGGTCCCGCTGGGCTGCCGGCGCAAGCAGCGCCCGCCTGGCGGAGTGCGAGAGAGAGAGAGAGAGACGAGACGGCGCGTTTGACTGTGGTGTTGCAAGAGAGATGCCCTGCCGGGGATGCCAGTCCGGTCATCTCTCTCGCACGGCCGTGGTCAAATGGGGAGTCGCGTTGCCCTTCGCACTCAGTCAGACCGCCGATGAAACCAAAATAGTCGATTGGTGTGGACCTCAGTGTGGACACCCGGAGAGGACGCCTTTTCCTCAAATGGGCCAATAGAGTTTTCCGCCGAATCAGAGGTAAGAAGGTGATAAGCACTTGACGATGGGAGTGGTGGAACCGCTTTCTTTTCCGTGGGCTACACACAGAACTATTGTTTCCTCTAGTGTCTAGGAAGTACTCCTTGTTTTCTACATACTTCCGCTGTGGGGTTCGGGTTTGGAGTACTCTACTCGACTTGGAGTATGACATTTCGGACTCTTCCATGATCCTAGTTATTTCTGTGATGCAGTATGTGACTACGGAAGGGTTCTCGCGGAAGGATCTTTTAACAAGACAAAACAAGTGCGAGCGAGACCACCTCTTACCGCCGTCAAATGAGGCGTCGCGTCTCGCACCTGTCCACGCCCGGTTACCGCGCATCTCGCGCCAGAACTGGGTCGCGGTAGGCATTTCCAAGGAGGTTTGACAACGGAGGTGTAGGATCAGGAACACTTCCAGAGCGGGAACCTGTAGCATGTGAAATCTTCAGGGGCAGAGTAGGCGCTTCCGCGAGTGGCGAAGCGATTTCTCATACTACCCCATTCCGCTTTTGAATTTTTCTTTCACTTCCGTTCTCGAGCTTCTTTGGAAACGCCTATACTGACTCTCGTCGCGCGATAGCGTCACGTACCTTGTGCACGGCGGCCCGGCGGCGGAGCAGCGGTGTGTTTCGGATGGACGGGCCGGTGGGCCGGGCGTATCGCACGGCGGCAGGCAGCGGCGGCCCAGTCTGGGCTTCCCCTACCCCCCGCCGGCCGCGGCCGTCTCGCTCGCACCGCCACAGTCAAATGGGGCGTTCGTCTCTCTCGCACTCGGCCACTACTGCCGTCCGCCTCTCTCGCCGCCGCCGCCACCGCCAGCACAGCAGGTGCGGCCGGTCGCAGTAACGCACAGCCCTTCGATTTTTACGGCGCCCCGTCCGCTCCCGCGGGGCGGGCCCCCAGGACCTGCGGGACCCTCGCCCCCCCCCCCTCTCCTCTCGCTCTGTCTCTCTCCCCGTTCCCATCGCTGCGCTCCGAGGCGGCCGCTACGTCACCGCCGCATTTCTCATCCTCCTCTCCGCTCCTTTTTTACGATATTTCATCCTCTCGCGCTCGCGCGCGTCTCAAATTCTCATCTTTGGGAAACCCACCGCTATCGAAGGGGTCTGATTCGCCTTGAGCCATGTACGGAGTGTAAGGTGTCGCGAGGCAGTAAGGTGTTACCTCATGTAGGCGTAGTTGGTTGTAGTTGTATGTTGTGCTGTAAAGTATCAAGTATGGCGGAATGTAAATTGAACAGGGCGGCCCTGTGTCTGACCCTGATATGCATTTCCATAGAGGCTTGACGACGGAAGTGTAAGAACAAAGAACACTTCCATAGCGGAAACCGGGAGCATGAGAAACAGAGTAGACTCCACCGCGGGTTGCAAAGCGGTTTTTCATACTGCCCGTTTTCGCTTTGGAATTATTTTTCTTCTTTCACTTTCGTTCTCGAGCTTCGTCGGAAACGCCTATAACCATCGTGGTTACCGGTGTGCTTTAGGAGACGTCCGCGTGACGCTTTGTTACACTTTGTTTCTCTTCTGCTCGTGACGCGTCCTTTGGATGTGCGACAAGGACAGAGTGATACGGGCATTGCGTGCGATATCTTTGGACGGCCCCTTATTCGGAATCGGAGCAGGAAGGGCGGCGGCGGGGCCTATAGAGTAGTTGAGCTAACGCGATTGTGAAGAAGAGAGGAGGAACAAAATTCCGGAACATGGCCGCCGTGACGTCAAAATGGGCCGGTATGAGAAATTCACCGCTCGGAACCAGTCGCTCGCCGCTGAGCGGCGCAAATGCGCTCGACCTGTTCCTAGCGGTGAATTTCTCATACCGGCCCATTGTGACGTCTCGGCGGCCATGTTCCGGAATTTAGTTCTTCCTTTCTTCTTCACAATCGCGTTAGCTCAACTACTCTATTGAGTTAAGATAACGTGCGTGTTATGCGTCGCGCGGCTTTTAACCTTGTTAACTGGGGCGGTGCGGGACGCGGCCGCAGCTCGGCGGCCTCGGGGTGACGGAACCACCCCCGTCGACGCCCCTCGCCCTTCCTCTTAAGTTCCGCCCTTAAACGGTATACTAGGGGTGCTCCGAGCCGGAACCATTCAGCACCTCGTACAGTGTACGAAAGTGTACGAACCCGAACGGTGGTTCGCCCCTAATCTCCTGCACAAAAGATCCTGCAGCACTTTGTAGTATGCACCTGCCCTTTAGTACCTCCGTGCATTACCTCAAATCTGGACTATTGGGCTGTTTTCGGCGCGAAAACACCCTAAATAGTATTGGGTCTCTAAAAATTCTAACTTTATTGACCTTGTAGCACCTTACGTAGCTACAGCTGTAACACCCTACACACTTTGAGTGCCCGGAACCCGTGAGACACATTTTTCGCTCTTCATACCATAAGATCATAATGAGTGCAAGAGAGACAGAGAGAGACAGGCCATCACGGCAGGGCTTAGGCCTGTCCTACCTTCACATGGAGGAACCCGCCGCCGCTTCCGAGCCAGTTGCGCTAGTGTAACCGCG
>CM049607.1:342500-357500 GCA_026979955.1 Megalurothrips usitatus
CTCTCCTACGGGTACTCGCGGCAGGAGACGTTATGTAATTTTTCGAACGGCGTAAGCCGCTGGTGTGGAGCGCTCGGTAAATAATGAATATCGGTGAAAGGTCACGGGCACGTGGAGCGCTGCCTTCCTGCCGCCACAATTATAGCCTCCTTCCTCCCCCTCGTCTTTTCCCTCTTCCCCTCCACCTTCCTCTCCACCTCCTCCTCGCTCCCTTCCCCTCCTCCTTCCGCTCCTCCTCTCCCTCTTCCCCTCCCTCCCCCTCCAAGGCCTCTCCATCGCCAGGCGGCCAGCCTCCCTCATAGCACAAGGCACACGGCGCCTTCCGAAAATAGCGTCGTCCTGAAGTGTGACGTGGTCCGCTGTCATTCTGTCAGCAGCTGGAGATCTGCTAAGGGCTTGTCCACGTAACGCTCTCTCTCTCTCTCTCTCTCTCTCTCTCTCTCTCTCTCTTGTGTCAGTAGTCTGATCTGTAACTATAATTTGTTTTTAACATACTACGACTACGATGTGCATCCGAAGTGTTCAACTTCGCACACACGGATGTAAGATTCTTTTTCTCATAATTACGGATGAGTTCGTACGTAAACAACCTTAGGCTTTTACGGTTATTATGTTACGGAATCGTTGGTTTCGTACAAAATTGTACATTCCTCTGAATACGTATATAAGGATTACTTACAGTCGTGCGTGTAATTATGTACAAACAAAACCGTACATGACATGTGAGTGTGTACGAAACGCACTTTCACCTCACTCCTGTCCTTGGCACACCTTTTGAAGCCTGTAGTGGGCGAAAGAGAGAGAGAGAGAGAGAGAGAGAGAGAGAGAAGGAGAGCGTGACGTTACGTGGTATTTGGACGACCCCTTACTGGGACTCGATAACAGTTTCAGTATCGAGCCGCGCGGACGCTTCCCTCGACGGCGTCCACTGTCATTTCTAATGGCCTGTCCGTCGGAGAGGGCAGGCAAGACGGAGACGGGGAGAGTCACAGAGAGAGAGAGAGAGATGGGAGAGAAGGGTTGTCACCCTCGAGGAGACCAGTTTGCTAAGAACTCAAACGAACTAAGGCCCGTAACGTGTCACGCCAATCGCAGAAGCAGCGCCTTGAAAACGGCATCTCTAGCGACACACACACACACACACTCGCACACACATACACACTCGCGCACGCGTGCAGCCGTGGAAGACGATAGCATATCAAATGAGTCCAAATTTAAATAGACAGCGGCTTGGGGCGTTGTGTCGCCTAGACAAACACGTGTTCGCTATGATTTAGCGGGGCGGTCCCTACAAACGCACCACTGTCGCCGTAACAACCTCTGGCAGCGTGACCAACGGCACGTGTGTGTGTGTGTGTGTGTGTGTGTGTGTGTGTGTTTTACCTGTCAGACTCCGCCAGAGAAGCTGGCCCGGTCTAAGAAAAGAGCCGCGTTGCGACGTTCCCTGGCGGGGTGGACGGGAGACAGGCGGGGTGAGGCCCGGGAGGAAAGGAGAGAGAGCGAGAGAGAGAGAAAGAGAGAGAAAGAGAGAAAGAGAGAAACAGAGAGAGAGAGAGACAGAGGGGGGGGGGGGTGAGGCGGGGGAAGAGGGGACACCGTTTCGTAATTAATGTACCCCCGCGGCCCTAGAAGCGCCCCATCGCTGTCACCGAGCTCAAGTGGGTCATTTTATGTCATGCGGCACCTCCTTAAAAAAAATGATGAAAAGGGAAAAAAAGTTGAGACCGAGTTGGTGGGCAGGCGGGATGGCATGCCAGCCCCAGGCCTAAATAAAAAAAAAAGAAAATATTTGAAAGGGCGCGAGTTGCTGGTTGCCTTTTGCCGCAGGGTTTTTGCCGTCCGAATTTCTCATAGCGGATCAGGCGGCAGCAGCTCGGCGGGGCCGACGGCGGTTTTCATTTGTCTGACAGCACGCGGACTTTATCGCGTTAGAACTGAAACTGTTTGCTTTATTTTTTTTTTTTTGTTTTCACCGCCGTGGAAGTTTTGCTGCGTGCGCTCCCCCGGTTTCCTCTCCTTTTTTTAAAAGTGGCGCCACGCCGCGCGCGGCCTCCAGCGCGCCGCCGCCTGCCCGGTCGATGCCCGTCACCCCCTCTCCGCCACCGCCGCCTGTAAATGTAAGCAAAAGCCTGGCGCGGCTGTCACGACCAATTTCATCGCCCTTTTGAATGTTGTTTCATGTCGCGCGTGTTTACCTATGGCCAGGCGTGACGAGACGAGACGAAAGTTTGGATCTGGAAGCCTGGGAGGTGCGAGAGATAGAGAGGGAGAGTGAGGAGAGAGAGGGAGAGTGAGGAGAGAGAGGGAGAGTGAGGAGAGAGAGAGAGAGAGTGAGAGAGGAGGAGAGAGAGAGAGAGAGAGAGAGAGAAGAGAGAGGGGGGAGGGGGGGGGGGAGGAGAGGGTGTCAAAGGGAGCGAGACAAAAAAGAAATGAGTGGGATGTGTGTCGGCCACCGGGGAGCCCACCGGCCGCGATGACGTCATGATGAGTGAGATGCTGTGGAGCCATCCGGGATCCTTAACGGGGTCTTATGCGGGGATCCTGCGGGATCTTGCGGGATCCTGTGGGATCCACGCACGGCCCTGCGCCGTCGCTGCGCGCAAACACCCGGGACCCAAATTGAAAATTATTACACGTGCGCCACTCCACCACCCATCTATCCATCCCCTCCCTCTCTCTCTCTCTCTCTCCTTGACATCCCTCTCCCTCCCTCTCTCTCCCTCTCTCTCTCTCTCTCTCTCGGTCCCGTGCCTCTCTCCCCCTCCCTCTCCCTCCCTCTCTCTCCGCTCTCGGGGCCCCTTGACATGCCCCGTCTCCCTCCCTCTGCCCCTGTCCCCTTCTCTCTCTCTCTCTCTCTCTCTCTCTTGACATCTCTCTTCTCGCTCCCTCCCCCCCTTGCAGGCCGCGGCGGTCCCGTGCCCCTTTGCCCCCGTGATATTATTTCCTCCACCTTCCGCCGACCGCTCCCGGGGCCCCGCTTGTTGTTCCTGGCCCCCTCCCCCCTCCCCTCCTGTCTCCTCCCCCCTCCCCCCGTCGCGATCGTGCCATCGCGATATTCTGATAACGCTGATGATAACAGCGCCTTGTTCGCGCGCGGGCGCCTCCGTCCGCTTAAGGAAGTTGCGACCAATCAGATGGCTCGATCGGGGACACACCTACCCGCCCTGGGGAAATGGGGGGGGGGGGGAGAAGGGAGTTCCTTGATGAGTGCTGAAAAGGGAGAGGGAAGGGGTTTTAAGTGGAGGCTTTGGGGGTGCTTTTTATCCGCCTGCTCATGTCTCTCTCTTTTCTCTCTCTCTCTCTCTCTCTCCCTCTCCCTCTCTCCCTCTCCCTCTCTCTCTCTCCCTCTCTCTTTAGCTCGGCTGGTTATCTCTCGCGCACTCGATGGCTACCTACCGAAGAGCTCCGCGCTTCACACCATCTCGCGGTGGCGGCGCTTCGCCTACACCTTTTGTGGCGGCGTTTGTGGGGGGGGGGGGAATTCGGCCAGGTGTGGGAGCGAGATGGAGGTAGAGGGAGGAAGAGGGAAGGGGCCAGGGAAAGAGAGGAGAGAGAGAGAGGGGGGGGGGGAGTGACGAGGAGGCGCGGAAAGTGGCGCAGGAGGGTGCCGAGCTGTACATTTGATGCACCTTTTCTCGCCCCACCCCATTGATACGAGAGAGGATGAAAGAGGGATGGATAGATAGATGGATAGGAAAGGGTGAGAGAGCGCGCGCGAGAGAGTGAGGCAGGCGCTTCATGGCTGCGATGGCGGAGGCAAGTTTGCGCGCCCGTTGCTGGACGGAGTCGCAGTGCCGCGTCCATCTCTGCGGCTGTGCTGGCAAACGAGTGCTAGTACTAGTAGTGAGTGGGGGGGGGGGGAGGTCTTGAATAGAAAGAGCCACAGCAGCGGTCCTGGCGAGGCTAGCTGCCCGCCACCCCGCTGCTGGCCGCGTGGGGAGGGTCTGTGCGAAGTTGTTGGGTACCTCCCGCACCCTCCCCCCTCCTCACTCACCCTCACTAGCCGTCAAGAGAGTAGTCCCGCTGCGACCCTCGAAAAATGAAGAAAATAACCTGCGAAAGAAAAAAGAAAGATGGACGTTAAAGGGGAGAAAAAGTCGAGGAAAATAAACCTTGCTACCACTCTGACCGCCACCGACCACAACAACACTGGACGGCGAGATCCTTGCTTTCCCAGCGCACTCTGCGAATTGCACCCGGGTCCGCTAAGGGTGTCGGGCGTGTTTTTTTTATTTTATTTTACCTCCCCTACTTTTTTGGGGGCAAGTCTCCCTTACTCCGCTTGACTCCATGCTGCAAGCGGTACTCGCTCGGCATTGTCTGGTGGTAGCCACACCGTTCTCCCTCCCTCCTGCCTCTTTCGCTTTCTCTCTCTCTCTCTCTCTCTCTCTCTCTCTCCGTACGTCCTCCTCGCTCCCACTCTCCACCCGACTCTCTATCTTGCATAATATCCCTTTCCCATATCTGACCAATAATTCATTCTCTCGCTAGAACTGGTGTCTGCTGCCAGTAAGCTGCGGGGCCGCGCACTCCTGGGTGGCACTTTCGCTTCGTCCCCTCCCTCCCCCCTCCCCCTCTCCCTCCCTCTCTCTCTCTCTTCTTTCTATTCCTCCCTTCATCCCCAGGAGTGCCATCCCATGGCAGCAGCCTCCCCTCCTTCCCCGCCTTGGTTTTCATAGTGAATTGCTTCTTACCTCTTACGGTTAGAGCTCCCCACCTCCTCCTTCACATCCCCTGTCTTCTCGCTCTCTCAGCCCGTTCTCACCTCAGCGGGCGTGCTGCCACCTCTCCACTCGCACTGTCTCTCCAGAGAGACTCCGCGTCTCTCTACTGTCTCTCCGGCTGGACCTTGTTGCACGGTGCCCGGAGCCGCTACCGCTGTTCCTCTGCAGTCGTTTCTCCTCCATTTTCCCCGACGCGATGATTTCCCCCGGAATGACAAGCGTCTCTCTCTCTCTCTCTCTCTCTCGCACTGCGGTAAAGTCCTTGCGCAGCGGCGGCGGAGCGCGGGCCGAGAGGCGCTTGGGAGGGTGATAGAGAGAGAGAGGAAAGAGAAGTGTGGGAGGGAGAGAGAGAGAGAGACAGGGGGAGAGGGAAGAAAAGAAGTGTGGAAGGGAGAGGGGTGCTCAAGGACCACCTTATTCGGCGCCTTTTGTGGTCCGTTGGAAGTTATTTGGAAAAGGACCGCCCCAGGCGAGTCGCGGCTGCAGCGGAGGGGCGCCGCCGCCGCCAGCAGCAACAACAACAACAAACACGACAAAGTTAGCTGGAAAAGAGCATCAAAATTGGAGTGCGCGCCTTTTGATACCTACTTTTTCATTTTCCCTCGAATGACGACGGCGGCCGGTGGTGGCGGAAAGACTTTGTTTCCGCGTCCTTTTGTTTATGTTTCGCACGTGCTTCCGTTTGTGTTTTTCGTCTCGCAAAAACAACACAAGCCGCACCGTCGTCATCTAGGGCGTTTTTCTGTTGTTGTTTTTTTATACTACTTTCATTTTGTGAACAGTGCCATTGCGCACGGCGTCGGCCGGTGGTCTGACGGAGTGCGACGGAGAAGGAGAGATGCGGAGCGCCTCATTTGACTGATGCCGTCACCGCAGTCAAATGAGGCTCGTTCTCTCTCGCGCTTCTCTGTCAGACTGTGCGTGTCGCGTTGTGCCGCTCCGCGTTAACCCCTCGCTCATTTCCGATGTCCGATAATTGGCACTAAATTGGAGGCCGCCGCCGCCTTCCCCGCGCGCCTCGCGTTTCGAATTCTGGTTTGCCGCCCGGGCTGACACCTCCGCGCGCCGCCAGGCCGCGTCCCGCCCGGAATGTGCGCGCGGAGTTTGAATTCCTTCCCCTCATCCCCTCGTCCCTCTCTCTCTCGCTCTCTCTTTCTCTCTCTCTCTCGCTCTCTCTTTCTCTCTCTCTCTCTCTCTCTCGCTCTCTCTCTCGCTCTCTCTCGCTGTCTCTTTCTCCCTGGCTCTCTCTCTCTCGCTCTCTCTCTCTCCCTCGCTCTCTCTCTTATCGCTTTCTGTGTCACCCCTTCCCCTTCTCCGTGTGCTAAATTCCTCTCCTTGTTGCCCTCTCGCTCTCTCTGTCTCTCTGTGTGTCATGGGCGCACTCACCTGACTATAGTAAGCACGCTGCCCCTCCCCCCCTCCCACACTGTCACAAATTATTTTCGCCTGTCCATGAAATTTTACGCCACTCGACGTTGTATCGACCGTAGTAGATCGATTATCAGGCCTGTTTCGTCATTTATACCAGGTGTCCCGGCTCAGCCGCGTCGGGGGAAAGGTAGTCAAGCCCGCAACAAGAGCCTCTCGCGAGTTGCCCACCCTTGGCGACAAGCTCTGGGCCGGTCTCCAGCCGCGCACACCTCGACCCCAACAGTTTACTGATACTTGTTTTTGCCAAGTATATAATTACTTAAGTAAAACTTACTTTAGTTAAGTACAAATTACTTAATAAAACCGATTATATTCAATTAGAGACTAGAGTCAAGAATTAATTTTTCTGGGTGAAGACGACGTGCTTCGGAGGTTAGGTCAACACGCAGAGTAACTTGGCACAACTAATTTGTTCGTTAATTTCAGGGCAAGTATGATATCCAGTTACGGCAACTAAGAATTCGTAGTGGCAACTAATTGTCAGTCACCTAAGCGAAAAGGCATTTTTTTATCAGCTGAAAAGTGGCAATATAAACTGCCTGGCTGGCTAGTATTGCGGTTTTGCCTGCCTTTTCCCTCGCACGGCTGATCTAGAACACCTGGTATTCGGCTTCACACACACACTTACTCACTCGCAGTATACTGGTGAAAAAAAAAAAATAAGGCAAGACAGCAAGCGCGGCACCAGGTGGTTTCGAACCCGTGATGTGCGGTCGTGAGGCGGGGTCGGACGTGCCGGCACTGCTGCATCAGCAGGCCGGGCCGGGCGGTAATCTGTGCCCGGACCCCAGCCGCCGCTGCTGCCCCCGCTACCCCCGCTGCCGCCACTACCGCCGCCGGCGGACGGGGTAGGCCACGCGCCCGACACGCGTGCCTTGCGGGACTGCGTGTCGCCGGTTTGCAGGCGTTTCCCTCGCTTTCGTCACTCCTCTCTCTCTCTCTCTCTCTCTCTCTCTCTCTCTCGTACCCCCCCCCCCCCCCCTTCTCTCTCTCCTACCCCATCGCTGATTGAGCCAACGAGCGCGGCAGGGCGTGGCGGCCGTGCTCAGGCGCTCTCTATTCCGCGCGCGTGCGCCCATGTGAGTGTGTGTGCGTGTGTGTGAGCGCGCGCGCGCTTGCTTCGGGATTGAAATTGTTAGTCTGGTGATGGGGGAGTCATTAGGCCTTCTAACGACCTCTGTGCCTAAGGGAGGTGAGGGGGATGCTACCCCTCTCCCGAACAGCTTCCGGCCCCCTCTCCTCCCCGGCCGCTGCCAACGCTGCACCCTTACCGTCGCCCAGCGTCACATAAGTCTGTCTCCGATCGCCGCGCGGGGACGGCAGAGCTGTGAATCCCGGGTTCGACGCTCATCAAAGCCCACCCCGCTTTTAATGCCCCCCTCCCCCTTTTTGTTGCATTTTTTGTTCATGCTCTGTAATTATTGTGTCCCCCGAGTGGTCACCGCCACGCGCTACGTATCGTTATCCGGGATTTCCCGTCACCCTGCCCCCCTCCCATTCCCCCCCCCCCCCCCTCACTTCACTCCACCCTCCTCTCCCCCTTATCCCGCCCCTTATACCCCATTTTTCCTGCTTTACGCGTGTCCATTTTTATGGTTTCCCGTAATACTGGCCGGGTGCGACGCGAGGACGAAAATCTGTGAAACGGCGTGTAGGGTAGAGACAAAAAGGGGAAAAGGAAGACAGAGAGATAAAAGAGGAATATAAAAAGGAAAACGAGGTAGCGAGCGAGCGAAATCGTAAAATTACAATAATAAGTCGTAATGGCAATGATTACTGTAACGATAATAATGACAATTAGTGGTAGTTACAGCAGTGATACTGACAGAGAGAGAGAGAGAGAGAAAGAGAGAGAGAGAAAGAGAGAGAGAGAGAGAGGGGGGGGTCGTGATTGGCGCTGTGACCGAGGCGTGTCCGTGGCCGGCCGCGGCCCCCGCAGCCCCTCGGTGGCCCCGTTGAACCTCAGCTCTTCTTTCTTTTGACTCCCCCTCCCTCGCCCTCCTCTCGTCCCAGTCCCCACCACCCCTCCCCACGCCTCTTTCTCTCTCTCTCTCTTTCCCTCTCCCTCCCTCCGTCTCTGGGTCGACGGGGTCTTTTCAATAATTCAGCGTAGGGCGGCCGCCGCGGCAGACGGCGCGCGCCCCACACTGTAAAGGAAATCGAACAACAAGCGCCGACATGGGCGGCGATGACGTCCCTGACATCATGATGACCATATTGATGATGATGGCAGTGATGAAGACGAAGACGCTGATAATGGTGATGAAGAAGATGATGATAATGACGATGAACAAGATGACGCCAACATTTATGTATAATGATGACTGATAATTTGATTATTAATAACGTGTGTCTTTTCTTGTTGCAGGTGTGTGTAGACTCGATGATGTCAGTCGTTGGTTCTTGCATTCCGCGCAGGTGAGTTTCTTTGACAACACACGGAGAAGTGCAGTCTTAGACTTCACAATCTCCAAGGCACTGATCTTATGGGCGAAGCTTTGGGTCGTGCTCCAAGAAAACACATTTCTGGGTGATAGGTGACGATTCGTACAAATTTTAAGAATCGCTGCCCAGCTGCGGGAGTAGAGAGTGGCGCTGCTCCGCAGGGTTTCGGTTTCTTTTCGAAAAACATAATTTTCTCTATGGCGCATGTCTCGTTACATTTGTGGTTTCGGCGTTCTTACCCGTGCTGGCTCGGCGTCGTCCCTGACGAAGCGTGGTCCTGAAGAGAGACAGCGACGGGAGAGAGAATGAGAGGAGGAGAGAGGGAGAGAGAGTCGAGAGGCCGAGTTAGAGGGGGAGCGCCTGGCTTGTTTGCATATTGCCCGAATCTCTCTTCCGGGCACGGCTGAGGGCCGGATATCCTGTTGGAAGGAAGCCTGCCAGGAAGCGGCTTTGGAGATAGTTTTGGGGGCGCTGGCTTCCGTGGTGGTTGTAGTGGCGGTGGTAGTTGGCATGGTGGTGCTCTTGGTACTGTGCTGACTGCTGTAACGTTGAATCATAGTACCATGGAACTATAACGCATGATTCCGCGAGGGAAGTGCAGGGGCGCATCCAGGAGCAGGAGCAGCCCTCTGGATCCGCACCTGGGGTACTACCATAACCATGCTTCCATGAGGGAACTACCATAACTGTGATCTATGGGGTGCCATAGGGAACTACCATCAATGTACCATGGTGAAAGCCTTTATGGTAATGCACGGGGACTGTGGTACTACAAGACGAGACCATGGTAGTGCCATTACTGATCTGATGGTAGCGTCAGTAGTGTCGGGGTAATAATTATTGTACCATTGTAGTGAGGCGGCACAATGGTAGTGCCGCTGCCGCTCTTTACTCATTGCTGCGCCGTGCCCCGTTCGATGCGCGACACATCATTGTGTGTGCCTGAATGGGGAGGGGTTGCCGTTGCGACCCTCTCTCCCTTTCTATCTCCCGCTCGCTCTCTCTTTCTCTCACTCTCTCTCTCTCTCTCTCTCTCTCTCGCTCTCTCGCTCTCTCTCTTGCTCTCTCTCTCATTTCCTCCATCCCCCTCCACCGTTATCAGCTATGCCGCGCCGCCCTTGAGGGGGAGAGAGAAGGAGAGACATGAGAGGGGCGAAAACGAAATGAATAGACGAAGGCCCAGGCCCAAAGTTTTCGAGAGTTAGTTGGGAGCGCCGCTGCTGCCGGGGCCGGGGCTGTGTATGTTCTCGGTGGGATACGTCTGCCGGAGTCAAAGGAGAGAGAAAGGGGGAAGGGTGCTTCAGGGTGAGAGAGAGCGAGAACGATAAGAAACGGAGGCTGCAATGGGGTCGCGACCACACAAGGCCTACTAGGAAAACCACGTGCATTTCTCTTTTCTTACCCCTCGCTCTCGGAAGTTCTCTCCACAACTTGGCACACTTGGTGAGCGTGCACCCGTGTGTGTGTGTGTGTGTGTGAAGAAGAAGTGCGAGAGAGAGAGAGAGAGAGAGGAGCACACCATTCTCTGTTGCTCCCTCGGCGGCTGCTATCTGGGTGGTCGTACCACTACGGACCCACACTACCCTACAGGACAGTCTTCTTCCTTCTCACTCGATGTTTGTTTCTCGCAGAGGAAAGGTTCCGTGTTTCGTGATGATAGCCTCGCTAACGCACGTTTTGCTTTCGCCCTCCTACTGCCTCTGCCTCCCCCCCCTCTCTCTCTCTCTCTCCCCGGAGGTCCCCCCCCCCCCCCCCCCCCCCCGCCCCCCGCCAGCTCCTCGTGTGAATTAATTTTGAGCAGACTGGGTGCACTTCACTTCCCCTCCGCCCCCGCGGCACGCCCCCTGCAGAGAGAGAGAGAGAGAGAGAGAGAGGGGGATGGTGAGAGAGAGGGACAGAGAGAGACTGAGAGGGAGAGAGAGCTAGGGGGTAGTGGGAGGGGAGGAGGAGGAGGTGGTGGTGGTGGTGGGGGGGGGGGGGTGATGGCCACTGGCCGCGCCTCCTCAGCCCCGTTTCATTGCTCTTCGCTTTGTTCTGGCCTCGTCACGTCGCGTGCACGATTTACGTAACGCTGCTCTGTCTGTAAACTAGGCCTCTCACTCTCTCCCACTCTTTTCCCACTTTCCTACTCTCTCCCTCTCCCCTTTCTCTCCTCTCTCTCACACAAGCGGTGCAGGTGTGGGTGTTATTGGTCGGTGTTGTGTCCCTGCGCCGATGACGTCTGAGGCCCTCGAGACAGTGAGGCGTGTCTGTGTCACCTCGCGAGAGAGAGAGAGAGAGAGAGAGAGAGAGGAGGAGGAGGAAGTAGGGAGGGGCGCCGCCGTGACACCTGAGAGTGACGGAGCTGAGAGGTGCGGGAACCGCCCCCCTGGACTTTAATTAAAAGCCGCACCCCGCCTCCTCGGGTTACGGATCTCTCTCTCTCTCTCTCTCTCTCTCTCTCTCTCTCTGTCACTCTCTCTCTTTCCTTTTCCATTTTATTTTCTACTTTCCCCATTTTCCCCGGAGGCGCATGTGCAGACTTCCCTCATGGCGTTGCATGCACACCACCACCACCACCACCACCACCACCACCACCACCACCACCACCACCACCACCACCACCACCCACCACCACCCCGCGCGTGTCCTCGGACAACGCGAAAAAGGAAAAGACGCAGGGAGGGAAATAAAAACGGCGGGCACCTTTGCGCCGCCAGATTGTCAGCTAGGGTTTCGGTCCTGTGGGTGACACTCTGCCGGCCGCAACCTGGGCGCACACATACACATGCATACGCACACACACACACACACAATCATACACACAGACACGCAGCTTGTTGCCGCTCAGAGCTGCACTGTAGTAGTCCAACCACTGAGTCCCCTGGGCGAGCCAATGTCCACCTCCCCCCCCCCCCTCTCTCTCTCTCTCTCTCTCTCTCGGTCTCACACTCGCGTGTGTGTGAGAGTGCGAAGGGTGGGGCGTAACCATGAGCCGGTCGGGGAGAGCATACCGGGGGAGATGCCCGCGCGCGCCGCGCCCGCTCCACCTGCGTCCACGCACAGCTACGGGCGGCCACGCTTCCCAGCCCGTCGTTAGTGATTCACAAGGACTCTCCGGGGGGCAACCCCCTCCCTTCTCTGCCTTTTACTCGCCTCTCCTGCACCCACCCTCCCTGCTGTTCTGCATCTCTGTCTCTCTCGCGCAGCTGCGCTCACCGCCATGGTGTGGGAGTGAGCTAGACGCCACAGGGACGAATCAGTCTAGCCAGAGGAGGGCTTTTTTTTTCCTAAAAGTAGTATAGTTCCCCCCCGGCTGTGGTGAAGGTCGGGGACTGCGGCACAGGTAATTGTATCCCTCTCCCACCCCCGTGCCATATTTTCCTCTCTCTCTCTCCCTTCAGGGTCCTGGTTGGGGGGTGGGGGTAGCCTCTGTGTACCACTCCCCTGGCGACCTCATGCCGCGCCGGTACGTTTTCAATTTGGACCGACAACATCGAGGGAGAGCAAGAGAGAGAGAGAGACAGAGAGGGAGAGAGTGGTGACTGTGGGGGAGTGGGAGAGAGACAGAGGCCTCCGCCCTGCCTGCGCGGTGTTGAGGGCGGTGGCGGAGCGTGGCGCCGGGGCCCGGTCCGGCCGCAAAAGTTTCCCGATGCCGCCGTGTAGTGGCCGGCGACACTTTGCTCCTGTTTCGCCCCGCCCTCTCCCTCACTTTCGGCCTTGGCTGTACCGTTATGCTACAAGCGCCCGCTAGAAAGCGCTCTACTGGTTTTGATTTTACGGTAGCCGCCCGCGCTGTCCCCGCAGAATCACCATATCGTACGGCGGTGGCGATATGGTGATTGGTTTACCACCGACCGCGTATGGCCGTGGTCGACAGCGGGAGAGGGGAAAAAGGGGAAGAAAGAAATGAAAATGTGTTTGGTCGTGGGAAACGCATGCGGGCGGTGTGTAAACGGGTGCTGGAATTCAATCAACTCGAAATCAGGGCGCGCTGTGGCGGCAGTGGCTGGCAGGACGCGACTTGTGTGTGTGTGTGTGTGTGTGTGCGCGCGTGTGTGTGCGTAAGCGGAAACCAAATCATTCCAGTAACTGTTAGAATATTCTTATTTTTAGGACCGACAGCTTGAAAATGCTTCAAATAACATTCCTTATAAGAACACCGGATATTAATTCGTTCTGATAAAAAAATCCCAAGAAAACTCATGATTCTATAGTTCTCATAACTTTTCTTCGGGAGCTAATTCCACTTCTGTCGGAGGGGCGTTTCTTTTCCTTTTGTTCCCGGTTGGTTTCACTGTAAAAATATTTTTCGTCACTTGTTGAACCGTTTAGCGCAGAAGTGACTAAAATTTTGTCACCAAAATATTTCGTCACGTGACGAGGAAATCGTAAAGTGACGAAATATTTAGGTGACAAGTATTTGTCTTCAATATTTACTGTCACACGACGAAATATTTTTACAGTGTTGTGTACTATATCTCAGCGGGAGGACCCGTGAGAGCGGCGCTCCCCGTATGAGAAATAATCTGTCGCCGCGGCCCTCCGCGTGATGTTCCACCGATACGGAAAAGCCGAGTGGATCGGATCGGGGGAGGAGAGGGTAGCAAGCAGGGGGACGGGGGTGCCCCTACAAATCAGTGCGCGACGTGACGTCCGGATGAAAATGAAATTATTGCGGTGTCCCTTCGGAAAGATTTCATTACGAATTGCTCCCCCCCCCCCTCCCCGTTCTCCCCCTCTTTCTCCGTCTCTGTCTCTCTTCCTGAATCACCACAGCACGGACCGCTCCGGCTCTTCCGGACTGCGCCTCAATCTCTCTCTCTCTCTCTCTGTCCGTGCCGTCTCTGTCTCACTCTGATCCACCATCACCACTTCGGCCATCACTGTAAATTCGATTGGATTAATTAAAATCCGCCCCTTCTCCCTGCTCTCCCTGCTCTCTCTCTCTCTCTCTCTCTCTCTCTCTCGTTCACTCTCTGTCTCTATCTCGGCCCCAGCTGGGTTCTGTCCCAGCGCAGAGCTCATACATTTGGGAAGCGTCGCTCGTTGTGGCCGTTAGGATACCCGGTGCTGTTCAGCGGATGGGGCGTGGAAGACAGTGGAGAGAGAGAGAGAGAGAGAGAGAGAGAGAGAGAGAGAGAGAGAGAGAGAGAGAGAGAGAGAGAGAGAGAGAGAGAGAGGGGTAAAAGACAGACGTGGGGAGACCCAGAGAGAGAGAGAGAGAGAGAGAGAGAGCGGGAGCATTTGAAGTCGCGGTCTCGGCCTCGCTTGACGGAATCGGTTTTCTGAATCGTCCGCCCTTCGATACGGGTAACGCGTTCTCTCCACCTCCGCCGGCCACACGCTGAGGCCATCGGCGGCGTTGGCAGCGTTGGCAGCCGTTGGCAGTCTTTGGCAGCCGTTGGCGGCCCTGCCATCGCATCGTTGTTCATTTACGTGTCGTCACGCACTGGTGCCCATGGCAACGTCGTTGCCGGTTAAATAATTTATTACAACGGGAAAATGCCTCGGGGGACTGGAGGGGGCAGGGCTGGTTAGTGCGGGGCGTGGTATGGCGGCTGGTGGCGGTTTTGTGTTTGACACGTAAGCACCCGCTCTCTCTCTCCCTCTCTTTCTCTCTCTCCCTCTCTCTTTCTCGCGCGCGCTCCCTCTTTTGCATGTCCGCGCCCCGTCTCTCTCCCACCAACACTACACGCTCTGTTGTATTTGGAGCAGAAGGCCGTGTGTTTACGGGGCGAGGTGTGGGAGATGAAGAGAGAGAGAGAGAGAGAGAGAGAGAGAGAGGCGGGGTCGAACACAATGCGTAGTATCCAACGCGAAAGGGCCCTGTTTACGATAGGGCGGCTCACTGCGTCGGGAATTCGGGGACGTTCCTAAGCTACGTGACCGATCTCCTGCTCCCTTTACGACGCGCCTAACATAACCTGGCCGCGATCGCGGCTTGAGAGCCCCGCCCCCTCCGTGTTGTTCACGTGGCTTACGGACGTTCCCTCTCGGGCCGAGTCTCGCGGTTGGCGCCTGGAGGGGAGGCCGGGCAGCCGCTCAGGGCTGCGCCGCGGGCCGGGCTACCTCCCCGGCGCCGGCGAGGCCTTGTGGTAGACCGCCGCCTGCCGCCTGCTGTCTGTCTGTCTGTCTGTCTGTCTGTCTGTCTGTCTGTCTGTCTGTTCGCTGCTCCCGGCTATCTGGCTACGTGCCGTGCCCGCGCTAGCCTTGACCGGATTTGGCTTAAGCCAGATCCGGGGCCGGCGGGCCGGCGGGAGGGCGGCAGGAGGGCCGCAGCTCCCGGCTGACCCGCGGCGGCGAATCCCTACAGCAGTGCGGCCGTAACGTAAAAGCACCCGCTGACTATGAATCAGTCACAGCGGAGCCTGCGCATGAGCACTGTAGCGCACATGGGGGCCGTTCATAACTGACGTCA